>QRFJ01000187.1:470757-553710 GCA_006176705.1 Cocos nucifera
AGAGCATCTTAATTCCACAGGTGAGAGAAAATAAAAAAAAAAAAAAAAGAATTCCGAAAAAAGAGACCATGTAGAACAGGAATGAGAATTATTATTACAGTATCTGATAAATGCAATGATCCCTTGTCATCCATTTTTTTCTCTTGTTTTTTTTTTTTCATCAAGTTTTTTTGGGGGCTACTGCAGGTAGATTACGGCAATCCTCTTTCAATATTACATCATCTAAGAAAAAGAGAATATTGCAAGCTGAAAGCATATCGGAAATGTAGGTTTCTTTTCTCCACTTCTCTCTTTTTTTCTCATCGTAGCATGAGTGGGTTACTGGGGAAACTGCAACCATCCTACAGCACTTTTGTGCTACGAGAGGAAAGGATGGTTGGTGTGGGGAAGAGGGAGGAGGGCAGTGCCATGGACGTTTAAGGGAACCAAGGGGCCGTGTTTGGAAAAAAAATAGAAAAGGAAGTGTTTGAACATGGGCCAAGTGTAGCTGAGCATGGATCAGGACTGTCAGATTATGGGCCATGCCTTGGTCCTAAAGACCCTCTTTGTTTATAGTGAGGTTTTGGGCCAGACCAACCAACCTCACGTGGCCTCTCCATTCCTTTCTAAAAATAACATTGATGGGTTGTGAAGTTGTCCACACGGTAGAGAAAATTGGGGAGGGGCAATGTTTTGGAAAAAAAGAAGTATATGAACATGGCCGGGCATACGTGAGCATGGATTGGGCCTAGATAAGCATAGGCCAGGCTTCGGCCCGGGCCTTGGCCCCAAGCTTTATTTGTTTTTAATCGAGCTTTGGACAGGGTTGGTGGATCTAACGTGGAAAGGAGGCTCTCTTCTTTCCTTTGGGAAAAAAGGGATTTGACTATTTGGTTTGGATTAGCAGGTTAACGGATTAGGTTATTAGGTAGTGGGTTAGCGAGTCAACCTGTTAGGTTATTGGGTAGTGGGTTAATAGACTGATGGGTTGAATTATTCGGTTTTGGGCTAATGGGTTGATGGGTCAACCCATTGGATTTCTGGTTACAGCTAGGAGGGTAGGCTTGGGATTAGTGTTAGACTTAGGGTTAGAGTTAGATTTATGGTTGGGTTTAGGGTTAGTTTAAGCACTAAGGATGGGGTTTGGGTTAGGGTTAGTGCTAAGGTTAGGGTACGAGTTAGGGTTAGAGTTGAGGTTAGGGTTGGATTTTGATGTAAGGTTAAGGTTAGGATTAGGATTAAGGTTAGAGTTGGAATTAGGGTTGGGGTTAGGTATGTGGAGATTACCAAAAAGGTAAGAGAGAAGATGAAGTAGGTGAAAGAAAAAAAAAACATACAAAAATGAGAAAGAAAAAGTAAGAAAAATAGGTCTATTTTTTATTTTTTCTATATATTATCTTTGATGTAACTTAATAAAATGCAAGAACCTTTTCATCAATATATCTTGATTGTGCTTGATTTTTTTTGGAGTTTTTTTGCTTTTGCGTTATGTGATTACTTTTGTATAGATTGTTTTGTTGAAATATTGCAAACGTGATTGTTAGCTTTTGGCCAATATTTCCAAAATCATTGCCTGTTCATTATACTACTTAAATTGCTGTTCAGTATACTACTTAAATTACTTTTAACTTTAAAACTTAGGAAACATGTTCATTAATAGAACTAAGACCATATTTTATGGTAGTGAGAAAACAAAGTTTGAAATTATTAAAGAATGTGCTTAAATGTTAAAGCAATATAGTACTGAGACGATCAAATTGCTTTGAGGCACATATCATGATGTTTCTGCATCTTTTTTCCTCTAATTTCTATACAATTTAATTCATCAATTATGATTACATATATACACGAAAAGTAGAAGAAATAATTGATAAGTATCATAAAAATATCAATAAAAATATTAATTTATTAATTAATTTATTTTTTTTAAATAAATATTTTTATTTATTATTTTTAGAAAATATATTCATCAATAGAAAAAGCTCATTTTTCTGATTATAACGAAATAAGTTTGGAGCAAAACGAAGTTAAAATGGATTCAATATGAATTTTCAAAGAAAAAATAAAAAAAATTGAATTGGTCTAGTCGACGTGTTCTAGCCCAGCCGGCGTGCTGTCCAAGCCGACTTAGCCATAGAAGCTGGCCCATTGGTCCATGAAACCAGGCATAGACTACCAACTCAGCAGAAGGCAATGAATCATAGAATGACACGTGGTGGACTAAGATCCTTAAAAGATTTATAGAAATTCTCACGCAGCTCATGGGGGCAAAATGGTAATTTTACAGGCCAAGACATGTAGTGATTAATTATGGCCTGCAATGCGGTCGGTCTACAGGATCCATATAAATAGTAATTACGTGATCGTTCAGCTGTGGTTGATTCAAGTCTAGATTTGATGGTCCAGATTATTTTCAAGTTTGATTCGAATTCAGCCCCCATCCAATGCATGATCGGACGGCTCCGAATGCTCCAGGCATTGATCCGATGGTTAGCATTTATTCTGGAGAAAATTTAAACACTCAGGCATGATCCAACGACCAAAAAACCTTCTAATCAAAGCGATTTGATAGCCAAGACTTAATTCGACTTGATCTGGGCTATTATACATCAATTTTTGGTATTTTTTGGATCGTTTAATCAAAATCCAATCGCCAGAATTCACAGAACTTAACAAAATTCATCCAGCGACTATTTTAATCAGATTTTTCATGAGATTTTTCATATTTACTGATCAAAACTCTTTTTTAGTTCTACATTGCTTAGCAATAAAGGATTCAGCCCTCCAACACTCTATTTAAAGGGTATCAGGCCATCAAATCAAGTTATCTTCGGTCATGGAAAGATAATGGTATAGGTTAGAGCCATGCTTAGGATTTAAGATTGCTTCGTGGCAGACAGTGCTAAGAGAAAGAGCTAGACTTCTACACCATCTCAACGCCAATGCCGATCCAAAATCAAGATCAGCTATTTCTAATTTTTATTTTTTTCTTTAAATTTCATATATTTAAATTCTAAAATTTTAATTAACACAAAATTTACTTTTCTGCTCTTTAAATTTTATGCTCTTTAATTTTAATTTTAATTTAATTTTTAATTTTTATTTTTAATTATTTTTTATTTTTATTGCAAGTAGACGCTAAGATCTAACTAATAGATCTTAGTACCAAATTTTTAAATTATACTTTTTATTTATAATTTTATTTTTTAACTTCAACTTTATTTTCAAAACTTTTTTTTTATAAAAATTAAATATTTTAAAACTAAAATACTATCTTCTCTATGGATTCGATCCGACTCGCTACTACCTACATATTTTTAATTACTTTAAGAAATCAAAATTAAACTAATAAATACGATATTCTAATGACAACATCGTGCTGTTATCAAAGTTTTTAGCGTTATTGCGAGGAAGGCATGAATGTTAATTTTTTTGATTTCTTTAATTTTTTTATAAATTAATTATAAATAAAATTTTAATTTCTTTAATTTTTCTACAAATATAGCTTACTAACTTTTTTATTTTTTTTGCAAAAAAAGAAAAAAAATAATGGGAAGGAGAAACTTTTAATTTGATTTGTAAAGTCCTTACTTTTGACTGCTTCCATATAGGTCAGAGGTTCATCATTCTCAATGACTTGGGCTTCATTGTTCTCAATAATGAACCCATACCTCATAGGTGTATTTCATGCTCTATTAGACATATGGATAGGAGTTATGTGTTCTGATTCTTTTATGTGATTATTTGATTGAGAAATTTCTATTTATTTTTCTTGAACTTCACTAAGTTCAATATTTCTGCCATTGCCCTTTTCTAGGATATTTTTTTTTTCATGAAAGTGGCATGCCTACTTACAAATATCTTTTGTTCAGTAGGATGGTATAATAAATATCTTATACTATTTCTAGGATATCTTATAAATAGACATCTGTTTGATCTAGCATCAAGTTTATATCCAAAATTTCTTTTGACGTATGCTGGACAATCCTATATCTTAAGATACTTAAGATTAGGTTTCTTACTTCTCCATATGTTATATGAAGTACTAGATACAGATTTAGAAGGTACTCTATTCAAGATGTAAATTATAGTCTCCAGAGCATGACCCTAGAAGGAAATAGGTAATTTAGTGAAGCACATCATGGACCATACTATATCTAATAAGGTACGATTTTTTCTTTCGGCTACACCATTTAATTGCGGTGTATAAGGAGATGTCCATTCAGAGAGAATCTCTTTAACTTTAAGATAGTCTAGAAACTCACTAGATAAGTATTCTTCTCTCCGATCAGATCGAAGGATTTTTATACATTGTCCAGTTTGTTTTTCGACCATACTTTGATACTCTTTAAATTTATCAAAGGCTTCTAATTTGTGTTTCATAAGATACACGTATCCAAACCTAGATAAATCATCAGTGAATGTTATAAAATAAGAGTATCCTCCTCTGGCTTGAGTTGTCATAGGACCACATACATCCATATGTACAAGTCCTAATAACTCATTTGTCCTTTCTCCATGTCCACTAAATAGAATCTTGGTCATTTTATCCATGAGGCATGATTCACAAGTTCCCAATGATTCATAATCAAAAGGATTAAAGAACTTTTCTTTGTATAACTTGTCAATCCTAGCCTCACTAATACGACCTAATCGATAATCCCAAAGTAAAGTATTGTTTATGTCATCTCTCTTACGTTTTCTGTTTTCATCAATATGAAATATATTGTCATCCAAACATAGAGTCAACAAATCATTGCTAAATATGCCAAAACAAATATTTTCATTAGAATATTTGATTGAGCAACCTTCGCTTGTTACATTAAAACTATAACCTTATTTTAATAACAAGGGTATATATATAATATTTTTAATGATCTTAAGCATATAATAACAATTTATAAGCTCTAAGATCTTTCCATAAGGTAACTTTAATATATTTGTCCCTTACAGTTTCTGCTTGGATAGACTCTTCTCCGGCGCCATAGAGCTTGAAGTTACCTTTCTTCAAACTCTTAATTTTTTACAGCCGCTGCAAAGATTTGCAGATATGAAAACCACAGTCGATATTTAATACCCAAGAATTTGAAATGGAAGAATTTAATGATAATATAGTGTGAATCTCATATATGCCTTTTGATGCATTATTTGCATCAGACTTTATGGTTGCAAGGTAAGCCTTGCAATTCCTCTTCCAATGACCTATTTTGCCGTAGTGAAAATAGGTCATCTGTCCAGAGATCTTCTTTTCCTTTTTCTTCTTATTTATACCATCTTTAGGGTTCAACCTTCTTTTTGAACTCTTTTTGCCTGCCTTCTTCTTGAAGATCCCATCCATAAGAAGTAGAGGAGCCTTATCCTTCTTGATATGACTTTCTACTATCTTGAGCATATTTAATAGCTCAGGTAAGAAAGAATTCAGTTTGTTCATATGATAGTTCACGATAAATTAAGAAAATAATTCTGGGAGTGATTGCAGGATCAAATTCTAACTTAATTCTCCATCTATAACAAAACCTAATTAACTTAATCGAGTAATTAGGTCAATTACCATCAAAATATGATTTTGTATGGATGTTCCTTCTATCATTCTTGCATTAAATAATTACTTAGATATCTCATATCTAGCAGTCCTACTATGCTCTCCATAAAGCTCTTTTAGATTAAGCAATATGGATTGAGTGTCTATGCCATCATGCTCATCTATAATTCATTATTCATAGAGGCAAGTATGATGCATTTGACAGTAAGGGAATCATTTTGCCACATCTTGTATATGGACTTATCTTCATCTACGGCATTATTTCCTAATGGCTTAGGATCAGGGGCAACAAGAATATAGGAGAGTTTTTCTTGACTGAGTACTATTTTTAGGTCTCTCAACCAGTCAACATAATTTTGACCAGTCAATTTATTTGAATCCAAAATTGAACGCAATGAAAGTGAAGAAGCCATTTAATCTATGTAATAAAGAACAATACATAAGCAAATAACTCATGATGACAAACATAATTAAATTAGGATTTTAATTTAATTATGTCTCCCACTGTTTAATCAAAAAATCATAACCCTCTAATTGATTTTCTTAGTGAGAATAAGATCCTAATTTCTTATAAAAGGTCTTGTGGTTGCACAACAAATATGTTATAAGTTTAAAGATAGGAAACTCTTTCCAATTACATTTTATGCAACTCTCAAAAAACTTTTGCCTCTAAAACATTAATAGCCTTGTGTTAATCTAAACCGATTCATATAATTGAAACAGTTTCAATAATAATCAATCATAAATCTTCCTAGATCAAATCTAACATATTTATGATAATTAAAATTAGATTAAAATATTTTTAATCAGATCATAAAATCTCTTAGATCTAATCTAAAATTTTATGATCAATATTTTAGATCAGCATATACTAGGATAACCTATTCACTGTAAGGGGTAAATCTTATGGTGGGACAACCTTATGGCAATCCGTGCAATCTAAAATATTTTATTTTTAGATCTAAAATTATTTTAAATCTATTAAGTTATAAATAAAATTAGATTAAATCTAATAAATTTATGATTAGAGTCAGTCATCATGAACTAGGATAACTTTTTTACTGTAAGGGATAAACCTTACAGTAGGACAACCTTATGGCAGTTCATGAGATCTAAACTTTTTTAATTTTAAATTTAATAATTAGATTATAAATTAGATCTAATCTAAAAAATAGTCTAAATATGCATAAAAATCATGTAATAAGAATCTAGGCTCTGATACCAATTGAAGTAACCAGATCTAGGATTTCATGGATAGATCTTGAAACATTTTCAAGATCATGCAGCAGAAGATTTAAATAAATTAAATATTTATTTAAATAAATATATAAATATCTAGATCTTAGATCTATTATATGATCAAGGTATGATATTAAATCAAAAATTAAAATTAAACAAGAAAGAAAAGGTTGATCAAATCAATCTAGATCTATACTACAACAAATATAGGTATGAAGTTAATAGATCAGATCTATTACTTGAGCAAGTTAGATGTTCTAACTTACTGATCCGGACTTGAGGATGAAGTCACGATCTGCACATGCATCCGATCTCTAAGAGTCATCCACACGATCCCACGAACACGATCAAAGATCCTAATACAGGAAATCAGCATAGTATGCTAGCATTGTGCCGATCTCTCTTTGACGGTTGATCCGATGCTTTCTTCTTCAAAACCTAGATACTTCAAAATATCAAAAGAAAAGAGAAAGATTTGTAATTCTAAGATACTTCTCAAAATCTCACAAAAAGGGAGGAAGAGATTTGGAACAAAAACCCTAGAAGAAGACCCTCTTCTTCTTCTTTGTTCTTTTTCTAGATATCCTAATTTGTGTTTTCAATATCTCCACAAACTAGATGAATTTATTTCTTATTTTTATATGCCAAATAGGCCTCTCAAATGTATACAATCCATGAAAATTTTAGCTAAAAATTCCTTTTAAATAAAGAGATATATAGAGTCCAAGTTAGGTCAAAAATCCAGACTAGGAAGGACCAAATAAGAGATGTTGTTGGGGTGCCCAACTCTTAGGCGCCCCACCACTTTTTCTGCCATGGACCAGCAAAGGGGGCACACAAAAAATATCCTCTTTTATCATGAAAATCAAAGAAAATAAGGAAGGATGGGTCAGCACACTTATGGGAAGAGTTTTGGTTGACAAGGATTCTATCTCATAGAATCCTTAAGCAAAACTAATTCCCCTTTTGACTTGGTCTTCCAACAAACTTCCATATGAGAAAAAGGAAGAGAGAAGGGAGGTGTGAGAAACCTTGGGCATGGAGATTATTCACATAAAAACACAAAGAGAAAAGGGTGGGGCATGAGGATTGGGTGGCGCAAGGAATAGAGAGTTCTAGTCAAACTAGGACTCCTATTTTGACTCGATCAAACAAGGTCTTTTAACCAAATAAAAACAAGAGTAAACCAACCCAATTAAATAAAACCCTAATCCATTTAAAGGCTTAATTAAATTATATTAAATTAGATTTAATTCTAATTTAATTTTTTAATCAAATTAAAAAATTGGGTTGTCCTAGTTAGACTAGGACTAGTTCTTCCTTGCATTTGACTTATCCAATAAGCCAATTGGACTTGATCCAATCAAGCCCAAACTAAATTTAATTAAATTATATTAAATTAAACTTAATCTTAATCTTCTGTCTTAATCAAATTAAGTCAATTAGTAATCTACTTACTAATCAATCCTCTTGCGACACTTGCACTAGATTAAATACCAATCGTATTGATTGTTTAATCCTAAAATGATTCTAAATCGCTGATCAACCATCCGATCGGAATATGAACTCTAATGTGTGTGACCTCATAGGACTGAACCTAAGTCGATAGCATAAGAATAAATTTTTGTATCAATTAAAATGACCATCTAGCAATGATACTCGACGGTCGGATAGGTCAAAAGGTGTAGAACACCATCCTTAGAACCCATGCGAATATAGTTTCCATATAATTCATCCCCTTGACCACAATGCTCGTAGGACACCTCAGAGTTCAACTATCAACTCTGATCAGGTTATCCATATTATATTTCAAAATATCAAATCCATCTGATGGATTACCCTGGCCAAGGTTTTCCTATATTGAAATACTTACATTCTTCTCCAACTCTTGGAGTGGTCAATTCCATCTTGATCACACTCCGACTTCGCAAGTACTTGACTGTGCCTAGAAGCCTTCCATTATTGAATTAGAAATTTAGTTTGTCTGATACCAAAGCACAGTGAGTTGCTTATAAGTCACTGAGGTGATCTCTGGTCTAAGGGATACTTATACCTATATCCCATCAGAGACATTTTCGATAGTAGAATGCTCTAGAGTTGGTCACATTCAATGATGATGTATCCATACATCTCACCTGTATGCCATACCAGTATCTCCACACTCCTTGGTTAAGAGGATAACCAACCTATATGGCATATAGTGACCTATGCTCGATAGACGATGTCGTCCTATTTAACAGCCTATCATTTGGTCATGAACAAATTTAAGAACTAATCGATAAATCCTCTCTTTATCAAAACTAAATAGTCCTAAGGACTTCATCACAATAATGAAGTTCATTAGAAGATATAAATATGATGAAAAAAAGATGTCAAAATATTTTTTATTAATTAATAAATTAATTATAATATCTCAATCATCAATAGGCTGATGATTGATTTTGGAACATAATTCCCAATATGATCAACTATAACTATTGAAGTGATCTATAGAAATGACTTAATCCTAATTAACTATTAATTAGGTTTGATCAATTTCTTAACTAAGTCCATATTTAATCTAACCCTAGGTCTAACCCAGTTAAGGACCTGATCAAAGCTAACCCATTATCCTTTAACCCATGTTTTATGAAATTATCTTAGGATCTTTAAATCATAAATCTAGATTTTAAATAATTACTTAATTCTTAATTAAGTTCAAGACTGAGGGTTGGGATTCGATATTTCAAAAATATTTTTTAAATTTTGAAAGATTCTTTACACCCTAGCACCATTTCATTAAATAGGTTGACTCATTTCAAAAATGGATTGGCTTATTTCATAAACAAGCACTAAATGTAGGTTTGATTACATAAAATCAGTCAATTATGACATTCAGCCAACTTTTCAATCGAGCTGGATTGAATCCCATTCGAACTGGTTTGGATCCCGTTCGAGTTGGCCTAATCAGAAGTCGAGCCGACTCAATTCTGAGATAGTCAGCTCGGGTAGAAGGTTGGAAGGCCATCATTCCTGTCGGGCAAGCCCGGATCCCATCCGAGTTGGCTCAAAATGAATCTAAGCTGGCTTGATTCCTAACCAAGCCGATTGGAGCATCATCCAAAAATTGTATCATGGCTGTCAAGCTGGTCGAGCTAGCTTGATTCCTAAGAAAGCTGGCTCAATCAGCGAACATAACCTTTTTTTACGATCCTGTTCAGGTTTAATCTAAAATTATGCACTCTACATAAAAATTATAAAATTATTTAGATCTAATCTAAATATTAATTTATAATAAAATTTAGATTAAATCCTTCAAACACATCATAAAAAATATTAGATCTAGTCTAAAAATTTTATGATCAATTTTTTAGATCGCAATGTACCAAGACAACCTCTCCACTATAAGGGATAAACCTTACAGCAGGACAATCTACAATCCATACGATCATTATTTTTATTTTTTAGATTTATTTTAATACAAACATGATCATATTATAAAAGAACCTAGATGCTCTGATACCACTATTGGAAAATATGCTAGGTTTCATGTATGAATTTTAAAACTTTTTTCTAAAATATAACATAGTAGAAGATATAGATTAAATTATTTAATCAATGAAGTATGTAATCAAATTACTAAATCCTACAACTAGGACCTATAACATGTCATAATGCATTCTTAAATCTGAAAATAAAAGATTTGATATTAATCAAATCAGTACCTTAGATCTAGAACAGTTTTAGATCTAAAATCTAGATCGCTTCTAGGTAAGAGAAGAGATCAAATCCCTTATCTTTGCATGGGTTGAGAACTCCATGATTGATTTTCAATATTACCTTTAGAGTTGTACATACGTCCAATCTCTACAAGTGATTCACACGAGGCTATAACAAAATTAGAGGTTCGTCGAACAAAGATCCACTCGAAGTGCTAGCTTCTCACGGATCCCTCCGGATGGTTAATCTAAAATTTATTCTTCTAATCTCTTAGATACCTAAGAGATAAAGAATATGAGGAGGATTAAGAAAGAAATCTAACTCTTGGATCTTCCAAAAAAATTAAAAAATAAATGGTTAAGAAAGATCCTAAGAGAAGACACATCTTCTCTTTTCAGGACATCAATCGTTGATGTCCTAAATAGATATCCATACTTGAATAATAGGAGACCTTCTTCTCTAAAACATTTTCATGCTTCTAGATCACTTCCTCTCTAATTTTTATCATAGAAAAATCTAACAAAAATATAGAGAAGAAAGGTTCTCAAGGAAATCCTAAGAGAAGATCTTCTTCTCTTCTTCTTCTTTTCTCATCAAGACATGATCAGATCATGTCCAAAGATGATCATCATGCTCAAATATTTTGGAACATAGATCTCCATGCCCTATTCCTCTCTCTCTCTCTCTCAAATTTTTATCATATAAAAATTATATAAAAATAAGAAGAAAATAATATGAAAGAAAATTATAAGAGAAAATAATATTCTCTTACCTTTGTCTTCATCAGGACATTAACTTTTCATGTCCTAATGAAACCTTTTTCTCCAAGAAAGTAGGTACCCATAATCCCCACACCATGACCTCCTTTTCTTTTCTTTTTTCCATGGAAAACCTAGAGTTTTTGATGCCTTCCTCCTATCTAATAGGAGGCACCACAAAATAAAGGAGACTAAGTCAAATGACCTAGTCAAACATAGAAGCTATGGGGCTTCCAACTCTTGGATGCCCCTTCCCCTATTTTTTCTGCATGGAGACTAGGAAACCACACACAAAAGAGAGGAAAAGGTGGTGATAAAAAGAAAATATGGGGTGGAGAAAATTAGCGCAAGAAGGGAAGAGGTGTTTTGGTCAAAAGGGACTCTTTCAAAAGGAAACAAATCCAAACCACTTTCCAAAATGGATCAAATCAGATTTGATTCAAAATCTCCATAAAAAAGGGTGTAGGAAAATATTCCTAAGGTGTAGAAATCTTAGAAAAAAATCTAGAAATAAAATTAGAGAGCATGGGCTCTTAGGTGGTGCAAGAAATGTGAGAGAGTCCCAGTCCAACTGGGACTCTTCCTATTTGACTAGATCAAAATAATTTTGAATTCAATTAAAATAGAATTAGTGTAAGCCTAATTATGGATGATCCTAGTCCAACTAAAAATCTAATTAAGTTAGATTTAAACCATATTTAAATCTGATTTAAATCCTAACTCAATTAGAAATTAGGTGCACTCAAATCCTAATCCAACTAGGAATTATTTTTTTCTTGCAATTGGCTTATCCAATAAACTAATTAAATTTAATCTAATTAAGTTCAAACTAATTTTAATTGAATCTAATTCAATTAAAATTTATCTCAGCCTAATTACTCAATTAGATTAAGCTAATTAGCAATCTAATTGCTAATCGATCCTTCTGCAACACTTGCATTAGGTCAAACATCAATCATATTAATAGTTTGATCTAAGAATGATTCTCAATCATTGGTTAACCATCTGATTAGATTATAACCTCTTATGTGTGTGACTCTATAGATTTAAACCTAAGCTGGTAGCATAAGAACCAATTTCTATACTAATCGAAGTAATCATCTAGCAATGGTTCCCGACATTCGGATAGATCGAATGTATGCAAAGCAACATTCTTAGAATCCTAGCTCATGGTTACTATATAATTCATCTCTATGATCAATAATGCTCAAAATGACTTCGAGTACACTATCAACACTCATACAAGTCATCTCTATTGTGTCTCAAAATTTTGCAAATCGCATGACTCCTCACGAGGATTACCCAGGTCTAGATTTTGCTAAATTAAAATATAATGAATCATTCTCTTCCTAAAATTAATTAAGAGTGGTAAATCTCATCTTGACTCATACATCAACTTCATAAATACTTGACTGTATCTAAAAATCTTTTGAACCTATGTTAGAAATACAGGCAGTCCGACACCAAAGTATAGTGAGTTGCTTGCAAGTCACTATGGTGATCTCAAGTTGGAGGGACACTTATATCCATTAGCTTTTACTAGCTACTCTTGACAGTAGAGTGCTACATTAGTCACGTTCAGTGCAGATGTACTCATACACCTCATCTGGATGCCATACCAGTATCTTCACACTACTTGGTTAGAGGATAACCAATGCATATAGCATAGAGTGACCTACACTCGATAAGTTATCATCCTTATTAATAACTTATAATTTGATCATGAACAGTTTAAAAACCATCCGATAAATCCTTCTTTATCGATTGACTATGGTTCTAAGGACTTCATCATAATTTAGGAGTTCATCTAAGGAAGATAGAACTTTAATGATGAACCAGTCAAATAACTATTATTATTAGATAATTCATATACTAATTCTAATCATCTACCACTTAGATGATTGGCTTTAGGATACATTTTCTAACAATCCCTTCCACTGATATCACTTACCTGATCGATATAGTCGATTAGAATTTGATTAGATCACTTGGTGATTCAAGCTGACCCATGTCATTAGAAATTAGTTTGACTGATTTCAATCAGTAAGATTGAATTAGGTACCTATGGACCGAATTTAATCCTAGTCCTCGTCTATTGACTTGGTGAAGTTAGTAGAAGGATTTGACTTGATGAAGTCAGTGGGAGTAAATTGATCCATGTCTTCACTATCCTTAAATCAAAAGTAACCTGAATCATCTAAATTATTAGGTTCTTAAAAATGACGAAGTTATGGGGATAACTAGATCATAGCCTTCCATTAAGATGAATGATAATGAGTCTAATTTTCTAGGTGGACATTAGAGGTGCCTTACACCTGGTGTTCATTTAGATATTGAAATTACTATCCATCAAATGATGATTAGGTTGCACTCTTTGAACGGCGATCAGATTGGCTAGAGCTTTCTCGGGCCTGATCTTCATTTGTTTGATGCACCGAACTTAATCATGTTAATGGTAGGACCTAACTAGACCTTTTTAGAGGAGGCCATAGTCTACTAAATTAGTTTTTGAGGAAAAATCAAATTAATAAAAATTATTTAGAAAAATAATTGATTGTGAACCTACTTGTAGATGCACACGACTTGGCCAGAGCTTTTCTTAGGCTCATTTGTAGTCTATATGGATTCCAATACCCACTAAGGAGTTAGTGTAATTCCTCGAATTGAAGATAGAGGCTACCAATTTATAAAAATAATGGAAGGACCTTTAGACTAAAGTTCAAGTCTTTAGAATTAAATAATTCAAGTATTAATATGATCTTGTATTTTCCTTTAGGTTAAATAGAATAGCTAGTATTAGTCTGCTCAGTTCACTATTGAATAGTGACAAGTTTTTAGGATCTGATTTCAAGAATTCTAGTGTTGACCCTAATCAGACAGATCCGAAGAGGAATGATCCTCTTGACTCGAATAGGCTGAACAAGAAAAATCAGCAAGTGGTTGCTGGGCAAGGCTATTATATATTAACATCTTGCAATTTTACTGTTTGTGATACTTCTACTTGGGTATTAGATACCGGGAGTCTAGTTCATATATGCAATTCATTGCATGGACTTTAAATTGGTAGAAAGTTTGCGGACAGCGATAGATTCCTGAATGTTGAGGATGGAAAGAATGTTCCGGTCCTAGCATTGAAAACTCTTAAGCTTATTTTCAAAATAAATAATATCATTTTAAGTGACTATCACTATTGTCCATCTTTTATGATGAACATAATATCTATTGGACTTTTGGCGCATGATGGTTGTTGTTTATGAATAAAAAAAATTATTATGATATTATTATGAATGATGTTACAATAATGAAAGAATAATTAAGAAATGATATTTATATTTTATCATAGTTTATTAGTATATTGTGCACATCAAACAAATACCCGAAACCAGATAATATTATTGATGCCTATTTTGTTACTATTGGCTCGGTCATATAAATAAGAATAGGATCAATAGGTTGGTCAAGGAGCGTATCCTTGACATCAATGATTATGAATTATTAACTACCTATAAGTCATGCCTTCTTGGTAAGATGACCAAATCATCTTTTACTAGAAAGGGTGAATGGGCCACTAAACTTTTAGGTCTAGTACATACTAATGTATGTGGACCTATGAACACATATACTAGAAATAGGTACTACTACTTCATTATATTTACTAACAACCTATCTAGGTATAGGTACATCTATCTTATGAAAAGTAAATCCAATTTGTTTCAAATGTGCAAACAATATCGCAATAAAGTAAAAGAACAACTTGAGAAGAGTAGTAAAATTCTTCGATCAAACTGAGGAAGTGAATACCATTTCAATGAGTTTTTGAGATATCTAGAAGAGAATGGAATTCTCTCATAATGGATCCCTTTTAGAACACCACAACATAATAGTATGTCTGAAAGGAGGAATCGAATCCTGTTGGACATGGTTTGGTCCATGATAGGATTTGTAAGTCTGCCAATTTTCTTTTGGGATTATGTACTTGAGACTACTTATTATGTTTTGAACAATATTCTAAGCAAGTCTGTTGCAAAGACTCCATACAAGATATAGACTGGGCATAGGCCGGGGATGTCCGACTTATGTCAAATATTTATAGATAGAAAAGGTTGGACCTAGCTTCGATAAGTACTTATTCGTAGGGTATCCCAAGAAAACTAGGAATTATTACTTCTACCTTACTGAAGAACAAAAGGTGTTCATCAGTAATAGGACAGTCTTTTGGAAAAAGAAGTTTCTTAGAAAAGGAACAGCTACCTCTAATGTTGAGCTTGGTGAAGTTCAACAAGTGAAAGAACCTGCTGGAAAATGTGTCCTAAAGTCAATCATCTAAGTGGTAGATGATTGGAATTAGTATATGAATTATCGAATAATAATAGTTATTTGGTTGGTTCATCATAAAAGTTCTATCTTTCTTAAATGAACTCCTAAATTATAATAAAGTTCTTAGAACCATAATCAATCAATAAAGGAGGATTTATCAGATGGTTCTTAAATTGTTCATGATCAAATGATAAATTATTAATAAGGATGATAACTTATCGAGTATAGATTGCTATATACCATATATGTTGGTTATCCTCGTAACCAAGTGGTGTGAAGACACTGATATGGCATCCAGGTGAGATGTAGGAGTACATCTACATTGAACAAGATCAATGTAGCACTCTACTGTCAAGAGTAGCTCGCTAAAGCCAATGAATATAAGTGTCCCTCTGATCTAAGATCATATAGGTTGCTATATGCCATATACTTTGATGCCGAACTGTTTGTATTTCTAATATAGGTTTGGAAGATTTTTAGATATAGTCAAGTACTTATGAAGTTGGTGTGTGAGTCAAGATGGGATTTACCACTTCTGATTAGCTTTAGAAAGAGAATGTCTCATTGTGTTTTAATTTAGCAAAACCTAGGCCTGGATAATCCTCGTGAGGAGTCACGAAATTTATAAAATTTTGAGACACAATAGAGATGACTTGTATGAGTGTTGACAGCATACTCAAAGTTGTCTTGAGCATTATTAGTTATAGGGATGAATTATATGATAACCATGGGTCAAAGTTCTAAAAATGTTGCTTTGCATACATTCGACCTATCTAGACGTCGGGAACCATTGCTAGATGGTTACTTCGACTGGTATAGAAATTGGTTCCTATGCTACCAACTTAGGTTCGAACCTATAAGATCGCACACATAAGAGGTTGTAACCTAATCAGATGGTTAATCGATAATTTAGAATTATTCTAAGGTTAAACATTCAATGCAATTGATGTTTGACCTAATGCAAGTAGTGCAAGAGGATCGATTAGCAATTGAATTGCTAATTGGTTTAATCTGATTGAGCAATCCATAATTAAGTGCACCTAATCCATAATTGAGTTAGGATTTAAATCAGATTTAAATATAGTTTAAATCTAACTTAATTAGGTTTCTAGTTAGACTAGGATCACCCATAATTAGGTTTGCATTAATCTTATTTTAATTGGGTTAAAAATTAGTTTGACCTAGTCAATACATGAGAATCCTAGTTAGACTAGGATTCCTTGTTTTCTTCCTTGTGCAAATTATCTGCAACACCCACCTAATTTTATTTCCAGATTTTTTTATGATTTCCACACCTACTATTGATTTTCCATGCCCCATATCTAGTTTAATTTAAATCAAATTTGATTTGGTTCATTTTGGAAAGTTGTTTTGGATTGGATTTTATTTGATAGTCCATAGAAACTAAAACACCTACTTTCCTTTTGTTCCTTGCTTTCCCACGTCAAGTTTTTTTTGTGCACCTAATATCTTGGGTTTTTCCACTCCCCTTGCTCTCTCTTTAACATGAATTATTCATGCAAATAAGCTAGGAGGCATCCAAGAGTTGGATGCTTCCATAGATGTCTTATTTGATTAGGTTTTGACCTAGTCTTCCATTCAAATAGTCTCACCTCATATTTAATAGGTTATGAACGTGAAAAATTCCAAGGTTTCCATGGTAAAACCAGAATGAATAAGAGATTTGGCATGGGGATTAGGAGCACCAATTATCTTGGAGAAGGCTCTTTCTTTTGGACATCAAAGGTTGATATCTTAAAGAGACAAGGTAAGAGAGAAGATTGTCTTCTCTATTGATTTTGTTTAAAAATTTTTATTCTTTATTTTTGATCTATTTTTATATGATAAAAATTTGAGAGAGAGAGAGAGGATGAGGGCATGGGGATCTGTGCTCTAAGATGTTGGGGCATGAAGATCAATTTTGGACATGATCTAATCATGTCCTAATGAGAGAAAGAAAAGAGAAGATGGTCTTCTCTTAGGGTTTCTTTGAGAATCCTTCTCTGTATTTTTGTATGATTTTTCTATGAGAAAAATTAGAGTGTATAAGATCTGAAAATATGAGAAAAGCCTAGGGAAGAAGGTCTTCTCTTTGTCCTAGCATAAGGATGTTTTCAGGACATCAATCGTTGATGTCCTGAAAGAGAAGATTTATCTTCTCTTAGGATCCTTTTCTAATGTATTTTGTTTCTGATTTATGGGAGATCCAAAGGTTGGATTTCTCTCCTAATCCTCCTCTTATTCTTCATCTTTTGGAATGTTTAAGAGATCCAAAGAATAAAATTTTAGATTAACCATCCAGAGGGATCCATGAGAAGCTAGCACTTCGAGCGGATCTTCGTTCGATGAACCTTCAATTTTGTTGCAGCTTCATGTAGATCATCTGTAGAGGTCGGATGCATGTACAGCTCCAAAGGTAATAACGAAAATCAACCATGGAGTTCTTGAGCCATGCAAGGCAAGAGATATGATCTCTCCTCTCACCTAGGTGTGATCTAGGTTTTAGATCTAGAATCGTTCTAGATCTAAGATATTGATTTGATCAATATCAAATCCTTTTATTTTTAGATTTAGAATGCATTATGACATGTTATAGGTTCTAGATGTAAGGCTTAGTAATTAGTTTGCATGCATTTGTAGATTAAATAGTTTAATCTGCATGTTCTGTTGTGTTATATTTCAAAAATATTTTGAAATTTATGCATGAAACCCTGCATATTTTCTATTAGTGGTTTTAGAGTATATAGGTTCTTTTATAACATGTTTATATATGCTTGAGAATAAATTTAAAAATTAAAATTAATTAAAAATTGCATATGCTGCCATAAGGTTGTCTTGTTGTAAGGTTAACCCCTTATAATGAAAAGGTTGTCCTAGTATATACTGATCTGAATGTGAATCATGAACTATTTAGATTAGATCTAAGAAATTTATGATTTAATTTTTTAATTTTAAATTTAAAACTAAATAGATGTTAGATCTATTTTAGACTATTTAGATTAGATTTAAATAATATCGGATTGCACATACTGCTATAAGGTTGTCCTACTGTAAGATTTATCCCTTATAGTGGAAAGGTTGTCCTAGTATGTGCTGATCTAAATAACCTGAATCATAAATATATTAGATGAGATCTAAAGTTATTTATAATTTATTTTAAAATTTTAAATTTAATTTTAAATGGTTTATGATCTGATCCATATGATGTATTTTATGTTTAGATCTAGATCTTATTATTGCATATGTTGATATATGATTTTATTTTAAATCTAGAATGTATATGATATATTTATTTTATAGAATTTAAATTGAGAACTTACTTTCTATAAAATCATAGATTCAAAATTCTAGGATATAATCAAAATATTAAAATAAATCAGATCTAAAATTATATATTGAATATGATTCAATATAAACTATTTATAATTTAAAAATATTTTAAATGATCAAATCAAAAATTAGTTCTGAGGTTCCATAAATTCAAAACTCATAAGCTTGAATTTAATTGAGAATTAAGTGATTGTTTAAGATCTAGGTTTGTGATTTAAAGATCCTAAGATAATTTCATAAAACATGGATTAAAGGATAATGGGTTAGCTTTGATCAGGTCCTTAGCTAGGTTAGACCTAGGATTAGATTAAATATGAACTTAGTTAAGAAATTGATCAAATCTAATTAATAGTTAATTAAGATTAGATCATTTTTTTAGATTAATTCAATAATTATAGTTGATCAAAATCTATACATCTAACAAATGGATACTGATCGTGGCTCAATGGTCGAGCCCGAGTCTTTAGGCAAACCAAATCAAAACTGATCAATCGATTGATGTCTAAGATAAGTTTGGCATCCTAGATCGGTGAATTTTAATTGACAGCCCACTTACCTGGCTATTTCTAATGGTTTCTAAGGCAAGTTTTGGTAGATCCTTCCATCGATCTCACTTACCTGGCCAATGTGGTTAATCAAGTTTTGATTAGGTTGCTCATTGATTTGTGTTAACCTATGTCACAAAAAAAATTAGTGAGACTAATTTCATTCAGCAAGACTGATCTAGGTGTCCATGGACTGAAATTAATTCTTGTCCTTATTGATGACTTGAGAAGTTAGTGGAAGGACTTGACTTAGTGAAGTCAGTGAAAGCAAATTGGTCCATGTCCTTTCTATCCTTAAATCACTAATAATTTAAATTCTTTAAAATTATTTGGTCCTTAAAATAATAAAGTTATGGAGATAACTAAGTCATAGCCTTCCATTAAGTTGGATGATAATAGATCCATTAACTCAATAATCATTGGAGGTCCAAAGGCCTAGTGCTTATTGACTAATGGAATTATCATTCATAATATGATAACTTGGTAGTGTCTCTCTAATGGTGGTTAGGTTGGCCAACCAAAGTTGGGCCTAATCATTCATTAGTTAGATGCACTAAGTATAGTCATATTAATGGTTGGACCTAACCGGATCCTTATAGTGGAGGCCAAAGCCTACTGATTAGATTTCTAAGGTAAAATTAAATTACTAAAAATTATTTAGAGAAATAATTGGTTAATGAACCTACCCATAGATGCACATGGATTGGCCAACCAAAGTTGGGCTCATGTGCAATCTGTGTAGATTTTAGTAGCTACTAGAAAATTAAAGTAATTTTTTAAATTAGAGGTAGAGGCTGCCAATTCGAATAAAATAGTCAAAGAACCTTAAGACTAAAGTTCAAGTCTCTAGGCTTAAAATAATTCATATACTTAGGTCTATGTTCTCTTTTCTTATAGAATAAGACTAAATCCTAATTGCTCCAATCATTATTAGATAGTGATAACTTATGGAATCCAACTTCGATAATTAGTATCGAAAGTTGAAATTGGTTCAGCAGTATGAATTAATTCGTATTGGGGCTTCTAAGCCCAATTAAAATAATTAGTCCAAAATTAATCCAAATCAGGCATATTGCTTCTACCGTTAGAAGCTGGATCATAAGAAGAAGAATTGTCTAGCTTCCCTTGACCATAACAGGCTAAATAAGAGAAAGAAGTAAGAGTTGCTCATTAAGGATGTTATATGATAACACATTAAAATTTTTCTATATGTAATTCTACTATCTAGGTATTAGATACCGGTGGACTTATGCAATTTATTGTAAGAACTATTGAAAAGTGAAATTTTGAAAATGATGGAAGATACCTAAATATTAGGGATGGAAGTCCTATTCTAATCCTAGCTTTAGGAATTGTCAAGCTTATTTTCAAAAAGATGTTATTTTGAGTGATTATTACCATTGTCCATCGTTTATGATAAATGTTATCTCTATTGGCTTTTTGGTCAGAGATGGTTATTATTTATCAATAAAGAGGATTGTTATGATATTATTATGAATAATGTTACAATAATACATGGATAATAAAGAAATAACATTTAATATCTATACAGCCTGTTAAGTGTAATGCACATATTTAATAAACACCCAAGTTAGATTATGTCATGGATGTTTATCTTTGGCATTATAGGCTTAGTCATCTTGACAAGAACAAGATAAACATGTTAACTTGAGAAAAAAATCTCAACATTAATGATTATGAATAATTGATAACCTGTGAGTCTTATCTTCTTGGAAAGATGACAAAGCCACCATTTATTGGAAAAGATGAAGGAGCTGATAATGTTCTAAGTCTCATACATAGTGATGTATATAGACCTATGAACTTAAGTGCTAAAGAAAAATATTAATATTTCATTACAGATGACCTATCTTGGTATGGATATGTTTGGCTTGAATCATTTGAAATGTTCAAAAGATTCAATAATGAAATTGGAGAACAAACTGGAAATGATATTGGAACTCTTCGATTAGATCGAAGAGACGAATACTTATCCAGTAAGTTTGTGACATATCTAGGAGAGAATAGAGTTCTCTCTCAGTAGATTTTTTTTTGAAAATAGTGTATCTAAAAGAAGAAGTTGAACTTTGTTAGACATGGTTCAATCCATAATAGGGTTTACTTGTCTGCCTATTTTAGGGATATGCTCTTGTGACTACAAGTTTTACTCTGAATTATATGGAGTAAATCTATTGTAATGACTCCATATGGGATATGGATCAGACATAGACCTAGACTCTCTCATTTTTGGGTTTGAAGTTAAGTAGCCTATGTCAAAGGTTTGCACACAGATAAACTTGGATCATGGTCCAATAGATGTTTGAGGGTTATTAATTCTACCATGCTGAAGAATATAAGATGTTCATCAATAGAAGAATATTTCTTTTGGAAAGAAGTTTCTTAGAGAAGGAACTGATGCCTATCAAGTTGAACTTGAGAAAGTTTGACTAAAAAAAATGAACCGATATAATCTAGTAAACCTACAGAATCAGATTTGATCAAATCAAATTTGAAGCCCACTAATGTAGCACCTTTAGGAAGATTCAGTAAAGTACCGTGTTAGCTGGATAGATACTTTAATATCTAGGTCTGGGACAGTGATTCTATTGAGCTCGATGAGAACAATAAGGATCTGATCACCTATAGAAATGCAAGGCAGTGGTCCGACTATGAGAAGTAGCTTGGAGTCACATAATCCAAATTAAAGTCCATGGAAATCAAATAGTGTATGGACACTAGATGACTCACCTGAAGGGATAAAATTCATTAGGTATGATTGGATTTTCAAAAGGATCAAAGTAGCACAAACGGAAAGGTAAAGACCTATAAAGCTCGTTTGGCTATTATCTTAGTTTTGGAATATACATTTTGAAAGTATATCTTTGCTATGAATAAAGATAAATCCTGCATTTATAAGTGGGCAAAATATTCTATAGTGTTATTCCTTGTATTGTTTGTGGATGAAATTCTCTTAACCGAGAATCGCATTCCAGCATTATAAGGAATAAAGGTTTAGTTGTCATCTAATTTCTCAATGTTCAAAATTAGATATGGTATACTCACTAATGGTAGTGAGTAAATACCAATCTGATATAAATGAGGATCACTGAAAGATTGTATAGACAATCCTCATATATTTAAAAAATACTAAGATCTAGTGACTTAAATATGAAAATACTAACTTAAAACATGTGGATGTTGTAATTTCAGAACAAGATGATAATAAAAGAATGTCGGATCATACCTAATTGTAGGTGCAATCTAGTAGAAAGGTTCCAAGTAAGATACTTTAGCCTATTCAGTTAGTGATGTAGAGTACATCATGGCATATGATGTTGCCATGTAAGCTGTGTAGTTGCTGAGGTTCATTAGCAGATTGGGAGTGGCACCCTCCACCGATGGTCCAGGCCTATCATAGCATTGGAGCCATAGCTTAGACTAAAGAACCAAAAGACCAGCATATTCTGCATCGCTATCACCTTTGATTGTAGATCAAGATGACGTCGATCTTTAGAAGATTGATGAAAAAGAAGAACTTGACTGACCCATTTGCTAAGGCCATAGAACTAAGAAGTTCTATGAACTCAAGTGGAAGATAGGATATTTGATATCATTCTGATTGGCTTTAGTCCAAGTGGGAGTTATTGAAAAATGTATCCTAATGCCAATCATCTAAGTAGTAGATGATTGGAATTAGTATATGAATTATCTAATAATAATAGTTAGTTGGCTGGTTCATCATAAAAGTTCTATCTTTCTTAAATGAACTCCTAAATTATGATGAATTCTTTAGAACCATAATCAATCGATAAAGAAAAATTTATCAGATGATTCTTAAATTATTCACAACTAAATAATAAGTTATTAATAAGGATGATAACTTATCGAGTATAGGTCGTTGTATGCCATATGCATTGGTTGTCCTCATAACCAAGTGGTGTGGAGACACTGATATGACATCCAAGTGAGATGTAGGAGTACATCTACACTGAACATGACCAATGTAGCACTCTACTATCAAAAATAGCTAGCTAAGGCCAATGGATATAAGTGTCCCTCTGACCTAAGATTACCATGGTGACTTGCAAGCAACTCACTATACATTGATGCCAGACTACCTATATTTCTAATATAGGTTTGGAAGGTTTTTAGGTACAGTCAAATACTTATGAAGTTGGTATGTGAGCCAAGATGTGATTGACCACTCCTGATTAACTTTAGAAAGAGAATGTCTCATTGTGTTTTAATTTATCAAAATCTAGGCCTGGGTAATCCTCATGAGGAGTCACAAAATTTACAAAATTTTAAGAAATAATAGAGATGACTTGTATGAGTGTTGACAGTATACTCAAAGTCGTCTTAAGTATTATTAATCATAGGGATGAATTATATAGTAACCATGGGCCAAGGTTCTAAGAATATTGCTTTGCATACATTCAATCTATCTTGATGTCGAGAACCATTGCTAGATGGTTATTTCGACTGGTATAGAAATTGGTTCTTATGCTACCAGCTTAGGTTCAAACTTGTAGGGTCATACACATAAGAGGTTGTAATCTAATCAGATGGTTAATAGACGATTGAGAATCATTCTAAGGTCAAATATTCAATGCGATTGATGTTTGACCTAATGCAAATGTTGCAGGAGGATTGATTAGCAATTGAATTGCTAGTTGGCTCAATTTGATTAAGCAATCAGGCTGAGATCAAGTTTAATTGAATTAAATTTAATTAAAATTAGTTTGGACTTAATTAGATTAAGTCTAATTAGTTTATTGGATAAGCCAATTGCAAGTGAAAAATAATTTCTAGTTGAACTAAGATTTGAGTGCACCTAATTCATAATTGAGTTAGGATTTAAATCAAATTTAAATATGGTTTAAACCTAACTTAACTAGGTTCCTAGTTAGACTAGGATCACCCATAATTAGGCTTGCAATAATTTTATTTTAATTGGGTTAAAAATTGATTTGACCTAGTCAATACATAAGAATCCTAGTTAGACTAGGATTCCTTGTTTCCTTCCTTGCGCAAATTATCTCCAACGCCCACCTAATTTTATTTCCAGATTTTTTTATGATTTCCACACATAATATTGATTTTCCAAGCCCTATATCTAGTTTAATTTAAATCAAATCTGATTTGGTTCATTTTGAAAAGTTGTTTTGGATTGGATTCTATTTGATAGTCCATAGAAACTAAAACACCTACTTTCCTTTTGCTCCTTGCTTTCCCATGTCAAGTTTTTTCTATGTGCCTGATATCTTGGGTTTTTTCCACTCCCCTTGCTCTCTCTTTAACATGAATTATTCATGCAAATAAGCTGGGATGCATCCAAGAGTTGGATGCTTCCATTGATGCCTTATTTGACTAGGTTTTGACCTAGTCTTTCATTCAAATAGTCTCACCTCATATTTAATAGGTTATGAACGTAAAAAATTCCAAGATTTCCATGGTAAAACTAGAAGGAATAGAAGATTTGGTTTGGGGATTAGGAGCACCAATTATCTAAGAGAAGGCTCTTTCTTTTGGACATCAAAGGTTGATGTCTTAAAGAGACAAGGTAAGAGAGAAGATTGTCTTCTTTATTGACTTTGTTTAAAAATCTTTATTCTTTATTTTTGATCTATTTTTATATGATAAAAATTTAAGAGAGAGAGAGGATGAGGGCATGGGGATCTGTGCTCCAAGATGTTGGAGCATGAAGATCAATTTTGGACATCATCTGATCATGTCCTGATGAGAGAAAGAAAAGAGAAGATGGTCTTCTCTTAGGGTTTCTTTGAGAACCCTTCTATGTATTTTTGTATGATTTTTCTATGAGAAAAATTAGAGTGTATAAGATCTAAAAATATGAGAAAAGCCTAGGGAAGAAGGTCTTTCCTTTGTCCTAGCGTAAGGATGTTTTCAGGACATCAGTCGTTGATGTCCTGAAAGAGAAGATTTGTCTTCTCTTAGGACCCTTTTCTAATGTATTTTATTTTTATCGAAGATCAAAAGATTGGATTTCTCTTTTAATTCTTATCTTATTTTTCTTCTCTTGAAATGTCCAAGAGATCCATAGAATAAAATTTTAGATTAACTAATAAGTCGTAAAAATATACTAATAAAAGTATTAAATTATAAAATAAATTAATCTATTTCTTTAGAAATTGAAATTTTTATTAATCTTATGTAGGAAAGAAGGCCACCAATATGAAGATCTTATTTTTTTTGGTTCAGATGAAATAAATTTCAGGTAAAACGGACTTCAAACGAGCCTAAAATTAAATTTAAAAAAAAAAAAGAAAAAAAAAATTGGTTCGGTTCAAACCGATTCAGAAAACTGGCTCAGCAGACGGCCTGGTTCGACTGCAGACCGACCCACCAATGCAATGCTGACGTCAGGATGATGTCAGCATTTTTTGCGATGCACGATGAACCATCTGAAGGATAATTTGGGAATTTCACATGAAGAAGCACACTCTGATTGGCTGAAGAACGCGGCGGTCCACGCAACACCGAGCTCGCGCATGGTCTATAGAGGGCAATTTGGAAATTTTGTCTGATCCAACGAGCACCTTTCGTTGAAACTTGATTGAACGGCCGAAAAAAAAGTGCTGATGAATGGCATCCACAGCTTCCGATCGAGATCCAATAGCTGAGATTCATCCCGACGTTAAACTAAAGATCAGAAGGCCTCTTTCTATGCGATTGAATGGCCTAGATTCAATCCAACGGTTGATCCAATGGCTGGCATGAAATCCAACTTGATCTGGATTATTTTAAGAGGTTTTTAAGTGATTTTTGGACCGTTTGATCAACATCTAATGATCAAAATTACCTAGATTCTTGTTTGAGTTGTTTTGGGAGTATTAAACCTAATTTCTAAAGGAATTTGGGGAAGAATCAATTTTTTTTAGCCTATAAAAACCTGTTGTTGCCGTAGAAAGAAGAGGGAAGTCAGAGAAAAGGAGAAAAAGAGAGAAAAAGAAAAAAAGAGAAAATGGGAGAGAGTCAGAGAAATAAAGAAAAATAAAAAGAAAAAGAGGAGAGAGAGATAGAAAGAGAAGAGTGATTTGTGAGAGAAAAAAAGGATTTTTGATTTCTTTCAACAATCAAGACATCGATCAAGGAGCATCTTCTTCTTCACCAAGTTCTCCATGCCAAGAGCAACGGATAATCAATTTCAGTAATCAAACAGTCTAATTTCTCTATGCTTTTTATTTTATTCTTTGTTTTTGAATTTGTTATCATGAACTAAATTTTCTTTTACTAAGGCTAAGGTGTAGCCACTCTTTTGATGCAATATTTAGTGTGATTATTTTTAAATTTTATTCATGAGGAGTATATAAATCTGATCTTAATGCTTTTAGATTACTGGCCATCTTCTAATTGATCTGATGAACATAGATGTTACGGACCAAGTACATCTATGTTATTGCTTCTTGATTATATACCTTGTATTATGAATCAAATTAGAATTCATATGCATGCAAAAATTTTAGTGCGCTTTGGACGCAGCATATTTTAATTAGAGGATTTCACAAAACTTAATGCATTAATATTTATTTAAATTACACCTGGACCAAAGGATAATTAATAAATATTGATAGTTTTGCTATGCCTGGACCAAAGGGTAGTGAATAAATTAGGAGACTCCACCGTCACATGAAATAAAATTAATCTAAAAATCTGAATATTGTATTGACTGAGTTGGTGAACTGATTGCCTTAGTAATCCATTGCTCTTGAGTTTAAAACTCTAATAATTTACACTCTCTCTATTTTCTTAAAAATTTTTAATTATTTTTTTTATTTTATTCTTTAATTTCTTATTCTCATAAATCGATCTTCTAAATAAAGCATAGGAAAGAGCTTTTCAGTACTTATTTTTCAATCCTCTAGGGATGATACTCTACTCATTCACTTTATTACTTGATCGACTGGTGCACTTGCCATAGCTATAAATTAGCACGCATCAAGTTTTTGGCACTATTGCTAGGGATTGTGTCTAAAACAATATTGAAATTTTGATCCTAACTTTACTTTAGAAATTTATTTTTAATTTTTATTATTTAAAAAAAAAATTATTTAATGCATGACACGTACTAGGCATAGTAACTTACTATCTTTAGATCCAGAAATTGAAAGGACCATTAGAAGACTACAACAAGAAAGAAACATGGCAGCTGAAGATCCTAATGACATCAATCTAGGATTGGATATGGCGACCGAAGGACAGCATGAAGCTATTCGACTAGTACATCGTCCATTAAATAATTACATCACACCATCTGTAGCTGATGTAGCTTTGAGCATCAGGAGACTGCCAGTGCAAGCAAACAACTTTGAAATAAAATCAACGATGATCCAGATGATTCAATCAACTGTCCAATTCAGTGGACACATGCATGATGATTCAAATGCTCATATTTCTAATTTTCTTGAACTTTGCGATACTTTTAAAATTAATGGGGTGTCGGATGATGCTATTAGATTAAGGTTATTTCCTTTCTCTTTATGGGACAAAGCTAAGAGTTGGCTTCATTCTCTTCCTGTAGGTTCTATCACAACTTGGGATGTCCTAGCCTAAAAATTCTTAGCCAAGTACTTTCCACCTTCCAAGACTGCCAAGATGCGCAACGATATTACTTCCTTTATGTAGATGGACATGGAGATACTATATGAGGCTTGGAAATATTTCAAGGAATTGCTGAGGAGATGTCCATATCATCAACTACCCGTATGGCTTCAGGTCCAAACTTTCTATAATGGTTTATCTCCTACTAATCGTTCTATGATTGATGCAGCAGCAGGAGGAACCATTAATCGAAAAAATGGAGGAAGAAGCTTTCGATCTGATCGATGAGATGGCATCAAATAGCTATCAATGGCAGACAGAATATATGATGCCAAAAAGACTAGCAGCTGTGCAGGGAGTAGATTGCGTGCCAACCTTACTAGCTGAAATTGCAGCCCTTAGAGCCGAAGTCAACAACTTAAAGGGAACAGCTATGCATGTTCAGAGCATTACTTATGACCTATGTGGAGGAGGACACGATACGAGCAATTGCCAGACAGGTAATCCTTTTGCTAAAACAACTGATACAGCTAATTATATTGATAATTTTTTTCAGGCCGCAACAAAATAATCCCTACTCCAACACATACAATCAAGGGTGGAGGCAGCACCCAAATTTCTCATGGAGCAATCAAAATGCAGCACAACAGCCACCCCCGGGATTCCAAGTACCTGAAAAGAAGTCCAACATGGAAGAGCTGATGGTCAAATTTATGCAAAACCAAGAAGCAACTATAAAAAATTTGGAAGCCAAACTTAGGCAGGACCAAACAGCAGCAATTCGAAACTTGGAGATGCAAATAGGTCAAATGGCTAAAATAATCTCCAAGAGACCTCAGGGAT
This sequence comes from Cocos nucifera, assembly GCA_006176705.1. Taxonomy (NCBI): domain Eukaryota; kingdom Viridiplantae; phylum Streptophyta; class Magnoliopsida; order Arecales; family Arecaceae; genus Cocos; species Cocos nucifera. Next base: position 499,572 of record QRFJ01000187.1, read on the forward strand.
CCTTGCCCAGCAACATGGAGACCAATCCAAGGGAGCAAGTCAATGCTATCATCCTAAGAAGTGGTACAAAGTTGGAGGAGCCACATCAGAAGAAAGAGATTGAAGAGCCAACTACAAATAAGGAACCATCAACTAAAATTCGTCAGTCACCAAAACAACCAGCAGATGGATGGTCTCCAGGTATACGGTTTGCTGATCCAAATGTGAAGCCCTATGTGCCACCACTACCATTCCCAAAGAGATAAATACAGCATCCAGATAAGGAATTTTCTAACTTTTTCAAAATTCTAAAGAATTTACATATTAATATTCCTTTTGTAGATGCTATTACTCAAATGCCCAGGTATGCCAAGTTTCTCAAAGAAATCCTAACAAATAAGAAAAAGCTGAAGGAGCATGAGAGAATAAATTTGAATGAAGAATGCTCAGCAATACTTCAAAATAAATTACCACAGAAGTTAAAAGATCCAGGAAGTTTTACTATCCCCTGCATTATTGGTGATTGTAGTTTTGATAAAGTTTTATGTGATTTAGGAGCAAGCATTAATCTCATGCCTTTTTCTATTTTCAGGAAGCTGGGTCTAGGAGAACCAAAGCCTACCACTATTACTCTTCAATTAGCTGACAGATCCATCAAATATCCAAGAGGTATAGTGGAGGATGTCTTGGTAAAGGTAAACAAGTTTATTTTTCTTGTTGATTTTATTGTTCTTGATATGAAAGAAGATTATGATGTACCCCTTATTTTAGGGAGACCCTTTTTAGCTACTAGGAGGAGCTTTAATAGATGTTCAACAAGAAAAATTAATTCTTAGAGTCCAAGACGAACAAGTTACTTTTAATATTTTTAAAGCTATTAAACATTCCAATGATAATCAAACTTGTTTTCGTATAGATGATATTGACAATTTAGTGCATGAGTATTTTTTAGAAAACAGGTTTGAGGACCCTATTGAAGCTTGCATTGTCCAATCACAAGAGGGTTCAGCTGAAGATGAAAGGCAAACAGAATGCATAAAATTGCTAAGGGCCAGACCATATATTCCACGCACATACAGACCACGATTTGAAGAATTAGAAAGATCATCCAATCTTTTTCCAAAGACATCAATTGAAGGGCCGCCTACTCTTGAACTTAAACCTCTTCCTTCTCATTTAAAATATGTTTTCTTGGAAGGTTCATCACACTTACCTATTATTATTTCTTCTTTCTTTGATAGATTTAATGGAAGAAAAATTATTAAGAGTACTAAAGAAACACAAAAAGGCATTTGGATGGACAATAGCAGACATCAAAGGAATTAGTCCCTCAATTTGTATGCACAAAATTCTCATGGAGGACAACTATGAGCCTACGGTCCAACCCCAAAGAAGACTCAACCCCAAGATGCAAGAAGTGGTCAAAAAGGAGGTAATCAAGCTACTGGATGCAGGTATTATTTATCCTATCTCTGATAGTTCATGGGTGAGCCCTGTTCAAGTAGTTCCTAAGAAAGGTGGGATTACTGTAGTTCAAAATGATAATAATGAATTAATCCCCACTAAGAACTGTTACTGGATGGAGAGTGTGCATGGATTATAGAAAATTAAATGATGCAACTAGAAAAGATCATTATCCTCTTCCATTCATTGATCAGATGTTAGAAAGATTAGCTGGACATGATTTTTACTTATTTTCTAGATGGATATTCTGGTTATAATCAAATTGCCATAGCACCTGAAGGATCAAGAGAAAACTACTTTTACATGTCCTTATGGTACATTTGCTTTTAGAAGAATGCCGTTTTCAGGTTTATGTAATGCACCAGCTACTTTTCAATGATGCATGATGGCTATTTTTTATGATATGATTGAAAATTATCTTGAAATATTTATGGATGATTTTTCTATCTTTGGATCCACATTTGATAAATGCTTGCATAACTTATCTCTTATTTTACAAAGATGTGAGGATACTAATCTTGTCTTAAATTGGGAAAAGTGTCATCTGATGGTACAAGAAGGCATAGTGTTAGGCCACAAGATTTCATATAAAGGTATTGAGGTTGATAGAGCTAAGCTTGAGGTGATCGAAAAATTACCCATACCGACCTCAGTTAAGGCCATTAGGAGCTTTTTGGGGCATGCTGGATTTTACCATCGATTTATAAAGGACTTCTCTCTAATTTCTAAACCTTTATCTAAATTATTATGCAAGGATGTCTCTTTTCATTTTTCTGATGAGTGTTTGCAGGCATTTAACACCCTCAAGGAGAAGCTGGTCATGGCACCTATTATGGTAGCACCAGATTGGTCCCTACCTTTTGAGTTGATGTGTGATGCTAGTGACACAGCCATAGGAGCAGTACTTGGTCAAAGAAAGGAATAAGATTTTTCAAACAATATACTATGCTAGCCGCACTTTGACTTGAAGCTCAACAAAAATATGCAACCACTGAAAAGGAGCTTCTTGGCAGTAGTATTTGCATTAGACAAATTTTATTCTTTATCTTATTTTATCTAAAGTTATTATATACACTGACCATGCAGCTCTAAAGTATCTCCTTATCCAAGAAAGATGCAAAACCCAGATTGATTAGATGGATTCTTTTGCTATAAGAGTATGATTTGGAGATCAAGGATAAGAAGGGCACAGAGAATTCAGTTGCTGACCACCTTTCCAGACTGAAAAATATCACAGAGAAGGGATTAGATATTTGCCCTATCAAGGAGGAATTTTTAGATGAACGCCTCTATGCTATATCAGGTAGAACGTTTCCATGGTATGCTGATATTATTAACTACTTGGTTGGTAAGGTTTTTCCACTTGGTCTTTCTTTTCAACAAAAGAAGAGGTTCTTATCTATTATTAAACATTATTTCTAGGATGAATCCTTTTTTTATAAGTATTGTTCAGATCAGATCATTAGAAGATGCATTCCAGAGGAAGAAATGGAGAAAATTCTGCATCATTATCATGATCGAGAGGCAGGAGGACATTTTGGCCCAACTAGAACAGCATATAAGGTTCTTCAATTAGGTTTTTATTAGCCCTCTCTATTTAAAGATGCTCATACTTATGTCTCTTCATGTGACCGCTATCAAAGAACTGAAAATCTCACTAGAAGATATGAAATACCTTTAAACAATATTCTTGTGTGTGAAATTTTTGATATTTGGGGTATTGATTTTATGGGACCTTTTTCTAGTTCTTTTTCAAATCAATATATACTTGTGGTTGTAGATTATGTTTCAAAATGGGTAGAAGCAGCACCCTTTCCAACAAATGATGCAAAGGTAGTTGTCAAATTTTTGAAAAAATATATTTTTACTCATTTTGGCATTCCTAGAGCAATCATTAGTGATGGAGGTAAACACTTTTGTAATAAATAATTTGAAAATCTATTAAACAAATATGGTGTCACTCATAAAATAGCTACCCCATATCATCCACAAACTAGTGGTCAAGTAGAGGTGTCTAATAGGAAATTAAAAAGAATTTTAGAAAAAACTATAATTGCATCTAGAAAAGACTGGTCATTGAAATTAGATGATGCATTATGGGCATATAGAACTGCATATAAAACACCTATTGGTATGTCCCCATATAGGCTACTCTTTGGAAAAGCATGCCACCTCCCTGTTGAGGTAGAACATAAAGCATATTGGGCCATGAAAATTCTTAACTTTGATATACAAGATGCAGAGAAGAATAGGTTAATGCAAATAAATGAGATGGACGAATTTCGCCACCATGCTTATGAGAATGCTAGGATTTACAAAGAACGTACTAAGAAATGGCATGATAACCATATTGTAAAAAGAGAATTCCATGAGGGACAACAAGTTCTTTTGTATAGTTCACGACTACATTTGTTTCCAGGAAAGCTAAAATCAAGATGGACAGGTCCCTATACAATTACTAAGGTATTTCCATATGGAGCAGTAGAGATCTTTGATGAATCAAAAGGTACCTTCAAGGTAAATGGTCACAGGCTGAAAAATTATATTAATGAAAGTTTTGAAAAGGAGAAGGAAGCATTTCAATTACAAGATCCACTTTAGAATTCAAAGAAAGTCAAGCTGAAGAATATAAATCAGAACTACTAGATAGGTTGTTTCTTTTCTTTTTAGTTTTGATCATTTTTCTTTTCTTTTATTTTTTAAGTAATTTGTTGTTGCTCTTTTACTGCTCTGGTGTGTATTTTTAATTTTGCAGAAAAATTAGTGAGAGCTCAAGCAAAATTTCAAAGCTCCAAAGAATCAGACTGAACCAAATAATCTACTTCTTCAAAGCTCCGGTTGATAATCCTATGCATCAAAAATGGAGCAAGAGTTGCTATTGTGATCGAGGGAACCTTCCCTCTTTGACTACCATTAAGATTAGATCTAATTCTTAGAGATTATTTTTATATGCCTGTAGTAAGTAGGAATTTAATTTCTATTTCATGTTTAGCACAAGAAGGCTATGTAATTAGTTTTCCTAAGGATCATTGTAATATTTTTTATGAAAAACATAAAATTATAAGTAGTTTTCTTATAAATGGTCTCTATCAGTTACATATTGATGTTTTTATTTTTAATATCGAGCAAAATATGAATGCCATAGAATCAAGGTGATCTAAGAATAGTCTAAATGATAGGTATTTTTGGCACCTTAGGCTAGGTCATATAGCTGAAGATAGGGCTAACAAATTAGAAAAATTTGGACTGTTGAGTTTGTTGACTTTCGAGTCATATCCAATTTATGAATCATGCCTTCATGGTAAAATGACCAAGCTTTCATTTGTATGACATAGGAAAAGGGCCATAGACCTACTTGCCCTAGTGCATACTGATGTATGCAGTCCATTTAATGTGTCAATCAGGGGCAATTATATCTACTTCATCATCTTTATCGATGATCTGACTTGGTATGGGTATATGTATTTGATGCAACATAAGTCTGAAGCCTTTAAAAAATTTAAAGAATTTAGACTCGAATTACAAAAATAATAGAAAAATCCATTAAGATTCTTCGATCAGATTGAGAAGGCGAATACCTTCATCAAAAATTCCTAGACTATCTTAAGGATAATGGCAAAGTCTCATAATGGACTCTACCTGGAACACCTTAATGCAACGAAATTTCAGAATGGAGAAATCGGATCCTATTAGATATGATCCGATCCATGATGAGTTTCATGGACCTTCCTAAGTTTCTTTGGGGATATAGTCTGATGACTGCTATATATTTACTAAATAGGGTTTCCTCTAAAATCATTCCTACTACATCGTAAGAGATATGACATGGTAAGAAACCAAGTTTGAGTTATCTCAGAATTTGGGATTATCCAGCCCATGTCAAGAGATAACAGGAGAACAAATTAGAGTCTAGGTCCTTTAGAGCTTAGTTTATTGGATATCCTAAAGAGTCATTAGGATATTATTTTTATCTTTCAAAAGATCACAATGTGATTATGAGTCAACATACCATCTTTCTTTAAAAATAGTTTATTCTAGATAGTGGCATCGAAAGATAGATTAGACTCGAGGAGAAAGTCTCTAATAAAAATTGAGCTAAGGAACCTATGAAACCCAATCAGATTGAGCCAACCCAGATACTACCTCCTCCACCTTGTAGATCAAGTAGAATTTTCTATCCTCCTAAAAGGTACTTAGGTACTATCTCAGAAGACGTAGAGAAAATATTTCTTACAGAAAATGGAATTCATGGTGATGATCCCAAAACCTATGATGAGGTGATATCAGATATCGACTCTGAGAAATGGTTAGAGGCAATAAAGTTAGAGATTGACTCAATGCGTTCGAACCATGTTTGGATCTTGGTAGATCCACCTAAAGGTATAGTACCTATTGGGTATAAATGGATCTTTAAAAGAAAGATAGGTGCTGATAGAAATGTAGAGATATTTAAAGCGAGGCTCATAGCAAAAGGGTATAGTCAGTACGAAGGCATTGACTATCAGGATACTTTTTTGCTAGTAGCCATGCTCAAATCCATCCATATATTGCTTGCTATTGTAGCCTATTTCGATTATGAAATATGATAGATGGATATGAAAACGGTATTCTTAAATGGATATCTTGAGGAAGATATCTATATGGAACAGCCATTAGGTTTCACATCCAATGATGATGATCATAAGGTATGCAAGCTGCAAAGATCCATATATGGACTTAAGCAAGCATCTCAGAGCTAGAATGCTTATTTCAAAGATGTAATCAAACCATTTGGATTCATCAAGAATGAGGAGGAGTCCTGTATTTTCAAAAAGATCAATGGGAGCACTATTATCTTCCTCGTACTATACGTGGATGACATCCTCCTAATTGAGAATGATATTTTCATGTTGACTATAGTCAAAATATGGTTGTCTAAGGGGTTCTCTATAAAAGATCTAGGAAAGACATTCTTTATTTTAGAAATTAAGGTCTATAGAAATAGACCGAATAGGATGCTGGGTCTCTCATAGAAGATGTACATAGAGGAGGTGCTAAATAGATTCAGTATGAAAAACTTCAAGAGGGGTTTAGTACCCTTTAAACAGGGCATTCATCTCTCCAAGAAGATGTGCTCTAGTACACCTGAGAAGATTGAACGCATGAGCAAGATTCCTTATGCTTCAATAATAGGAAGCCTCATGTATGTCATGCTATGTATACGACCTGATATTGCCCATGTTGTGAGTGTTATGAGCATGTATCAGTTAAATCCAGGTGAAGAGCAATGGACTTTGGTGAAATATATCCTTAAGTACCTGAGAATAACTAAGGATATATTTCTAATTTTTGATAATGGAGAACTCCAGATTCAGGGGTATACGAACTTGGATTTTATGTCTGACATAGATGATCAAAAGTCGCTATTTAAAAGTTTGTTTATTTATAATAGTAGAGCTGTCAGTTGGAAGAGTTCCAAGCAGATGGTGATTGCAGACTCCACCATGGAAGTAGAGTACATCACTACATCAAAGGCTACAAAGGAGGCATTCTGGGATAAAAAATTCATCGTAGAGCTCAGAGTGATGCCATCGATGTCATTCCTCTATACTGCGACAACAATGGTGCAATAGCCCTTGCTAAGGAGCCGAAGTCTCACCAGAAATCCAAGCACATCAAGCAGTGATACCATCTCATTCATGATTACCTCAAAAAGGGATACGTCAAGGTCAAGAAAGTCGACACTGTAGACAATATGGCTGACCCACTGACAAAACTATTGAGCTAGCAGAAGATCGAAGCCCACCTTGAGAAGATGGGACTTAGATTTATAGTCAATTAGCTTTAGATCAAGTGGAAGGTTGTTAGATGTGTACCGTAGAAGCTAGATTGGCAATACTTTTAATACACTTCTAAGGATAATTTTATAATTTTGACTGTAAATTAATAAAAAAATTATTTTTGATTGATTTGGATTTGATCCAATCAAGTTCAAGGTAATCGTGCTAGCACACGATTGAGCTTGGCTTTCTCTTTCTGTAATCTTTCTGAATCATCACAGCTGAGTCAAATTTAAATTAACTCATTCTTGTATCTTGAATGAGTTTATTTTCATCTAACTAAAACCAGTCTAGGTTAGATTAATTGTTAAAATTAAATCCATTCCTAGTATAATTGGACTAGGGTCAAAAGTTGACCTATTTGAGAGAATTGAGGGTCATCTGATTAGATGCTTCTAGAAAATTGTCCAAAAACTTTTTTATTTTGATTTTTGGATATGTGATAGGGCTTGAGACATGCTATGGGTGTGCTAAATTTTGTGATTTATGGTGGTGGTTTGACTAGGTTTTGATAGAGTTTGATTTAGATCAAACTTTTGAAGGAAGAGTCCTAGGCGCAATGGACTTCCTTATCTACTCATGTCACTCACTTTTTGAATCATTTTTGATGAGAAAACTAGATCAGATCTGGTGTTTTGATGTGGAGATTAATCCCTGACATCCCTTGAAATCGAATAAGAGGTTATTTGGTCAAATGGGACTCTAAATGGCATTGGATTTAAAACCCCTTCTCACGCCAAAGTGGAGATATCGCACAAAATAATTTCCCATGCCCAAGTGCTATCACCCATACCATATCCCCACCCCCTCTATCCTCTTTATCCCTCTCTTCTACATGCCTAAAAGGTTAGGCACAAATCAGAGAGGAAGGTCCAAGTATTTCGGTGCAAGATTCAGGTTCTATATGATGGTGTTCGTGAGATAGACGAGCTGCCTTCAAAAAATATTTTGAAGGATCTATAGATTAGATTCAGATCTAATCTTTGGAGGAGAGATTTGTGAGGAGAATACATTCAAATGCTGTCTGAGTGGATATCGGTAAAGGCCAGACATGTGCATGGCTCCTTCCAGAACCTTAAGAACGATCAGGATCATCATAGGATAATTAGATTATCCAATCAGGTACTTAAAATTAAATCTAATTTAATTTTATTTTAATTTTTAATATTAGATCACCATGATTAGATCTAAGAACTCTTAGATCTGATCAGATCATAAAAATTTTTTTAGAAAATTTTGCCTCAGATTTGATCAGATCTAGACAATCTTGCAGCAAAAAGTCAGATTTTCCTTCAGCAGTCATCCCGATGGAGCTCAAACTTTCATCAGCATAAGTCATGGCATTTAATGAATAGCACAACCCATAGGATCTCAAGGCTAATCTTATCTTTTTAGATTAAAAATGAGAAGAGGCTCGAGTTTGGATGGCTGCCTACAAGCAGAAAGTAGCCCGCTATTACAATTTCAAAGTTAGAAGCAAAGCAGTCAAAGTGGGGGACCTAGTACTTCGACAAGCAGCTATCTAATAACCTCAAAACCAAGGAAATCTCATCTCGAATTGGGAAGGCCCTTATGAAATCAAGGAGATTGTCCAGTCTGAAACTTATTACCTGAAGAAACTTGGAGGAGCGGATCTCCCATGTCCATGAAACTTAGAAAACTTGCGAATGTACCATCAATAACTTTATTTCAATAAAATTTTCTGACCTTAATATCTTCGTTCTTGGTGCAAAGTTATGATGATGGAAAATTATCTCCCGAACTTCGTCATTAGACAAAGCTAACTACATTAGGAATATGAGGAGAATCTCATCCTAATGTAGATGCAAAACCTCTGGTTATCTAAGATAGGAGGAAAGGGAGAGAGATCCTCTCAACGGCCCTTTTGTGTCCTAGTGATCTTTTCATAAACAGGAGGAGGACCTCATCCTGACAAGGATAAACACTAACCATGTTAGGAATAGGAGGAGAACCTCATCCTAATATAGATAAAGATCTCCGTTATCTAAGATAGGATGAAAAGATGAGAGGCCCTCTTAATGACCCTTTTGTGCCCCAGCAATCTTATCAAGAATAGGAGGACCTCATCCTAACAAGTGTAAATACTAACCATATTAGGAACATGAGGAGAACCTCATCCTAACATGGAAGAAGACCTTCGATTATCTAAGATAGGAGGAAAAAGAGAGAGGCCCTCTCAACGGCCCCTTTGTGCCCCAGCGATCTTATTAGGAATAGAAGGAGAACCTCATCTTAATAAAGGTAAATGCTAACCATGTTAGGAATAGGAGGAGAACCTCATCCTAACGTGGAAGAAGACCTTCGATTATCTAAGATAGATGGAAAAGGGGAGAGGCCCTCTCAATAGCCCTTTTGTGCTCCAACGATCTTGTCGGGAACAGGAGAAAGACCTCATCCTGACAAGGGTAAATGCTAACCACATTAGGAATAGGAAGAGAACCTCATCCTAACATGGATGAAGACCTCTTGTTATCTGAGATAGGAGAAAGGCATTTTTCAATGGCCATTTAATTAAAAGATGAAGTGAAGAAAATGAAAAAATCAACAGGCATCAAATCCATGCAGGACAAAAAGATAATTGAAAAAAATATCATTTCATTAAAGTCGAAGTTCATTACAAAATAAAGGTCTGCAAGATTGTGTACAAAATAGTAGAATAGACGAAGTCCTAAAAAGATCCAGATTTCTTGGATTTCAAACTACTAACCCCTGCCATTACCATGGATTGCTTTAGGCTGATGACTTCTTCTTCGAGCTCCTTCCTCTTCAACAAGCTCTCGTGAAACAATTTATTAGCCCTTCGACAATCATCTTTCGACTCGCTCAACCTCTTCCTCAAAGTTGCTGATTTGGCATTTGCATCTTTAACAGCCTTTTGCTCATAGGTTAGTTGGATCCTTTGCTGCTGAACTTTGGCCTTCTCCTTCTCGTATGACTCAGAGAGATCACCTCAGGTCCTCCTCAAGAAGGCCATCTGCTCTGATTCTTTGCCCACACTAGCTTATTGACTATCGGCTAATTGCTTCTGGAGATGGATCACCTCACTATCGACGACTCTGAGCCTCTATTCAAGCTAAAAAGATTTCTCCATCCAACCAAACCTATAATCATTGTATGCTTTCTCGACATCATAAAGCTACTTCTGAAGGTCGAAGAAATTCTTTGACCAATCCTAACCATATTCCACCTTGTCGGAAGACCACGACGAGCACCCTTTCAATAGATTAATCTTCTCTTTTGCTGCATTGAGCTTGACTTCAATGGAACTGACTTTCGAGGTTACTGACCAAGACTTATCGCTGGTGCACTTCTTAATATCTTCAAGCTCAACTTCAAAATTTTTTTCTTTTTAATGTAATTCATGGATTCCTTCTTGTGCACTTGGCGTAAGCGAGTAATCTCGATCCTCAGCTCTGAACAATCTTCCCTCAATTTTTGAAAGCTCATCTTCTATCTTTTTCAATTTCTTCTTCAAATGATGAATCTTTTTTCAAGTCTTTTAGTCACGGACTTCAGAGAGATGCCCTGAAGTAGTGGCTTAGCCTCAACCAGAGACGATGGGTCATGGCTTTGATCACTAGGAGGATTCTGAACGACACACATCATAGCACAAGTACAAAAATAAAAAATAGACTTTCATTGCTCAAAACATTTTATGTACATCAAAATGAAAAAGAAAAGGTATAACTATCAAAAATTTTTGACCTCGGGAGGCATGGTAGCAGATGAGGTTGGTGCATTCTCTATGACCTCAGGCTCTAGAGTAGGTTTGGGTGCTACGATAGTAGGTTTAGAGGTCTCAAGGATAGGTTTAGTAGCAAGAGAGGCGGCACCAGCATTGGAGGGACCCACTTCATCGCCAGGTTTGTCTATTAAAAGGTCAAGGTCCACATTCAGAAAGTTATTTGCGATCCTCATGTAGATCTCAAATTCTTCTAGAAAGGCTTCTCTAGCGAAGGCAATCTTGACGTCCTCCATAAACTTGGAGGACTTGAAGGCCTCGACGGCCTGCTTCCTGTCAGCGCTGACCTCCTCTTCAACCTTCTTCTTGTTGTCCTTCGAAAGAGTTAAGATCGCTTTCAATCCAGTAGACGCCTCTTCTTCCCTCCATAGCACCTCTCGAAGGTTCTCGACTTCTATAGTCTAAACTTTGGAGGCCACCTTCAAGCGGTCGACCTCGGCTCGAACATTCTCAATCTCTGCCTGGGGCTCTTGTAGAGCTGTGGAAGCCTCAACTTGACAGAGATTTGTTACCTTCAAATGGGTATATAAATAGTTCCCCAACTGCAAAATGAAAATCAAGTTAGAACTTCAAGGTATATTCATCATTCAATCAAGATCGAAAAAGATCAATTACCTCGAGGTAAGCAGCAAAGGACTCATCGAACCTCTCCATATTCTCTATCTGAACCATCTTGTCGACAATATGCGGAAGGACGCTGCCCTCCATTAGAGAATGAACCACCTCTTAGTCGACTAGAGAATTTTGCTCTTGGCTGAAGCTCTCGCCACTAGAGTGTTCGACCTTCCTCCTGACCTTCTTACCAATGGCTTTCTTCTTCTTCTCAACAACTTTTCCCTGCTTAGAAGGCATAGGGGCAACAACTTCATTGGGCAAGGTTGGGGTCGATGCAATCATGATAGTTTCTGGAACAAGTATAGCCTGGATTGGCATGACCAAGCTCATCTCTTCAACACGAGCTCTCTTTGACGATTCTCCTATGGAACCATCCTTCCTCTTGAGAGACTTGATTTTCTTAGATAGGCGATTCCACTCCTCCAGAGTCATTTCTACAACAGTAAGAATTAAGGTCAGAAGAAAGAATAAGGCATAATCGATAAGACTCGAAAACTATCAGCCAGATCAAGGGGACTAAGATTGAGCTTAAACAAGGTCTAATCATCTAACAGACCAGATATCGAAGGAGCTCGGTAGTTCTTCAGCTTGTTGGTCGAGTCCCAATCTTTTTTCTCTAGCTCAGGACCTCGATGAATCAAATCCCTCATATCCCCCCAAGGAGGGAGTCCTAATTCTAAGAAGGGGCACAAGACAAAGAAGAACTTTTCTTTCCAGTTATGAATGGAAGAAGAAGCGCCCTTAGGGGCAGACATACCACTAATCCTTGACAGTAGGATGATGTCTAAAAGTAATGAAGTTATGGAACAAAAAAATAGTATGTCGGACATCGGCCATGATGCATAAGGAAAAGAACCCTATGATAAATCTAAACAAGTTCGACACCATGGAGGCAAAGAAGATGTTCAAGAACCTAAAATGGGCTACTACGAAAGGAGGAATCAGTAGTTGAAGTCCAGCATGAAGAGCCTTAATATATAGGCAAAAATGACCTAGAGGAGGGGAACAGGTTTGGTCGCTAGGCCTGGGAAATTCAAGTTTGCACTTGGAAGGGATCCCGTATTGGATCCTCATTAGAGAAAGGTCTTCATGATGAAGCTTGCAAGAAATGGTGTCAAGGATGAAAGGTGGATGAGGTACTTCTACAGGCTTTGCTTCCTTAAGAGTAGGATCCATCAGGATCAAATGAGCCAAACTCCTAGAACAAGTTGACTAGAATTCTTCGACGGACATATAGATCAAAACTGAACTCAGAAAAAGACTCCAAAAATCAAGAAAAATAAGACGCAAAATCTCTTTGAAGAAGCCAAAAAGATAGGATGTGGAAAACACCGAAATGATCGAAAGAAAGATTTTGAAACTAGCCTAGATTGGTCGTAAAGAGCAACGAGATAACTGGCATGATGGAAATCGAGCAGGAAAACACCTGAGAACGAAGGAGATGGAGGAAGAAATTAGGACTCTCTTGAATGGGAAGAAGGTGAAAATTGGAGGAGGAAGAAAAAGAACTTAGTGAAATAAGGTTTTGGAGGAAGAAGGCGAACATAAATATCTCGAAGGGCCCGAGGTAGTTATGATTGCAAGTATTCTCCACCCGATCTTCGTTTGATACCTGTCCCACTCATCATGGTGGTGGATAGATAACTGATGGAACCTTAATTGCACCATACCTTGGGTAGAGCTTTGGTGGGAGTTTCAAAAAATTATCTTTTTGGGTCACCCCGAATTGAAGAAGCTTTAGCACCAGTGCAGATAATGCTAAAATTTTCCATCCAATGGGCATGGGAAGCAGAAAAATGACTTCGACAATCAAATTTTTTTTACTCCCTTCCTTCGAACTTCGAACTCAAGAGTAGGAAGACTATTGTTGGGGATAAATCCGCTCTTTCTAAAGTTCAGCAAGTTGTCTAGTCTCAAGGTGACCCCATTCGATAGTAACGACCATGACTGAACTTTAACCAGTATAAATTATTGCTCTAGTTAATTCCAAAATGGCCGACCTTCAACCTATTGGCTAATCTTCTCTAACTGCATGGATTAGATCCAAAATTGGCAAAGCATTGTGGACCTCACCCGGACGAGCTTGAATAGTAAAAGCGATTACCTCCCATCTGATGGTAAGGCTTAAGTATCAGAACCCAATCAGTCTAACTTTATTTGGTGACAAATTATGAAGGTAGCCGAATTCCTCTACTATAAGCAGTTAGTTCTAGCCGAACTCTTTTTGGACAAACTTGATCAGTGAAAGCAGCCGCCTTAGTAGTTGAAGTCATATATATTCGTCCACTAGGTAGTCCAACCTAGCCAACCTAGAAGCTGACCGAACTTCTTCTCAATCAGATTCTCTCCAAGCTAAGTCTTGCCATTCCAGTCGAGTCTCATATCAAGGATATTAGATTGGCAAAGCATCCCCTTAGATGAACTTCTATGTCTTACTGAAAGTGGCAGATCTTGGCACTCTTATATCTAGAATCTCGAATATGCAAGCCAGAGTTAACAAAAGAACTTCGTCATCAGATTATGTTCGAACTTCTTCCCAAAAAGCCTGGTCACTATCCTAAATTAGTGAATCCACCATCCTCAACCTTTAAACTAGAATAGTTATCCATTTCCAAACGATCCTAATGGTAGCCAAATTTTAGATGGGATAGTCGAGGCTTGCCAGAGTATTATGATTGAGGCTGCTTGTCATAGCTACTAGCCAACTCCTGATCCAGCCGAATCCCTTCCAGTGGCCAATTATTTTAGATGTGTGTCCTAGAAGCCAGATTGGCTAAACACTTATAATACTCTTCTAAGGATAATTTTATAATTTTGATTATAAATTAATAAAAGAATTATTTTCTATCATAGTGTGTATTTAAAGTATATGTGATACATTCTTTGAGTTAACGGAAATGACAATTCATATTTTCAAGAGTTAAAAGTTTAAGAAATGAATTTTCATAATTAACTCATAAACTACTTTCGACTATAGGATCATCATGAGGATAGTGATCGATCCGCAAGGTTGGTGTATGATCACTTTCTTAGGATAGTTGTCTCTTGAGTCTATGATGTGAAGACGTCAGAGCAAGATTATAGGTACTCATTAGAGAATAAGGTCACTGAGCGTGACCACCTCGAGCAGTAATAAGAAAGTCTACCTTTTCGTCGATGACTAGCTCGATGCTGTAGTAGTGTATCTGATTCTTTGACCTGAGGTACATCGATAGTTCACCTTGAGAGTGTTATAGTTTGACTATACCATAACTCGATCTCCTAGCCACTCAGAATCTTGAGGTGTATGTGGGCTATAATATGTTCATTGTAGGAATTGGATCACACCAATAGAGGATCTATCTACCTCAATAGATGAGGAGTAGCCCTATGATAATCATGAGATTGAGTCCTTAAGCCCATAACCATGGTAGAGTGAAGATGATAGAAAGAGTTTCTATTAGAGTTTCACATTGGACTCAAATCAAATGATTAATTCATATGACGAATGTTGGGTTTGACAAGTTCACCTTAACCCTAACCCTATCGAGGCTCAAGATAGATGAACCCAATTATTGAAAAATGTGTTCTAAAGTCAATCATCTAAGTAGTAGATGATTGAAATTAGTATATGAATTATCTAATAATAATAGTTATTTGGTTGGTTCATCATAAAAGTTCTATCTTTCTTAATAAACTTCTAAGTTATGATGAAGTTCTTAAAACCACAATCAATCGATAAAGAAGGATTTATCGGATGGTTCTTAAATTGTTCATAACCAAATGATAAGTAATTAATAAGGATGATAACTTATCAGTGTAGGTCGCTGTATGCCATATGCATTGGTTGTCCTCATAACCAAGTAGTGTGGAGATACTGGTATGGCATCCAGGTGAGATGTACGAGTATTTCTACACTGAATGTGACCAATGTAGCACTCTACTATTAAGAGTAGCTAGCTAAGACTAATGGGTATAAGTGTCCCTCTGATCTGAGATCAGCATGGTGACTTGCAAGCAATTCACTGTACTTTGATGCCGAACAGTCTATATTTCTAATATAGGTTCGAAAGATTTTTGGATATAGTCAAGTACTTATAAAGTCAGTGTATGAATTAAAATGGGATTGACCACTCCTGATTAACTTCAGAAAAAGAATGACTCACTGTATTTTAATTTAACAAAATCTGGGCCTGGGTAATCCTTATGAGGTGTCACGAAATTTGCAAAATTTTGAGACACAATAGAGATAACTTGTATGAGTGTTTGATAGCGTACTTGAAGTTGTCTTGAGCATTATTGGTCATAGGGATGAATTATACTATAACCATGGGTCAGGGTTCTAAGAATGTTGCTTTGCATACATTCGACCTATCCGGACGTCGGGAACCATTGCTAGATGGTAACTTCGATTGGTATAGAAATTAATTTCTAAGCTACCAACTTAGGTTCGAACCTATGAGGTCACATAAATTAAAGCTTGTAATCTGATTTGATGGTTAATCGATGATTGAGAATCGTTTTGAAGTCAAATATTCAATGCGATTGATGTTTGACCTAATGCAAGTGTTGCAGGAGGATCGATTAGCAACTGGATTGCTAATTTGCTCAATTTGATTGAGCAATCAGGCTGAGATCAAATCTAATTAAATTAGATTCAATTAAAATTAATTTAGATTTAATTAGATTAAGTCTAATTGATTTATTGGATAAGCCAATTGTAAGGGAAGAATAATTTCTTGTTTGACTAGGACTTGGGTGCACCTAATTGATTTTGCATTTAAATCAGATTTAAATCTTGATTTAATCTAATTTAATTAGGCTCTTAGTTGGACTAGGATCATCCTTAATTAGATTATATTTAATCTAATTTAAATAGAATTTAAATTAGATTTAAAATAATTTTGACCTAGTCAAACAAGAGGAGTCCTAGTTGGACTGGGACTCTCTCTCTTTCTTTTGCACCTAAGAAAGCCCACACCCACCTATTTTTTTTCTAAGGTTTATGTATAATTTTTCATGCCTAAGATCTTCTCCACACCCCACTAATTTAGATTTTTGGGAGTTTGTTTTGACTTGGTCAAAACTAGAAAGAGTTTGGGATTTGTTTCGATCCTACTTGGAAGAGTCCCCTTTGACCAAATCTCTTCCTTCTTGTTTTGGATTCCTCTAACGCCCTCCTTTTTTGTTCCACCCCTTTTTCTCTTTATTTTGTGCATGAAAATCAGTGGTTACATGAAAAAATAAGTGGGAGGGGCGTCCAAGAGTTGGACGCCCCATAGAAGTTCCCCCTTTGACTAGGTTTTGACCTAGTCTTGCAGTAAAAAGGAGCGCCTCCTTTGAGATGGTTAGAGAATGTGATAAATTTCAGAAAAATCATGAAAAATCAGAGGAGAAGGAGGAGAAGGTATGGAGGATTTGTGGTGCCATGATTCTTGGAGAAGAGCTCTCAATTAAGACATCAAAGGTTGATGTCTTGAAGTGACAAGGTAAGAAAAGATTGTCTTCTCTCATATTTTTCTTTTATGTTTCTCTCTTCCTATTTCATTTTTAATTTTTATATGATAAAAATCAGTGAGAAGGAGAGAGAGAGAGAGAGAGAGAGAGAGAGAGAGAGAGAGAGATAGAAGAGAAAATTTGGGTGTGGGGATGAGTGCTCCAAGTTTTTGGGGCATGGTGTTATTTTTTAGACATGATCTGATCATGTCTCGATGAAAAAAGGAGAAGAGAAGAAAGATCTTCTCTTAGGATTTCTTGAACAACCCTTCCTCTCTAATTTTTTGTGGGACTTTTATATGAATAAAATAAAAAATTTTAGATCTAAAAACTTAGAAAAAATCCTAGAGGAGAAGGTCTCCTCTTATCCTAGTATAGAGATGTTTTTATGACATCAACCCTGATATCCTGAAGGAGAAGATTTGTCTTCTCTTAGGATTTGTTTTTTCTTAATTTTATATTTTGATTTATGAAAGATCTAAGGGTTGAATTTTTTCTTTATTCCTCCTCAGGTTTTTCATCTCTTGGAGTGTCCAAGAGATCCAAAGAACATGTATTTGATTAACCATCAGGAGGGATCTACAAGAAGCTAGCACTTCAAGCAGATCTTCGTTCGATGAACCTTTGATCTATGTTATAGGTTCGTGTAGATCACTTATAGAGGCTGGATGCTTGTGCGGCTCCAAACGCAATAATGGATTCAACTATGGAGTTTTTGATCTGTGCAAAGGTAAGAGATCTGATCTCTTGGTGACCTAGATGCGATCTAGGATTAGATCTAGAATTATTCTAGATCTATGTGTTGATATGAACAATACCACTTATGATTAATTTAATTTTAGATTTATATTTGTATCATAACATGTTATAGATTCTTAATGTAGGGTTTTGTAATTTGATTACATGAATGTTGTAGATTAAATAGTTTAATCTATGTCTTTCGTTGCTCTATATTTCAAAAAAGTTTTGAAATCTATGTATGAAACCCTGCATGTTTCTCAACAGTGATATCAGAGCATCTAGGTTCTTTTATAACATGATCATGTTTATATTTAATTAAATCTAAAAATTAAAATTAATTAAAGATTGCACATACTGTCATAAGATTGTCCTGTTGTAGGGTTAACCCGTTACAATGAAAAGGTTGTCCTAGTATGTGCTGATCTGAATCTAAATCATGAATAATTTAGATTGGATTTAAAAAAATTTATGATTCAATTTTTTAATTTAAATCTAAAATTAAATAGATATTTAATCTATTTTATATTATTTAGATTAGATCTAAATAATATCAGGATTGCACATACTGCCATAAGGTTGTCCTATTGTAAGATTTATCCCTTATAGTAGAAAGGTTAACCTAGTATGTGCTGATCTGAGAAACCTAAGTCATAAATATGTTAGATAAGATTTAAAATAATTTATGATTTATTTTTAGATTTTAAATCTAATTTTAAATGGTTTATGATCAGATCCACATGATGTATTTTATGTTTAGATCTAAATTTTCTTATTACATATGTTGATATGTAATTTTTATTTTGAATCTAGAATGTATGTGTATGATATATTTATTTTATAAAATTTAAATTGAGAACTTACTTTCTGCAAAATTCTATATTCGAAACCCTAGGACATGATCTAAATAATAAAATAAATCAGATCTAAAACCACGTATTGAATATGATTCAATGTAAATTATTTATAATTTAAAAATACTTTAAATAATAAAATTAGAAGCTAGTTTTGAGGTTCCATAAATCCAAACTTTAAACTTAATTAAGAATTAAGTGATCATTTAGGATCCAGTTTGTGATTTGAAGATCCTAAAATAATTTCATAAAACTTGAGTTAAAGGTTAAATGGGTTAGTTTTGATGAGGTCATTAACTAGGTTAGACCTAGCATTAGATTAAATATGGACTTAGTTAAGAAATTGATCAAACCTAATTAATAATTAATTAGAATTAGGTCATTTCTTTATTATAGATCAATTCAATAGTTGTAGCTAATGAAAGTCCATATATCTAACAAATGGACCTGATCATGGCTCAATGGTCGAGTCCAAATCTTTAGGCAGACCAAATCAAAATTGATAAACTAATTGGTGTTTAAGGTAAGTCTGGCATTTTAGATTAATGGTTTTTAATTGGCAGCCTGCTTACCTGATCATTTTTTATGGTGCCTAAGGCAAGCCTTGGCAGACCCTTCCACCGATCTCACTTACCTGGCCAATTTGGTTAATCAGATTTCGATTAGGTTGCTTATTGATTCGAGCTAACCCATGTCACATAGAAAATCAGTGAGACTGATTTCATTCAGTGAGACTGATATAGGTGCTCATGGACCAAAATTGATTATAATCCTCATCAGTAACTTATGAAGTCAGTGGAAGGACTTGACTTGGTGAAGTCAATGGGAGCAAATTGGTCCATGTCCTTTCTATCATTAAATCACTAATAGTTTAAATCCTCTAAAATTATTAGATCCTTAAAATAACAAAGTTATGAAGATAACTGAGTCATAGCCTCCCATTAAGGTATTTGATAATGGATCCATTAACTCAATAATCATTGGAGGCCCATAGGCTCGGTGCTTGTTGACTAATGGAATTAGCATTCATCATATGACGACTTGAATGTGTCTCTCTAATGGTGGTTAGGTTGACCCACCATAGTTGGGATTAATCATTTGTTAGTTAGATGTACCAGGTATGCTTATGTTAATGGTTGGACCTAACCGGATCCTTACAGTAGAGGCCATAGCCTACTAATTAGGTTTCTGAAGCAAAATTAAATTACTAGAAGTTGTTTGGAGGAATAATTGATTATGAACCTACCCTTAGATGTATATGGGTTGACCAACCATAGTTGGACTTGTGTGCAGTCTATGTGGATTCTAGTATCTACTAAGAAATTAAAATAATTCTCCAAATTAGAGGTAGAGGCTACTAATTCGAATAAAATAGTGGGAGAACCTTTAGACTAAAGTTCAAGTTTTTAGGCTTAATATAATTCATATACTTAGGTCAATGTTCTCTTTTCTCAAATTAAGGCTAAACCCTAATTTCTTCTATCACTATTAGACAGTGATGACTTATGGGATCCAACTTCGATAATTCGAATCGAGGTTGAATTTGGTTCAGCAGTATGAATGGATTCATACTGGAGCTTTTAAGCCCAGTCAAAATAATTAGTCCAAGGTTAACCTAAATCAGGCATAGTGCTTCTAATGTTAGAAGCAGGGTCATAGGAAGAAGAATTATCTTACTTCACTTGACCATAACAGGCTGAATAAGAGAAAGGAGCAAAAGTTGCTCATTAAAGATGTTATATGATAACACCTTAAAATTTTTCTATAAATAATTCTACTACATGGGTATTAAATACCGGTAGTCTTATGTAATTTGTTGCAAAGACTACAAGCAAGTGGGATATTTGAAAATAGTGAGAAATATTTGAATGTTGGGGATGGAAGTCTTGTTCTGATCCTAGCTTTAGGATTTGTCAAGCTTATTTTCAATAGATGTTATTTTGAGTGATTGTCACTATTGTCCATCGTTTATAATAAATGTTATCTCTGATGGGCTTTTGATCAGAGATGGTTATCATTTATCAATAAAAAGGATTATTATGATATTATTATGAATAATATTACAATAACACATGGATAATAAAGAAATGATATTTAATATTTAAATAGCCTATTAAGTGTAATGTACACATCCAAGTTAGATTATGTCATGGATATCTATCTTTGGCATTATAGGCTTAGTCATCTTGACAAGAATAGGATAAATGGGTTAGCTTGAGAGGAAAACCTCGACATTAATGATTGTGGATCATTGATAGACTGTGAATCTTGTCTTCTTGGGAAAATAACAAAGTCACCTTTTACTGAAAAAGGTGAAGGAGCCGATAAAGTTCTAAGTCTCATACATAGTGATATATGTGGATTTATGAACTTAAGTGCTAAAGGAAGATACTAATATTTCATTATAGATGACCTATCTGGGCATGGGTGCATCTAGCCTGAATTATTTGAAATATTCAAATGATTCAATAATAAAATAGAAAAATAAACTGAAAAGATATTAGAACTCTTCGATCAGATCGAGAAGGCTAATACTTATTCAGTGAGCTTTTGACATATCTAGGAGAGAATTGGATTCTCTCTCAAGTGAATTTCTTTTCAAAACATAGTATATCTAAAAGAAGAAATTGAATTTTGTTAGACATGGTTCAATCTACTATAGGGTTCACTTGTCTGCCTGTTTTAGGGTTGTGCTCTAATGGCTACTAGTTTTACTCCGAAAAAGATTCTGAGTAAATCTGTTGCATAGATTTCATATAGGATATGGATCGGGCATAGATCTAGACTCTCTTACTTTTGAATTTGGAGTTGATCGGCCTATATCATATATTTGCACACAGATAAACTTGGATCCTAGTCCAATAAGTATTTAAGGGTTATTAATTTTACTATGCTAAAGAACATAAGATATTCATCAACAGTAGGGCATTCCTTTTGGAAAGAAGTTTCTTAGAGAAGAAACTGATGTCTATCAAGTTGAAGTTGAAAAAATTTGACTAGTAGAAAAGAATCGACGTAATCTAGTAAACCTACAGAACCGAATTTGATCAGATCAAATCGGAAGCCCATTAAATTATCACCTTTAAGGAGATCCAATAGAGTACCACATTAGTCGAACAGATACTTCAGTATCTAGGTTCAGGATGGTGATCCTGTTGAGCTTGATTAGAACAATAAGGATCTGATCATCTATAGGGATATAATGTAGTGATCTAACTCTAAGAAGTGGCTTGGAGCCACATGATCCAAATTGAAGTCTATGAAAATCAATAGTGTATGGACACTAGTTGATTCACCTAAAGGGATAAAATTCATTGGGTGCGAATGGACTTTCAAAAGGATCAGAGTAGCGCAGACGGGAAGGTAAAGACCTTAAAGCCCATTTGGCTATTACCTCAGAATTAAAACATATGTTTTGAACGTATGCCTTTATTATGAACAAAGAAAAATCCTGCATTTGTAATTGGGCAAAATATTCTATAGTGTTATTCCTTGTGTTGTCTAGGAATGAAATTCTCTTAATCGGGAATGACATCCCAGCATTACAAGGAATAAAGGTTTAGCTGTCATCTTATTTCTCCATGTACGAGATAAGATATGGTATACTCACTAAGGATAGTGAGCAGATATTGATCCAAGTGAGAACCACTAAAAGATTGTATGGACAATCTTTAAGTATTTGGAAAATACTAAGGTCCAGTTATTCGAATATGAAAATACTGACTTAAAATATGTGGATGTTTTAATTTCAATCAGAACAAGATGACAATAAAAAAATATTGGGTCATACCCTAATTGTAGGAGCAATTTGCTGGAAAGGTTCCAAGCATGATACTTTAGCCTATTCAATCAGTAATATAGAGTACATCATGGCATATGATGCTGCCATGTAAGCTGCTCGGTTACTGAGGTTCATTAGTAGGTTGGGAGTGGCACCCTTCAGCAATGATCTAGTCCTATCATAGCACTAGAGCCATAGCTCAGGCTAAAGAACTCAAGAACCAGCAAATTCTGTATCGCTTTCACCTTAGATATTAGATCTGGGTGACGATGATCTTTAGAAGATCAATGTAAAAGGAAAACTTGACCGACCCATTTGCTAAGACCTCGGGACTAAGGAGTTCTACGAACTCAAGTGGAAGATAGGATATTTGATATCATTCTGATTGGCTTTAGTCCAAGTGGGAGTTGTTGAAAAATATATCCTAAAGCCAATCATCTAAGTAGTAGATGACTGAAATTAGCATATGAATTATCTAATAATAATAGTTATTTGGCTAGTTCATCATAAAAGTTCTATCTTCCTTAAATAAACTCCTAAATTATGAAAAAGTTCTTAGAACTACAATTAATCGATAAAAAAAGATTTATCAGATGATTCTTAAATTATTCATGATCAAATGAAAAGTTATTAACAAGGATGATAACTTATCGAGTGTAGGTCATTGTATGCCATATGCTTTGATTGTCCTCGTAACCAAGTGGTATGGAGACACTGGTATGGCATCCAGGTGAGATGTAGGAGTACATCTGCACTAGACATGATCAATGTAGTACTCTACTATCAAGAGTAGCTAGCTAAGGCCAATGGATATAAGTATTCCTCTAATCTGAGATCACCATGGTGACTTGCAAGCAACTCATTGTACTTTAGTGTCGGACTACCTATATTTCTAATATAGGTTTGAAATATTTTTAGGTACAGTCAAGTACTTGTAAAGTTGGTGTGTGAGTCAAGATGGTATTGACCACTCTTGATTAACTTCAAGAAGAGAATGACTTGCTATGTTTCAATTTAGCAAAACCTGGGCCTAGGTAATCCTTATGAGGTGTCACGGGATTTGCAAAATTTTAAGACACAATAGAGATGACTTGTATGAGTGTTTGATAGCATACTCGAAGTTGTCTTGAGCATTATTGAACATAGGGATGAATTATATGGTAACCATGAATCAGAGTTCTAAGAATGTTACTTTGCGTACATTCGACCTATCTGGATGTCAAAAATCATTGCTAGATGGTAACTTTGATTGGTACAGATATTGGTTCCTATGCCACCGGCTTAGGTTCAAACCTATGGGGTCACATAAATTAAAGCTTGTAATCTGATCGGATGGTTAATTGACAATTGAGAATCATTTCGAGATCAAACATTCAATGCGATTGATATTTGACCTAATGAAAGTGTTATAGGAGTATTGATTTGTTAGATATGTGTGTCCTAGAAGTCAGAATTAGCTGACACTTGTAATACACTTCTAAAGGCAAAAGTATAATTTTGACTATAAATAATAAAATGGGTTATTTTCTATCATATATGTGTATTTAGTGTCTGTGATACATCCTTTGAGTTAATGGTAATGATAATTCTTATTTTCAAGAGTTGAAAATTTAAGACAAGAATTTTCATTATTAACTCATAAAATGCTTCTAACCGTAGGATCATTATAAGGATGATGATTGATCCGGAAGGTTAGTATACAATCGTTTCTTTGTAGTAGATGAGTCTTAAGTTTACGGTGTAGAGACACTGGAGTGAGAGTATAGGTACTCATTAGAGAACAAGGGCACTGAGCATGACCACCTTGAGTAGTCATAAGGAAGTCTACCTTCTCGTCGATGACTGACTCGATGCTGCAGTGGTGTGTCTGGTTCTTTGACCTGAGGTGCATCGATAGTTCACCTTGAGGGTGTTATAGTTTGACTACACCATGACTCAGTCTCCTAGCCATTCAGAATCCTGAGGTGTATGTTGGCTATAGCATGTTCATTGTAGGAATTGGATTGCACCAAGATGGAATCTATCTACCTCGGTGGATGAGGAGCAGCCCTATGATGATCATGAGAATCAAGTCCATAAGCCCATGGCCATGGCAGAGAGTGTGAAATAATAGAAAGAGTTTCTATTAAGGTTTTCACATCTGGACTTGAATCGAATGATTAAATCATATGATAGAAATTAGGGTTTGACGAGTTCACCTTAACCCTAATCTGATCGGGGCTCAAGATAGAAGAACTTAATCACACAAGTAGCTGCACCAAGAGGTTCATTTTTAGTTTTGATGGATTGCCACCATATACTGCTAGGTGTCACTGGTGGATTTTGGGAGCAATTAGAATGATTTAGATGATCGATCATTCTAAGTTGTCTAAATCAGAAGAGTTCTGATCCATCAAAAGGAGTTTCGATGATGTCGATGATGGAGATCATGACATATCCCATTACCATATAGAATTAAACCTAACTGGATCACACAAATAAGGATTTGGATCTGGATATCATCAATTGGACTAACCCAGTTCAATTGATTTGAATAAGATTCAATTAGGTTCAAGGAAATCGTGCTAGCACACGATTGAGCCTAACATTCTTCTTTTTCTATCATAAAAGTTATCTCGACTGAGCCAAATGAGTTTATGCTCACTTAAGTACCTTTACATAGTCTGATTGGAGCTTGTCCAAGTCAGAAAAGGGTTGTCTTAATTTATGAGATAAATTTGAGACAACACCTATCATTTTTCGTCACCTGCTAATTCTTATACTTTGACTTGATCAAACATTGATCTTTAACCCTTGGACAACTGCCCATGTGTCATGCACTTATTGGAGAGTAGATAGGGGCTTGTCCCATCTCTAGAAATTGGAAAGAAGGGGGTGCATGCCTAGGATGGCGTGCGCCCAAGGATAGGGATGCTGGAGTCCCATATGGATGGGACTCCAGGTTGCTTGTTGGATTCAAACTAGGTGATCCTCACCTATAGACTTTGACCAATCTTAGGCGCCACCTTAGGATGAATCCATGGGTCTCTCATTCCACCAATCAGATTTAGATCTGATTGAACGAAGCAATATGATTGGCCGAGGTGATGCAGCATTGCATGGCGCAGTAGAGTCTATAAATAGACCCTATCTGCGCCCACTTTTCAATGAGTTCATCTTAGCCCACGCTCCAAGACTGTCCCTCTCCCTTCTCCATGCCACCATCTGGCCCTCTCCCTCCTCTCTACGCCCAAGAAAGTTGGGTTCTTCTGATTCGTGCGAGTCAAGCAAGGAAAGGCTGACGAAAAAGGAAGAAGGCAGCACTGCTGTAGAGACGATGGGCGATCTTCAGAAGAAGTTTTGAAGGTTCTCCAAATTAGATCCAGATCTAATTTTTAGAAAAAAGAAAGAGAAGGAGAAGATCTGTAGATCCAGCCTAAGTGGATACTGGTAGAGGCCAGGCGCTTGCATGGCTAGATCCAGAACCTCAGAGCTTCCGCAGGATCATCAACGGGTAATCAGATTACCCAAGATCAAGATAAAAATTAATTTAAAATTAATTTAGTTTTATTTTTTAATCATCAGATTATAAATAAAATCTAAAAAGTGTTAGATCTGATCTAGATATGAGAGGAGAATTTTTGAAATATTCTTCGCGATCCAATCAGATACGAACGAACCTGATCCAGAAAATTAGGATTTCTCTTCAACTGGTATCAGAGCTAGGTTTTTATTAAATTAGATCTAATTTAATCTGATTAATTAGTGATTTTAGATATCACATGAGATGTGATTAGATCTAAAATTAAAAAATTAAAATTAAATTAATTTAGATCTAAGATGTATGAGATATGCATAACTAGACTAGGAATAGAATTAGTTCTATAGTGTAGTCTAGTTTGATCATAATTTTTGTTTGATTAAAATAATTTTTAGATCTATTTATTTTTTATTTTTTGATATTATAAATATTATAATAGATCTAAAAATAAAAAATAAAATTAAAATTTAATTGTTCATATGAGATATGATTGATGCATGTTTAGACTAGTTGTAGAATAGTTCTACAAATAGGTCTAGATTAAATTTTATTTGATAAGATCAAATTTAAATCTAATTTTTTAGATTATTATGAGATAATTTAGATCTAAAAAATATGCATGATTATATATGAGATGTATGCAAAATATGCCATTTTAATTAGATCTAATTTTTTATATGAGATATATGATATAGATCTAATTAGTTTTTGTAGATTATTGTATTTTTCCTGATTAAGGCGTTCCTCTTGGCCGTCCGAGTCATAAGAACAAAGTAAGGGTTTAAAGGCCCTCTCCTCCCATTCGATGGGGTGTTCTTATGATGTGTAGGGGTGCTGCGTGTTCGTCCTTAATCAGAAATCCAAAACTTACTTTCTGCAAAATCCCTAGATCCTGAAACCTAGGATTTATTTGCATATTTTGTTTATGAACCCTAACTTAATTAAGAATTAAGTTTATGAAATATTAATTAGGTCTAAAATTGAGAATTTTAGATCTAAGACATATTCATAATACTGGGTTCGGGCTTGGGTAGCTCAATTAGGTCTAAGCGGTTGATCAAACCGAATCAAGAGTTGGTTAGATGGGATCAACAATGCTTAAATTGACCAGCCTAATAGGATTAAGTCTGGGTCAAGATCGAGTCACATGAGTGATCGATCAAGCAAGACCTAATTAGGCTCAGAGGTTAGAGTCTGGATTGTAGGCTAACCCAATTGGTTCTGGCTCAATAATTTGGTGTCTAAGGTAAGTTTGGCAGATACGACCGACTGGTTTTTAATTGGGAGCTACTCGACTCGAATGCATTCTTGTCGAGTTAATGGCATATCCCTTCCACCGGTCTCACTTACCTGGCCATATTTGTTGACTCAGTTCTGATCTGAGGTGGTCAATAATCCGAGCTAACCCATGCCACTAGGTTAGTCATAATTGTTATGACTATGATCAAGTCTAGTTTAATGAGACCTAAATCAAATTCTCCCTAAGAAAAGATTAAGTCTGAGGTCTTCCACCATTGTAGATGTGCGGGCCCTTCTCCGGGGTTGATTGTTCTCGACTGGATACAGTGGCTCAGTTGCACCGAGGAAGATGCAACCATGTCTATTAGGCATTGGATGCTATGGGCTGGAGGATGAGTTGGGCTCAATATTTTGGATACGGTGAGAGACTCAATTAGGAATCCAATCTATGCAAATGGTGGGTCTGACTTAACTAAGGAGTGGATCAATATTTTGGATACGGTGAGATTCATGAATTAGAGACCAAGTTTGGGTGCACCATGATTAGAGAATCATTGAACAAGAGTTGTTCACTCATTGGCTAACCCATCACCAATAACTGTTTAGGTGAGGTGATGAGTCAGTTGGTGAGACCGCACCACCCACTAGAAATCATTAATCGTGGAGATTTTTGCATCTCTACAGAGGGAGTGTAGGGATCCGAGAAAATAGTGGGAGCTAATTTGTTTAAAAATAAAATCCTAAATAAATTGGTCAAGTCTTAATTACAATATCTAACTAGAATCTTTGACTCTCTATAGAAAAATGTCTGCATCCAACCCACTTAGCACGTATCCTGGACACCCATAGACTGACCGGACCAAATTATAAGGATTGGCTCAGGAACTTCAAAATTATTTTGGGTTTCGAGAAGTTAACCCATGTATTGGATCCAGGACCCTCCCACCTTACCAGCTCCATCCATCCGCTGAACAGAGAGCATCTCTGGATAAAATGGATAGACGAAGATAATAAGGCTAGATACTTACATGTTGGGCTCGATGTCTGATGAGCTCCAGCGCCAACATGAAGATATCAGAACTGCTCGCCAAATGTTGGCTCACCTATAGGAGATGTTTGGTGAACAGAGTCGCGCAGCCAAGTATCAAGTCACTAAATGACTTTTTAAGGCTAAGATGCGTGATGGGCAGTCAGTCCAAGATCACTGTCTGATGATGATCAAGGACTTGGAAGAGCTTGAGAAGCTCGGTGTGAAGTTGGACTTGGATCTGCAGAATGATATAATTCTGCAATCCTTGACTGATGCATATGGGCAATTCATCATGAACTTACCACATGCATAAACTTCAAAATTCCTTGGCCGAACTTAATGAACATGCTGGTTACCGCTGAGCTTTCTATGAAAGGTTCTAAAGGCTCAGTTCTTGCTATGGAATGGACTTCTTCCAAGAAGAAAGTCTTTTGGAAAGAAAAAGAAGTCTGCGAAAAAAGCAGAAGGTGGAAGGAGGAAAGAAGAAAAAGGCAGAGCCGAAGAAGAAGGCCGCTGACAAAGGAAAGTATTTCCATTGCAACAGCGACGGCCATTGAAAGTGGAACTGCCCTACTTACCTGGCCACCCTAAAGAACAAGGAAGGCAAGGTCCTTCTGGAGGTATGCTCGTTATTGAGTCTAACCTTACGGTTTCTTCTGCATCCAGTTGGGTGCTTGACTCTGGTTCTAGTGCTCACTTGTGCACTTCTATGCAGGGTCTTGAGGATAGCAGGAGGCTGAGGGATGGTGAGATGATCCTACACATCGAAAATGGAGCAAGAGTTGCTGCAGTGGCCGTGGAAACATACCCTCTTCGATTACCATCTGGTTTAGACTTAGTTTTGAAAAGACTGTTATTATGTGCCTGCAGCAAGCAGGAATTTGATTTCTATTTCTGTTTCATGCCTTGCATTAGAAGGCTATGTATGTGATTTTCTTTAAGGACCATTGTAACATTCTTTATGAAAGAAATAAAATTGCAAATGGTTTCCTTATTAACGGTCTTTATCAGCTATGTTGATGTATCTATTTTTAACTTTGAGCAAAATGTGAATGCCATAAAATGACCTAGGGATAGTCCAAATGATAGGTATCTATGGCACCTGAGATTAGGTCATATAGCAGAAGATAGGATTAACAAATTGGAGAAAAATGGGCTATTGAGTCCATTGACTTTCGAGTCATATCCAACTTGTGAATCTTGTCTTCAAGGCAAAATGACTAAACTCCCTTTTGTAGGACATGGGGAAAGGGCCATCTTTTTTGCCCTAGTACATACTGATGTGTGCGGCCCATTTGATGTGCCGATAGAGCCAATTTTGTAACTTTATTACCTTTACTGATGATCTAGGTATGGGTATGTGTATCTTATGAGACACAAGTCTGAAGCTTTTGAAAAGTTCAAAGAATTCAGACATGAAGTAGAAAAATAAACTGAAAAATCCATTAAGGTTCTTCGATCAGATCGAGGAGGTGAATACCTTAGCAGAAATTCCTAGACTATCTCAAGGAAAATGGCATAGTCTCTCAATGGACTCCACCAGGAACACCTCAACTCAACGGGGTTTCAGAATGGAGAAATCGGACTCTATTAGATATGGTCCGATCCATGATGAGCTTCACAGACCTCCCTGATTTTCTTTGGGGATACTCATTGTTAACTTCAATATCTGAATAGGGTTCCCTCTAAAACCATTCCTACCACACCGTATGAGATATGGCATGGTAAGAAACCAAGTCTGAGTCATCTCAGAATTTGGGGTTGTCCGGCTCATGTCAAAAGACAACAAGCGGACAAGTTAGAGTTTAGGTCCTTCAGAGCTCGATTCATAGGATATCCTAAAGAGTCATTAGGATACTATTTCTACATTCCAGAAGACCACAATGTGATTGTGAGTCGACATGCCATCTTTCTTGAAAAATAGTTTATTCAAGATAGCGGCATTGGAAAGCAGATTAAGCAAGCTTGATGAGAAAGTCTCACAAGAGCTGAGCTAAGGACCAATTGGAACCAAATCAGGTTGAGCCAATAAGAACACTACCTCCTCCACCTCGTAGATCGGAAAGATTTTTCCATCCCCCTGAAAGATACTTAGGTATTATTTCAGAGGATGTAGAGGAAATGTTCCTCGTAGGTAATGGTGCTCATGGTGATGATCCCAAAACCTACAACGAGGCGATATATCAGATATCGACTCTGAGAAATGGTTAGAGGCAATGCAGTCAATTGACTCGATGCACTCAAACCAAGTCTGGACCTTGGTAGATCCACCAGAAGGTATAGTACCTATTGGATGTAAATGGATCTTCAAGAGAAAGATTGGTGCAGATGGGAATGTGGAGACATTCAAGGCTAGATTAGTGGCAAAAGGTTATAGTCAACGTGAAGGCATTGACTATCAGGATACCTTTTCCCCAGTAGGCTATGCTAAATTCCATCCGCACATTGCTTGCTATTGCAGCCTATTTTGATTTCGATTATGAAATATGGCAAATGGATGTGAAAACGGCATTCTTAAATGGATATCTTGAGGAAGATATCTATATGGAATAGCCGCTAGGTTTCACATCCAGTAGTGATCATGCAAGCTGCAAAGGTCCATATATGGACTTAAGCAAGCATCTCGGAGCTGGAACACTCATTTCAATGATGTGATCAAAAAGTTTGATTTCATCAAAAATGAAGAGGAACCATGTGTCTTCAAAAAGGTCAGTGGGAGTGCTGTTGTCTTTCCTCGTATTGTACGTGGATGACATCCTCCTTATTGAAAATGATATTTCCCATGTTGACCCATTCAATGTCAACTAAGGAATTGTCCATGAAAACCTTCTCCATGAAAGATTCCTAGGTAATTATGGTTATTCTATGAGAATTAAGGTCTATAGCATAGACCGAATAGGATTCTAAGACTTTCACAGAAGAGAAAAATAGAGGAAAACTAAAAGAGGTTTAGTATGATTCAGATCTAAGAGGAGGATTAATACCCTTCAGTTGGGATGGCATTCCTCTTCTCAAAGAAGATGTGCCCTAGCACTCAA
Organism: Cocos nucifera; assembly: GCA_006176705.1. NCBI lineage: Eukaryota > Viridiplantae > Streptophyta > Magnoliopsida > Arecales > Arecaceae > Cocos > Cocos nucifera. The sequence continues at coordinate 530,887 of QRFJ01000187.1, forward strand.
GGAATCCACCAGGAAGATCCTTAATGCTTTCAAAAATGGAGCCTCATGTACCCTATTAGATATGGTACCGATCCATTATGAGCTTCCGTGACATCACGATCTTCCTGATTTTTTTTTGGGGACATCATTTGTTAACTACAATATACTTACTGAATAGGGTTCCTTCTAAAACCATTCCTACCACATCGTATGAGATATGGCATGGTAAGAAACCAAGTCTGAGTCATCTCAGAATTTGGGGTTGTCCGGCTCATGTCAAAAGAAAATAAGCGGACAAGCTAGATGATCGAAAGTTGACATTTGGGAGTCTATTTGTGTGCAATGGTGGAGCTGTCAGTTGGAAAAGTTCTAAACAAACAGTGATAGCAGATTCCACCATGAAAGCAGAATATATCGCTGCATCAGAAGCTGCAAAGAAAGCATTCTGGTACAAAAAGTTTGCCATAGAGATTGGAGTGATGCCATTCCTCTGTACTGCGATAACAATGGTGCCATAGCCCTTGTAAGGAGCCGAGGTCTCACCAAAAATCCAAGCACATCGAGTGGCGATACCACCTCATCCACGATTACCTCGAGAAGGGTTACGTCGAGGTCAAGAGAGTCGACTCCGCAGACAATGCGGTGGACCCACTTACAAAGCCATTGGGCCAGCAGAAGATCGAAGCCCACCTTGAGAAGATGGGACTTAGATTTGTAGCCAATTGGCTTTAGGTCAAGTGGGAGTTTGTTAGATATGTGTGCCCTAGAAGCCAGAATTGGCTGACACTTGTAATACACTTCTAAGGGCAAAATTATAATTTTGACTATAAATAATAAAATAGGATTATTTTCTATCACATATGTGTATTTAGTGTCTGTGATACATCCTTTGAGTTAATGGTAATGATAATTCTTATTTTCAAGAGTTGAAAATTTAAGACATGAATTTTCATTATTAACTCATAAAATGCTCCTGACCGTAGGATCATCATGAGGATGGTGATTGATCCGGAAGGTTAGTGTACAATTGCTTCTTTATAGTAGATGAGTCTTAAGTCTACGATGTAGAGACATCAGAGCGAGAGTATAGGTACTCATTAGAGAATTAGGGCACTGAGCGTGACCACCTTGAGTAGTCATAAGGAAGTCTACCTTCTCGTCGATGACTGACTCGATGCTACAGTGGTGTGTCTGGTTCTTTGATCTGAGGTGCATCGGTAGTTCATCTTGAGGGTGTTATAGTTTGACTACACCATGACTCGGTCTCCTAGCCATTCAGAACCCTGAGGTGTATGTTGGCTATAGCATGTTCATTATAGGAATTGGATTGCACCAAGATGGAATCTATCTACCTCGGTGGATGAGGAGCAGCCCTATGATGATCATGAGAATCAAGTCCATAAGCCCATGGCCATGGCAGAGAGTGTGAAATAATAGAAAGAGTTTCTATTAAGGTTTTCACATCGGACTTGAATCGAATGATTAAATCATATGATAGAAATTAGGGTTTGATGAGTTCACCTTAACCCTAATCTGATCGGGGCTCAAGATAGAAGAACTTAATCACACAAGTAGCTGCACCAAGAGGTTCATTTTCAGTTTTGATGGGTTGCCACCATATGCTGCTAGGTGTCACTGGTGGATTTTGGGAGCAATTAGAATGATTTAGATGATCGATCATTCTAAGTTGTCTGAATCAGAAGAGTTCTGATCCATCGAAAGGAGTTTCGATGATGTCGATGATGGAGATCATGACATATCCCATTACCATACAGAACTGAACCTAACTGGATCACACAAACAAGGGTTTGGATCTGGATATCATCAATTGGACTAACCCAGTTCAATTGATTTGAATAAGATTCAATTAGGTTCAAGGAAATCATGCTAGCACACGATTGAGCCTAACATTCTCCTTTTTCTATCATAAAAGTTATCTCGACTGAGCCAAATGAGTTTGTGCTCACTCAGGTACCTTTACCTAATCTGACTAGGAGCTTGTCCAAGTTAGAAAAGGGTTGTCTTAATTTATGAGATAAATTTGAGACAACACCTGCCATTTTTCATCACCTGCTAATTCTTGTACTTTGACTTGGTCAAACGTTGACCTTTGACCCTTGGACATCTGCCCATGTGTCATGCACTTATTGGAGAGTAGATAGGGGCTTGTCCCCTCTCTAGAAATTGGAAAGAAGGGGGTGCACGCCTAGGATGGCGTGCGCCCATGGATAGGGATGCTGGAGTCCCATACGGATGGGACTCCAGGTTGCTTGTTGGATTCAAACTAGGTGATCCTCACCTATAGACTTTGACCAGTCTTAGGCGCCACCTTAAGGATGAATCCGTGGGTCTCTCATCTGATTGGATCAGGTGATGTCACCAAATCAGATTTAGATCTGATTGAACGAAGCAATATGATTGGCCGGGGTGATGCAGCACTGCATGGCGCAGAAGAGTCTATAAATAGACCCCATCTGCGCCCACTTTTCAATGAGTTCATCTTAGCCCACGCTCCAAGGCTGTCCCTCTCCCTTCTCCATGCCACCATCTGGCCCTCTCCCTCCTCTCTACTCCCAAGAAAGTTGGGTTCTTCTGATTAGTGCGAGTCAAGCAAGGAAAGGCTGACGAAAAAGGAAGAAGGCAGCACTGCTGTAGAGACGACGGGTGATCTTCAGAAGAAGTTTTGAAGGTTCTCCAAATTAGATCTAGATCTAATTTTTGGAAAAAAAAAAAGAGAAGGAGAAGATCTTTAGATCTAGCCTAAGTGGATACTGGTAGAGGCTAGGCGCTTGCATGGCTAGATCCAGAACCTCAGAGCTTCCGCAGGATCATCAATGGATAATCAGATTATCCAAGATCAAGGTAAAAATTAATTCAGAATTAATTTAGCTTTATTTTATTAATTTTTAGATTATAAATTAGATCTAAAAAGTATCAGATCTAATCTAGATATGAGAGAAGAATTTTTGAAATATGCCTCTCGATCCAATTTGATCTGAACGAACCTGACCCAAGAAATCAGGATTTTCCTTCATGGTTAGCAATTGGATTGCTAATTGGCTCAATTTGATTGAGCAATTAGGTTGAGATCAAGTCTAATTGATTTATTGGATAAGCCTATTGTAAGGAAAGAATAATTTCTTGTTTGACTAGGACTTGGGTGCACCTAATTGATTTAGTAATTAAATAAGATTTAAATCTTAATTTAATCTAATTTAATTAGGCTTATAGTTGGACTAGGATCATACTTAATTAGGTTATATTTAATCTAACTTAAATGAGATTTAAATTGGATTCAAAAAAAATTTGACCTAGTCAAACAAGAGGAGTCCCAATTGGACTGGGACTCTCTCTCTTTCTCTTGCGCCTAAGAAAGCCCACTCCCACCTATTTTTTTTAGGGTTTTCATATAATTTCCCATGCCTAAGAGCTTCTCCACGTCCCACTAGTTTAGATTTTTGGGAGTTTGTTTTGACTTGGTCTAAACTAGAAAGAGTTTGGGATTTGTTTTCTACTTGGAAGAGTTCCTTTTGACCAAATCTCTTCCTTCTTATTTTGGATTCCTCTACCCACGCCCTCCTTTTGTGTTCCACCCCTTTTTCTTTTTGCTTTGTGTGAGAGAATCAGTGGTTACATGAAAAAATAAGTGGGAGGGGTTCCCCCTTTGACTAGGTTTTGTCCTAGTCTTGTTGTAAGAAGCGGCACCTCCTTTGAGATGGTTAGAGGATGTGATAAATCCCAAAAAAATCATGAAAAATTAGAGGAGAAGGAGGAGATGGTGTGGAGGATTTGTGGTGCTAAGATTCTTGGAGAAAAGCCCTCAATTAAGACATCAAAGGTTGATGTCTTGAAGAGACAAGGTAAGAGAAGATTGTCTTCTCTTATATTTTTCTTTTATGTTTCTCTCTTTCTATTTTATTTATAATTTTTATATGATAAAAATTTGAGAGAGAGAGAGGATTTGGGTGTGGGGATGAGTGTGCCAAGTTTTTGTGGCATGGTGTTATTTTTTGGACATGATCTGATCATGTCCGGATGAGAAAAGGAGAAGAGAAGAAAGGTCTTCTCTTAGGGTTTCATGGAGAACCCTTCCTCTCTAATTTTTTATGGGATTTTTGTATGAATAAAATCAAAAATCTTAGATCTAAAAACTTAGAAAAAATTCTAGAGGAGGTCTCCTCTTGTCCTAGCATAGAGATGTTTTTAGGACATCAACCATTGATGTCTTGAAGGAGAAGATTTGTCTTCTCTTAGGATTTATTTTTTCTTGATTTTATATTCTGATTTATGGGAGATCCAAGGGTTAGATTTCTCCCTTATTCCTCTTCATATTCTTCATCTTTTGGAGTGTCCAAGAGATTTGAAGAACATATATTTGATTAACCATCGGAGGGATCCGCGAGAAGCTAGCACTTCAAGCAGATCTTCATTCAATGAACCTCCGATCTATGTTGCAGGTTCATGTGGATCATCTATAGAGGTCGGATGCTTGTACGACTCCAAAGATAATAAAGGATTTAACCATAGAGTTCTGAACCTACGCAAAGGTAAGAGATTGATAGGATCGCAATGTTGTCCTTAAGACACCATGTTTATCAGTTTAATTCGACTTCTTAAAATAATTAAAAATACGTAGATAGCAGTAAGTCAGATAGAATCCATAGAAAAGGTAGTATTTTAAATTTGAAATCTTTGATTTTAAAAAAAAAAAATTTTGAGTTTTGAAATCAAAAGTGAAGTCGGAAACGAAAATTAAAAGGTACAAAAATTTAAACTTGGTACTAAGATCTACTAGTTAGATCTTAGTTTCTACTTGCAATAAAATAAAAGGCAATAATTAAAGTGCAGAAATTAAACTACAATAAAAATAAAGAGCTAAAATTAAAGTATAAAAAATAAAATTTTCATTAATTAAAATTTTAAAATTTAAATACATAAAATTAAAAATAAAATAAAATAAAATAAAATAGCCTAATTCTGATCTTGGATCGACATTGGTGGAAAGATGGTGTAGAAGTCCAGCTCTTCTTCTCAACATCCATTACTTTGAAGTAGCCATTAACCCATAGCCTAACTTTCCTCTGCACCAAAGCTTCACCTTGATCGAAGACATTGATTTCTAAAGGCCTGGGGTCCTTTCTATAGAGCTAGGAGGGCTTGGAGAGTTTTCTTCTGGGCAATGTGGGACTAAGGAGCTCTTTGATCATCAAAATATGAAGAAATCTAAGTGAAAATCAGATTAAAAGAAGTTCTGGATGAATTCTATTGCTATGGATGAAATCTGACCATTGATAGAAATCCAACAAACTAAAAATCATCAAAATCAGATGTGTATTAGCCCAGATCAGGTCGGATTAAATTTTGGCCATCCGATCGTGCATTAATGGAGGAAATCTGATCGCTGATCGCATGTCGGGAGTCTTGATCACCATCGAAAGTATTCTGAACCATCGGATCATCCCCTGGATTGAGCGCTGCCATTAGATGGCGATCTACATGAAGTCTGATGTAGAAAAACTCCCTCCATCATTCGATCTTGATCGCAAGCTATCAGAACCGTCCGATCGTGCCTTTACTATTGCCATGGATCGCGTGGACCGACTGCACCATACATCACAACCAATCAGCACTCACTGCTTTGATGCAAAATTACCTTTTTACCCTATAGACCATGATGGATTTTTTGTGAACCCTTTAAGGGTCTAGGTCCACCACGTATCGCACCGTGATTTGCCGGTTTCTACTGAGCTAGCGATCTATGCCTGGATCATGGATCGGCTGGTGGCTTCTATGGCTGAGTTGGCTTTGACGGCTTGTCTTGACTTGGTGGCTTGGCTTGCGGAGCTGGCTGAGCCATTTTTTTTAATTTAATTTTTATTTTTTTTATATTTAGAAATTCATATCTTCTCCATTTTAGCTCCATTTTGCTCGAAATTTATTTTGTTGTGATCAAAAAAATGAAATCTTTCTATTAATTATAAAATTTTATTTTTTAATTTTTATTATTTTTTAATTAATTTTTTAATTAATAAAAATATTAATTTCTTAAAAATATATATAAATTGATCATTAATTCTTAAAATTAATATGAATTAATTGATAAATTAATACTTTTATTGATGAATTTATGGTACTTATCACACCCCCCAACTTAAGCTTTGCTCATCCTCGAGTAAAGAAAGAATTTAGTTTTAAATATCTTTTAACTTTAGAGTTTCAAATTTTACCTAAATAGTTTTCAAAATGGCCATTGATATTCAGTAGAGCTTAAGTGAGATATATCATTGGGGTATTAATACTTATCAATAAAAAAATTAAGTAAAGAATATTAAATTTTCTTAAACTTTTTCTAAATTATCTCATCTTTATCTCTGATTTGTCTAAACTTTCATATAGACAAGTGTATTACTACTTCCACCCTTCATTTATTGATTTTTATTTTCACATTGCCCATTTTTTTATGTGAATATCATTGCTTACTTAGGCAACGAGACCTGGTTACTCGATGAAAAATTAATATTTTTTTTAATATTATACCACTATTGAGTATCTTAACCCCTTAAGCTTTCTATTTGATCCATGTAGCGAGTCTTGGGCTAATGACTCCCAAACCAGTTGGCTTTAGGGCACTAGGTATAGAATACCCCTCGGGCTTACTAGCTCGAATCAAATAGACTATGGGTTAAGACTAGCTTTACAACGAGCTTCTTTGCCCTTTTCATCTTTTGATGTGAAACTCAATGCTTGCTTAAACAAAAAGGTCCGATTACTCAGTGAGAAATACTTGAAAACTATTTTATTTAATTTTTTATATAGAAACTATTTTATTTAATTTTTTATATGCAGAAACGTATAGTTATCCTACATAAGTCTATAAAAAGTAGACTTTTCTTTGATGCTAGTAGAAAAAATTAGAAATGCTCCAAAAAAAAAATTTTATGTTTTAAACTTAATTCTTTATTAAATTTTTTTAATACTTGATTCCTCAATATCTCATAGATTCTCTAATCTATGTATCAATTTGTTTTAAAAATGCTTAGTTTAATTCAATTCTTAAGCATAATCAGGTGTCTAAATACTAAATACTAATTTTTTTGAGGACTTAAAATTTTAAAAATTTTATTATTCTCTCCCTAACTTAATCAACATTATCCTTAATAGCGCAAAATAATAAATGGTGTAATAAAGAACATGAAAGAATACACTTGACTCAGTATATTTTTGGTCCAGCACATGCCTTTGAAAATTTAGGCTCTCCCTCTAACTTATTCAAATTATTCTAAAAAAAATCAACTAAAAAAATAAATTAAACTAAAAAAAACTAAATATTGGGTTGCCTCCCAATAAGCGTTAAGTTTACCATCTTCAGCCAGACACAATGTAGCTTACTATCCTATGTCGAATACTAGATTGATAAATTTCAATGATTTTGGATTGCTAATCTCAGAAAGTTAATTTATAATCCCATTATTGATATAATTATTATTAATTTTAGGGACATAATTTGTGATCCCATTCTCAGACCCATGTTTTTTAAGAATTTCTCCTATTTGTTCTTCTAAAATGCTCATGAATGGAGTTTTAGGAGTTAAGTTTGATTCAATGAGTGCTGGAAGGGTGTCTAAAGATGATTTTAATTCTGAAGGTAAATTAATATAATCTTGCTTAAACAATTTTATTGACACTTCATTACATGCCTCTTGATTTTTGTAAGAAGAACCAGCTTCTAGGATTGAAGAAAATAGGATATTAGGTTTATAAGTCTCAGGTAAATCATCTATTCTCTTTTTCTCTTTTTTATCTCATTTAAATTGGAACTAGCATTAGTACTAATTTCTGACTTGGGTTCTTCTATGTGGTTAGTCTCAGTACTAATCTATTCCTCTAAATTTTCATTTTGGCTAGCATCAGTACTAGCTTCTCTCATCTAATCTTGGTATGGATCCATAAGAATTCTATAACTTTTAAGTTCAAAAATTACTTTAGCATTCTCAGATTGGGGATTCTTAAGTGAGACATTAAATTGATAACATGATCTAGGTGGTTGGTGGACAATAGGTGGATTGTTTGAAATTAGTAGGCTCGATAGTTGATTTAGTTCTCTCCTCATGTTAGACTCAACTAATTATCCTATTTGAACTTCTAGCCTGATGATAGATTATTGTTGAGTCAGAATCAATTATTAAAGTTGGTTAAATCTATCATCAGCTAGATTGGTCTATTGAGGAGGTAGGTATGATAGCTGGTTGTTATATGATGGCTGGATAAATTGGTTAGGCTGACCATTATTATAGGCATAGTTTTGGTATTGGGGCCTATTTTGATAGTTTTGGATAGATGAAATTTGGGTCTGAGCCTGAGTCTGTTGGGATGTCCAAGAAAAATTAGAGTAGTTACTCCAATGCTGGTTATATGAATTTGAAAGAAGATTATAAACTGGCTTAGAGTAGCCTTGAGTAGCTTGAACTTATTCGTGGATAAAATGTGAAAACTATGCAGCATGATGGATTGGGCTAGGTGATGTGAATTATGTAGGAGATTGTTGACCTAGGATTAGAAGTTGATCTAATTTCTGAGCAAGAAGATCAACTTTATTAATTTTTAGACTATTAGATTCAGATTAGCCATTTGATTATCAAATTTAATGTGAATCAACCATTCAATTAAGTTCAACTAAATCAAAAAAAGTGATTTCCTACTGTGCATGTATTAGTGTAACCTTAATGTATGGCTCAAATTTTTTTAGAATTTATATATATATTTATTATTTTATTATATTATTATTTTTTAATTTTTTTAATTATTTTATTTTTTATTTTTAATTTAATTTAATTATTATTTTTAATATATTTTTAGTTAGTTTAATTTAATTTTTATTTTATTTTATTTTATTTTATTTTTAGAGAAGAAAGAAGAAGAAAGAAAGAAAAGTTCTAAAGAAGATGTCTTAAGGAGTCCTATAACTAAGAAGAGAGAGAAGAATTAAGTTTAATTAGGTTTGATGTTGGTTAGCTCAATCAATTCTGACTAAGGATTATCCTAGATCTAGATAGCTCCTAACTACTAAGATCACCTTCGAGCCCTCCAAGTGTAGGATCAGCCAATCAACTGGTCAGATAAGTATAAGATCGGTGGGAGTCCTTCCATTGCTTGTCTTAGATACCAATTGTGTTTGGTTAGGTAAGCTAACGGAATCAATTAGAAACTATCTTCCTTCAGGCCCAATCATCCCTGAACCACTTTTCTAGACACCAGTCAAGTTGACTAACCCTAATCTGGTTCAACTCTTAGGATTTCTTGTCCTATTAAACTCGAGTTTCTAGGGCTGATATCTAATTAATTTTAAAATTAAAGATAGATCAATACAGGATGCTGATTTATTATTTATGAGCCAAGGAAGGGTGGTCAAATCCCCATCTTATCTTGTTTAATTGGGTGTTGCCCTTAATTTGACTTAATATGATATGCAAAAAAAAAAAATTCAATCAAAGGGTTCTATACAATTTAAACTAGATGTATGCAACCAATTGAATTCTGAAAGGCTTACTTTGCCTCCAACAATCACCAAAAAAAATAAAACTAATATGATGCATGCTCTAAGTAGTTAGAATTTCTAATCTTATCATGAGATTTTTAATTAGATTTAAATAAATATTTTTTTAAAATTAATTTAAAAATAAAATAAATAAATAAATAAAATGAAAAGAAAAAAAAACTAGGGTTAGGATTGATCTCACCAAGATTAGATGCTTTCTTTCTTTTTTCTTTTTTTTTCTTTTCTTCTTTTCTATAAAATAAATAAATAAAAAGTTAGTAAGCAATATTTAAAAAAAATATTTATAGTTAATTTATAAAAAAAATCAAAGAAATCAAAGAAAAAATAGCATCATTCCTTCCCGGACAACGGTGCCAAAAACTTGATGCATTTGCCAAAATTATTTTTAATTTATTTAAAATAAATTTAAAAAATTAAAATCAAAAATCAAAAATAATCCTCGGTAATGGTGTCAAAAACTTAATAGGATCGCGATGTTGTCGTTAAGATACCATGTTTACCAGTTTAATCAGATTTCTTAAAATAATTAAAAATACGTAGATAGCAGTGAGTTGGGTCGAATCCACAGAAAAAGTAGTATTTTAGATTTGAAATCTTTGATTTTTGAAAACAAAAAAAAAAGGATTTGAGTTTTGGAATCAAAAGTGAAGTCAGAAATGAAAATTAAAAGGTACAGAAATTTAAACTTGGTATTAAGATCTACTAATTAGATCTTAACATCTACTTGCAATAAAATAAAAAGCAATAATTAAAGTATAAAAATTAAACTATAATAAAAATAAAGAGCTAAAATTAAAGTATAAAAAATAAAATTTTATTAATTAAAATTTTAAAATTTAAATATATAAAATTTAAAAAGAAAAAGAAAATAAAATAGCCTGATCTCTGATCTTGGATCGGCAATGATGGAAAGATGGTGTAGAAGCCCAGCTCTTTTTCTCGACACTCATTGCTTTGAAGCAGCCATTAACCTATAGCCTAACTTTCCTCTATACCAAAGCTTCACCTTGATCGAAGACGTTGATTTCTAGAGGCCTGGGGTTCTTTTTATAGAGCTAGGAGGGCTTAGAGAGTTTTCTTCTGGGCAATGTGGGACTAAGAAGCTCTTTAATCATTAAAATATGAAAAAATCTTAAGTGAAAATTAGATTAAAAAGAGTCCTAGATGAATTCTATTACTCTAGATGAAATCTGACCATTGATAGGAATCCAACAGACCAAAAATCATCAAAATCGAATGTGTATTAATCCAGATCAGGTCGGATTAAATTCTAGCCATCCGATCGTGCATTGATGGAGGAAATCTGGCTGCTGATCGTGCATCGAGAATCTTGATCACCGTCAGGAGCTTTCTAGACCATCAGATCATCCCCTGGATCGAGTGCTGCCATTGGATGGCGATCCGCGTGAAGTCTGATGTAGAAAAACTTCCTTCACCATCCGATCTTGACCGCAAGCTACCAGAACCATCCAATCATGCCTTTACTGTTGCCATGGACCGCGTGCACCGGCTGCACCATACACCGCAACCAATCAACACTCACTGCTTTGATGCAAAATTACCTTTTTACCCTATAGACCGCGATGGATTTTCTGTGAACCCTTTAAGGGTCTAGGTACGCCACGTGTCGCACCATGATTTGCTGGTTTCTACTGAGTTGGCGATCTATGCCTGGATCGTAGACCGACTGACAGCTTCTATGGCTGAGTCGGCTTTGACGGCTTGGCTTGACTTGGTGGCTTAGCTTGTGGAGCTGACTGAGCCATTTTTTTTAATTTAATTTTTATTTTTTTTATCTTTAGAAATTCATATCTTCTCCATTTTAGCTCCATTTTGCTCAAAACTTATTTTGTTGTGATAAAAAAAATGAGCTATTTCTATTAATTATAAAATTTTATTTTTTAATTTTTATTATTTTTAATTAATTTTTTAATTAATAAAAATATTAATTTCTTAAAAATATATATAAATTGATCATTAATTTTTAAAAATTAATATAAATTAATTGATAAATTAATAATTTTATTGATGAATTTATGGTACTTATCAGAGATCTGATCTCTTGGTGACCTAGATGTGATTTGAGATTAGATTTAAAATTATTCTAGATCAAGGTATTGATGTCATCAATACCACTTATGATTAATTTAATTTTAGATTTATATTTGCATCATAATATGTTATAAATCCTTGATGTAGAATTTTATAATTTGATTACATGCATGTTATAGATTAAATAGTTTGATCTATGTCTTCTACTACTTTATATTTTGAAAAAGTTTTGAAAATTATGCATGAAATCCTACGTATTTCTCAACACCAATCACACAGGTAGATGCACCAAGAGGTTCACTTTTGAGTTTAATGCATTGCCACCATATACTGCTAGGTGTCACTGGTAGATTTTGGGAGCAATTAGATTAATTTTGATGATCAATCATTCTAATTATATAAATCAGAAGAATTTTGGTCCATCAAAGGTATTTCGATGATGTCGATGATAGAGATCGCGACATGTCTCATTACCATACAAAAATAAACCTAATTAGGTCACATAAATAAGTTTGGATTTGGATATCATCAATTAAGCTAATCCAGTTCAATTAATTTGGATTAGATCCAATCAGGTTCAAGATAATTGTACTAGCACACGATTGAGCCTGACTTTCTTCTTCTGTAATCTTTCTGATTCATCGCAACTAAGTCAAATTTAATTTGACTCATTCTTATATCTTGAATGGATTTATTTTCATCTAATTGGAATAATTTTGGATTAGACTAATTGTAGAAATTAAATCCATTCCTAGTGTAATTGGACTAGGGTCAAAAGTTGACCCAATTAAGAGAATTGAGGGTGACCTGATCAGATGTTTCTAGAAATTTTTTTAGAAATTCTTTAGATTCATTTTTTAGAAATGTGATAGGGCTTGAGTCATTCTATGGGTATGCAAAATTTTATGATTTATGGTGGTGGTTTGACTAAGTTTTGATAGAGTTTGATTTGGATCAAACTCTTGAGGGAAGAGTCCTAGGTACAATGGACTCTACCTTATCTACTCATGCTGCCACCTTCCAAATTGAATTTTGGTGACAAAACTAGATGAGGTCTAGGTTTTCATGTGGAGAATAAGCCCTAGAGTTTCTTTGATCAAATAATAAGTGATTTGGTCAAAGAAGGACTCTAAATATCGTTGGGTTTAAGAAACCTTTCTCACACCAAAGAGAGTATCGCAATATTTTATTTTTCATGCAGAGGTGCTGTTGCCCATACCATATCCCTTGCCCCCTATATCCTCTCTCTCCCTCTCTTCTATAAGCCTAAAAAGTTAGGCACAAATCTGAGTTCAAGGTCCATGGTTTTTGGCATAAGATTCAGGATCTACACAACGATGTTTATAAGACGGATGGGCTGCTTTCAGAAATAGCTTTGAAGGATCTACATATCAGATCTAGATCTAATCTTTAAAAGAGAGATCTATGAGGAGAAGATGGTTAGATCCTGCCCAAGTGGATACTGGTAGAGTCCTGGCGCATACATGGCTCTTTCCAGAACCTTAGGAACCAATAGGATCATTGCAGGATAATCAGATTACCCAATAAGATACTTAAAATTAAATCTAATTTTATTTTATTTTAATATTAGATCACCATGATCAAATCTAAGAATTCATAGATTTGATCAGATCATAAAAATTTTTATAAAATAATCTACCTCAGATCTAATCAGATTTAGATGATCCTACGATGGAAAATTAGTTTTTTCCTTTAACTGGTATCAGAGCTAGGTTAGTAGCTCTTTAGATCTATTTTAGATCTAATTTAATTTTTTATTTATGATCTAATGTTAAATAATTTTAGATGTCACATCAAATATGATTAGATCTAAAATTAAAAAATTAAAAAATTATGTGATTTAGATCTATAATGTATGAGATACATGACTAGACTAGGAATAGAATAGTTCTATGCGTAGTCTAATATGATCATGTTGTTAAATTGACTAAATATAATTTTAGATCTATTTTATTTTTATTTTTTTAATATTATAATTATTATAATCAGATCTAAAAAATAATAAAAATAGTTTTTTATTTTTAATTTATTCATATGAGATATGAAAAATGCATGCTTAGACTAGTTATAGAATAGTTCTATAAAATATCTAGAATAGTTTTATTTTTTATGTGATCAAATATAAAATTCTATTTTTTAGATTTAATATATGATATTTTAGATCTGAAAGCATGTATAGTTTATTGAGTTATGATACATGAGATGTATGCAAAATATGTATAGGTTAGATCTTTTGTATATGTGATATACGATTTACATCTAACTAGTTTTATTTTAGAAAATATATTTTCGATTAAGGCATTCTCCTTGGCCATCCAGTTATAAGAACAAAGTAGGATTTAAAGATCCTCTCCGTCCATTCGATGGGGTGTTCTTATGATGTGTAGGGATGCTGTGCATTCTCTTTAATCAAAAATCAAAACTTATTTTCTACAAAACCCTAGATCCTAAAACCCTCGAATTTTGTTATATGTTTTGCTCATGAACCTAAAACTTAATTAAGAATTAAGATTATAAAATTAATTAGATCTAAAATTTATAAATTTTTAGATCTAAGACATCTTCATAAAATTGGGTTCGGGCTTGGATAGCTCAATTAGGTCTAGTGGTTGATCAAACCAAATCAAGAGTTGGTTAGATGGGATCAAAGAAAGCTTAGAATTGACCAGTCTAGTAAGATTAAGTCTGGGTCAAGATTGAATCACATTGAGATGTGACTCGATCAAGTCAAGATCTAATTTGGCTCTATGGTTCGAGCCTGAATTATAGGCTAACCCGATTGATTCTGATTCGATAATTTAGTATCTAAGGTAAGTCTAGCAGATATGATCGACTAGTTTTTAATTGAGAGCTACTCGACCTGAATACATTCTTATCAACTAAACGGCATATCTCTTCCATCGATCTGACTTACCTGGCCATTTATGTTGATCCGATTCTGATTTGAGATGGCTAACAATTTGAGTCAACCCATGCCACTAGGTTAGTCATAATTGTTATGACTAAGTCAAGTCAAGTTTAAAGAGATCTAAATTAAATCTTTCTAAGAAAATATTAAGTCTAAGATCTTCCATCATTGTAGATGTGTGGGCTCTTTTCTAGATTAATTATTTTTAGCTAGATACAGTGGTTCAGTTGCACCGAAAAGATGTAACCATATTTATTAGGCATTGGATGCTATGGGTTGGAGGATAGGTTAGACCCAATATTTCAAATACGGTGTGAGATCCAATCAAAAATCCAATTCATGCAAATGGTGGGTCTGATTTAACTAAGGAGTGGAGCAATATTTTGAGCATGGTGAGCTTCAGAAATTAGAGATCGGGTTTCGGTGCACCATGATTAGAGAATCATTGGATGAGAGTTGTCCACTCATCAGTTGATTGCCACCAATAACTGTTAGGTGAGGTGGTGAGCCAATTGATGGAACCGCACCACCCACTAGAAATCAATAATCGTAAAGATTTTCGCATCTCTACCAAGAAAGTGTAGGGATCCAAGTAAATAGTGGGAGCCTAATTTATTTAAAAATAAAACTCTTAAATAAATTGGTTAAGTCTAATTATAAAATCTAACTAGAAATTTTGACTCTCTATAAGAAAATATCTACATCCAACCTACTAGCATGTATCTTGGACACCCATAGACTGACCGAATCCAACTACAAGGATTGGCTCCAAAACTTCAAAATTATTTTGGATTTCAAGAAGTTGATTCATATGTTGGAATAGGATCCTCCCATTTTACCAGCTCATCCATCCACTGTTCAGAGAGCATCTCTAAAAAAATGAATGGATGAAAATAACAAAGTCAGATATTACATGTTGGGCTCGATGTCTGATAAGCTCCAGTGCCAACATGAGGATATTAATACTAGCCATAAAATATTGGCTCACCTGCAAGAGTTGTTTAGTGAATAGAGTCGTATAGCCAAATATCAAGTCACCAAGAAACTTTTTAAGGCTCAGATGCATGATGGGCAGTCAGTCCAAGATCATTGTCTAATGATGATCAAGAACTTAAAAGAGTTTGAGAAGCTCAGTGTCAAGTTAGATCAGGATCTACAGATTGATATAATTCTACAGTCTTTAACTAATGCGTATGGGCAGTTCATCATGAACTATCATATGTATAAACTGCAAAATATTTTGGCCAAACTTATGAATATGCTAGTTACTATTAAGCTCTCTATGAAAAGTTCAAAGGGCTCAGTGGTTGCTATGGAGTGGACTTCTTCTAAGAGAAAGTCTTTTGGAAAGAAGAAGAAGTCCATGAAGAAGCAAAAGGTAGAAGATGGGAAGAAGAAGAAGGCAAAGCCAAAGAAGAAGGCTGCTGATAAGAAAAAATATTTTTATGAAAATACAGATGGCCATTGAAAGTGGAACTGCCCTCTTTACCTGGCCAGCCTGAAGAACAAAGAGGCTGATCCTTCTGGAGGTATGCTCGTTATAGAATCTAACATTATGGTTTCTTCTGCATCCAGTTGGGTGCTTGACTCTAGTTCTAGTGCTTACTTGTGCACTTCTATGCAGGATCTTGAGAATAGCAGGAGGTTGAGGGATGGTGAGATGATCCTATGCATCGAAAATAGAGCAAGAGTTGCTGCTGTAGCCATGGAAACATACCATTTTTGATTACCATCAGGATTAGATCTAGTTCTTAAAGATTATTTTTATGTGCCTGTAGCAAGCAAAAATTTGATTTCTATTTCATGTTTATCATAAGAAGGCTATGTAATTAGTTTTCTTAAGGACCATTGCAATATTCTTTATGAAAGAAATAAAATTGCAAGTGGTTTCATTATAAATGGTCTCTATCAGTTACATATTGATGTTTCTATTTTTAATATCGAGCAAAATGTGAATGCCATAGGATCAAAGCAACCTAGGGATAGTCTAAATGATAAGTATCTTTGGCACCTTAGGCTAGGTCATATAGCTGAAGACAGGGTTAACAAATTGGAAAAATTTGAGCTATTGAGTCTATTGACTTTTGAGTCATATCCGATTTATGAATCATGCCTTCATAGAAAAATGATCAAAATTTCTTTTATAGGACATGGGGAAAGGGCTACAAACCTACTTGCCCTAGTACATACTTGAAGGAAAATCCTAATTTTTCGGACCAGGTTCGTTCAGATCTGATCAGATCAAGAGATATATTTTAAAATTTTTTTTCTTTGATCTAGATCAGATCTAAGATATTTCAAATCTGATTATTATTATTTTAGAAATTAAAATAAAATTAGATAAATTAAATCAGATTTAATTTACCTTGAAGTGGGTAATCCTATTATCTGTTGATGATTCTGTAAGCAGCGGAAGGTTCTGAATCAAGCCACGCAAGTGCCTGGCCTCTATCGGTATCCACTCAGGCTAGATCTAGAGATCCTCTTCTTCTCTACCATGTCTCCAAAAATCAGATCTGGATCTGATCTGGAGGATCTTCAAAACTCCTTTTGAAGATCAGCAGTCGTCCTTTGCAGCAGTGCAGCCTTCTAGCTTTCAGTCGCCTTTCTTTGATCTGGAATCGCACCAACCAAGTCCAAAACTCCTTTTGGACGTGGAGAGGAAGAGGGAGAAGGTGGTTTGGCATGGAGGAAGAGGAGAGAGGCAGCCTTGGGGCATGGAAATTAATGATTCAATCATCTCAAATTGAGTTGGGCGCAGGGTCTTATTTATAGACTAAGCTGTGATCCAACTCCTCTTCTTCCCAACCAATCACAACTCCTTTGTGAAATCAGATCTAAATCTGATTGGTGGGAATAGAGTCCCCTGGATTCCTCCTTAGAGGGTGCGCCTAAGACCAGTCAAAGTTGGTTCTTAGGAGAACTCTAATTGGAATCCAAAAAGGAGATGGAGTCCTTGTCCAACAAGGACTCCTAGGCGCCTCCAACTTGGGCACACGCCAAGGGTGGCGTGCGCCCTCTTCCTTGCCAGGTTCTGGCAGGGGGACAGGCCCCCACCAGCTCTCCAATAGGTGCATGACATGTGGTCAAAAGTCAAAGTGTCAATGGTCAACATTTGACCAGTCAAAGGTAGACTTTTGACCAAAGTCAAAGAACAAGAAATGGCAGGTGACCAAAAATGGCAGGTAATGTCTTACAAAATAAGACAACCTTTTCTGACTTGGACAACCTCCAGTCAGACCATATGAAGGCCTCTGATTGAGCACAAACTCCTTTGGCTCAGTCAGGACAACTTATTTATGATAGTAAAAGAAGAACGTTAGGTTCAATCGAGTGCTAGCACGATTTTCTTGAACCTAATTGAATCTCATTCAGATCAATTGAACTAGGATCAGTTCAATTGATGATCACCAGATTCAAACCCTTGTTTGTGTGACCCAGTTAGGTTCAGTTCTGTATGGTAATGGGATATGTCATGATCTCTATCATCGACATCATCGAAACTCCTTTCGATGGATCAGAACTCTTCTGATTCGAACAGCTAGAATGATCGATCATCTAAATCATTCTAATTGCTCCCAAAATCCACCAGTGACACCTAGCAGTATATGGTGGCAACCCATCAGAGCTGAATGCGAACCTCTTGGTGCAGCTACCTGTGTGATTAAGTTCTTCTATCTTGAGCCCCGATCAGATTAGGGTTAAGGTGAACTCGTCAAACCCTAGTCTTCTGTCATATGATGTAATCATTCGATTCAAGTCCGATGTGAAAATCTAAATAGAAACTCTTTCTATTATTTCACTCTGCCATGGCCATGGGCTTCTGGACTTGATTCTCATGATCATCATAGGGCTGCTCCTCTACCACCGAGGTAGATAGATTCCATCTTGATGCAATCCAGTTCCTACAATGAACATGCTATAGCCAACATACACCTCAGGGTTCCATATGGCTAGGAGACCGAGTAATGGTGTAGTCAAACTATAACACCCTCAAGGTGAACTGCCGATGCACCTCAGGTCAAAGAACCAGACACACTACTGCAGCATCGAGTCAGTCATTGACGAGAAGGTAGACTTCCTAATGACTACTCGAGGTGGTCACGCTCAGTGCCCTCGTTCTCTAACGAGTACCTGTACTCTCGCTCCGGTGTCTCCACACCGTAGACTCAAGACTCATCTACTAAAGAGAAGCGATTGTACACCAACCTTCCGGATCAATCACCATCCTCGTGATGATCCTATGGTCGGGAGCATTTTATGAGTTAATAATGATTATTCATGTCTTAAATTTTCAACTCTTGAAAATATGAATTATCATTACCATTAACTCAAAGGATGTATCACAGACACTAAATACACATATGTGATAGAAAATAACCCATTTTATTGATTATAGTCAAAATTATAATTTTGCCCCTAGAAGTGTATTACAAGTGTCAGCCAATTCTGGCTTCTAGGGCACATATATCTAACAATCTCCCACTTGTCCTAAAGCCAATTGGCTACAAGTCTAAGTCCCATCTTCTCAAGGTGGGCTTCGATCTTCTGCTGGCCCAACGGCTTTGTAAGTGGGTCTGCCACATTATCTGTGGAGTTGACTCTCTTGACCTCGACGTAACCCTTCTCGAGGTAATCGCGGATGAGGTGGTATCGCCGCTCAATGTGCTTGGATTTCTGGTGAGACCTCGGCTCCTTAGCAAGGGCTATGGCGCCATTGTTGTCGCAGTATAGAGGAATGGCATCTGATGGCATTACTCCGATTTCTGCAGCAAACTTCTTGTACCAGAATGCTTCCTTCGCAGCCTCTGATGCAGCGATATATTCTGCTTCCATGGTGGAATCTGCTATCACGTTTGCTTGGAACTCTTCCAGCTGACAGCACCACCATTGCACACAAATAGACTCCCAGATGTCGACTTTCGATCATCTATATCGGACATGAAATCCGAGTCTGTGTATCCCTGGAACTTGGAGTTCTCCATTACCAAAGACCAACATCATATCCTTAGTTCTTCTTAAGTACTTAAGGATACATTTCACAGAAGTCCAGTGTTCTTCACCTGGATTTGACTGATATCTGCTTGTGACACTCACAGCATGGGCTATATCAGGTCGTGTACATAGCATGGCATACATGAGGCTCCCTATTGCAGAAGCATAAGGGATCTTGCTCATGCATTCTATTTCCTCAGGTGTGCTAGGGCACATCTTCTTGGAAAGATGAATACCATGTCTGAAGGGTATTAATCCCCTCTTAGAGTTTTCCATACTAAACCTCTTTAGTACTTCCTCTATGTACATCTTCTGTGAAAGTCCTAGCATCCTATTCGGTCTATCCCTATAGACCTTAATTCCTAGAATAAAGGATGCTTCACCTAGGTCTTTCATGGAGAATTCCTTGGACAACCATATTTGACTATTGTCAACATGGGAATATCATTCCCAATAAGGAGGATGTCATCCACGTACAATACGAGGAAGACAACAGCGCTCCCACTGACCCTTTTTGAAAACACATGGTTCCTCTTCATTTTTGATGAAACCAAACATTTTTGATCACATCATTGAAATGAGTGTTCCAGCTCCGAGATGCTTGCTTAAGTCCATATATGGACCTTTGCAGCTTGCAAACCTTGTGATCAGTATCACTGGATGTGAAACCTAGCGGCTGTTCCATATAGATATCTTCCTCAAGATATCCATTTAAGAATGCCGTTTTCACGTCCATTTGCCATATTTCATAATCGAAATAGGCTGCAACAGGCAAGCAATGTGCGGATGGATTTTAGCATAGCCACTGGGGAAAAGGTATCCTGATAGTCAATGCCTTCGCATTGACTATAACCTTTTGCCACTAGTCTAGCCTTGAATGTCTCCACATTCCCATCTGCACCAATCTTTCTCTTGAAGATCCATTTACACCCAATAGGTACTATACCTTCTGGTGGATCTACCAAGGTCCAGACTTGGTTTGAGTGCATCGAGTCAATTTCTGACTGCATTGCCTCTAGCCATTTCTCGGAGTCGATATCTGATATCGCCTCGTTGTAGGTTTTGGGATCATCACCATGAGCACCATTACCTACGAGGAACATTTTCTCTACTTCCTCTGAAATAATACCTAAGTATCTTTCAGGGGGACGGAAAACTCTTTCCGATCTACGAGGTGGAGGAGGTAGTGTTCTTATTGGCTCAACCTGATTTGGTTCCAATTGGTCCTTAGCTCATTGTACTTGTGAGACTTTCTCATCAAGCTTAATCTGCTTTCCAATGCCGCTATCTTGAATAAACTATTTTTCAAGAAAGATGGCATGTCGACTCACAATCACATTGTGGTCTTCTGGAATGTAGAAATAGTATCCTAATGACTCTTTAGGATATCCTATGAATCGAGCTCTGAAGGACCTAAACTCTAACTTGTCCGCTTGTTGTCTTTTGACATGAGCCGGACAACCCCAAATTCTGAGATGACTCAGACTTGGTTTCTTACCATGCCATATCTCATACGGTGTGGTAGGAACGGTTTTAGAGGGAACCCTATTCAGTAGATAAATTGAAGTTAACAATGAGTGTCCCCAAAGAAAATCAGGGAAGGTCTGTGAAGCTCATCATGGATCGAACCATATCCAATAGAGTCCGATGATTTCTCCATTCTGAAACCCGTTGAGTTGAGGTGTTCCTGGTGGAGTCCATTGAGAGACTATGCCATTTTTCTTGAGATAGTCTAGGAATTTCCGGCTAAGGTATTCACCTCCTCGATCTGATCGAAGAACCTTAATGGGTTTTTCCAGTTTATTTTTCTACTTCATGTCTGAATTCTTTGAACTTTTCAAAAGCTTCAGACTTGTGTCTCATAAGATACACATACCCATACCTAGACAGATCATCGATAAAGGTAATGAAGTAGACAAAATTGCCTCTAGCCGGCACATCAAATGGGCCGCACACACATCAGTATGTACTAGGGCAAGGAGATCTGTGGCCCTTTCCCCATGTCCAACAAAAGGGAGTTTAGTCATTTTGCCTTGAAGACAAGATTCACAAGTTGGATATGACTCGAAAGTCAATGGACTCAATAGCCCATTTTTCTCCAATTTGTTGATCCTATCTTCTGCTATATGACCTAATCTCAGGTGCCATAGATATCTATCATTTGGACTATCCCTAGGTCGTTTGGCATTCACGTTTTTGCTCGATAGTTAGAATAGGTACATCAATATGTAGCTGATAAAGACCATTAATAAGGAAACCATTTGCAATTTTATTTCTTTCATAAAGAATGTTACAATGGTCCTTAAAGAAGGTAATCACATAGCCTTCTAGTGCTAAGCATGAAACAGAAATCAAATTCCTGCTAGCTGCAGGCACATAATAACAGTCTTTCAAAACTAAGTCTAAACCAGATGGTAATCGAAGAGGGTATGTTCCCACGGCTACTGCAGCAACTCTTGCTCCATTACCGATGCGTAGGATCATGTCGTCATCCGCACATTGCTTGCCGTTCTGTCTATTTCGATTATGAAATATGGCAAATGGATGTAAAATGGCATTCTTGAATGGATATCTTGAGGAAGATATCTATATGGAACAGCCACTAGATTCACCATCCAGTGATACTGATCACAAGGTTTTGCAAGCTTGCAAAGGTCCATATATGGACATAAGCAGCATCTCGGAGCTGGACACTCGTTTCAATGATGTGATCAAAATATTTGGTTTTCATCAAAAAATGAAGAAGAACGTGTGTCTTCACAAAGGTCAGTGAGAGCGCTGTTGCTTCTCGTATTGTAACGTGGATGACAATCTCCTTATTGGGAAATGATATTTCCATTTGACAACAGTCAAATTATGGTTGTCCAAGAAATTCTCCATTGAAAGACCTAGTGAAGCATCCTTTCTTCTAGGAATTAAGGTCTAAAGGGATAGACCGAATAGGATGCTAGGACTTTCACAGAAGATGTAACATAGAGGAAGTACTAAAGAGGTTTAGTATGGAAAACTCTAAGAGGGGATTAATCCCTTCAGACATGGTATCATCTTTCCAAAAGATGTGCCCTAGCACACTTGAGAAATAGAATGCATGAGCACAAGATCCATTATGCTTCTACAATAGGGAGCCTCATGTAATGCCATGCTATGTACACAACCTAATATAGCCATGCTTATGAGTGTTACAAGCAGATATCAGTAAATCTAGGTGAAGAAACACTGGACTTCTATGAAATGTATCCTTAAGTACTTGAGAAGAACTAAGGATATGATGTTGGTCTATGATACGGAGACTCTAAGTCCCAGGGATACACAT
>QRFJ01000187.1:553735-785753 GCA_006176705.1 Cocos nucifera
GATACTAACATCTAAAAATATCAAATAAAAAGTTAGGTTTTAATTTGTATGAATTAATGATCATATGAGATCAGTGATTGACTATGCATGTCTCTCCTTTTTATGCCTTGATATAGCTTCCTCCGGGTAGTAATGTAGGTTCTAATATTAATTATCTAGATTAGAATTATTTGTGATTAGATTAATTTAATCTAATTGTTTTAGATTATTAGCTGGTGATATTTAGATCTAAAACACATGGGGCGGTGCTCGTATACATGAGATGTATGCAAATATGCTGATTGATTTAGTATCTAATTGTGCTATATGCGATATTATGATATAGATCTAGAAATGTTTTTAGTCTGCATGTTTCTCTATTATAGACATTTTTCTTGACGCGTCCAGTCATAAGAGATGAAGAAGGGTTTAAAGGCCTCTCCTTCCATCCGATGGGGCCATTCTTATGATGTGTTGGGTGGCTGCGCATTCATCCTTAATCACGAGAACTCAAAACTTACTTGTCTGTCAAAAGATCCTAGATCCTGAAACCTAGGACTGTTATTGTGCATCTTTTATTTATGAACCCTACATTTTAAACAGTTAAGATATGTGAATATTAATTAGATCTAAAATTGAGAATTTTCAATCTAGACATATTCATAATACTTGGGTTCGGGCTTGGGTAGTCATATTAGGTCTAAGTAGCTTGATCAAGCCGGAATCTAAGAGATTGTTAGAGGGATCACAATCTTAAATTGACCAGCCTAATAGGATTAGTCTAGGTCAAGATCGAGTCATGATCAAGGCAAGACTAATTAGGCTTAGAGGTTAGAGTCTGGACTTGTAGGCTTTACATTGGTTCTAACCAAACATATCTTGGTCTATAGGTATTTGGCACATACGATCGCACTGGTTTATAGTGGAAGATACTCGTACCTGAATGCGTTTGCTTGTTAATGTGAGTTAAATTGCTATACTCATTCCTCCACGGTTGCTACTTTACTCTTGGCCATATCTTTGACACAGTCTGATTGAGTCGGTAATAATCCGAGCTAACCATGCCTAGGTTAGTCATTAGTACTTTGTCTCCTATGACCTATGAGACTTAGCTTAGAACTCTGTGAACTTCCATTTTCTGATAAGAAATGAAAGTTTACGGTCTTCTTATATTTTATGTGTGCCCTTCAGGTTGATTTTCTTCTGGCGTATATCAGTGCTGTTCTGCATTGACGATACTGAACATGTCTATTGGCATTGGATCTATGGTGTCGGATTTGTCATTGATGCTGGCTAGGACTTCGATAGGTGAGATCCTCATTTGAAATCTGCAAATGGTGGTGCCTTGACTTAATACGTGAGGATGCAATATTGAGGTGGATTCATAAATTAGGCGACCGTTTGGGTGCACATGATAGTAAACATTAACAAAGCTTTGTTCACTCTTTGGCTATACCCATCACCATATTAATCGTGTTAGGTGAGTGAGATTAGTTGGTGAGACCACACCATCCACTAGAAACTCAATTATTATAGACATGTTTGCATCATCTCTACAGATGCGTGTTAGGATTCCTAGAAAATAGTGAATGTAATTTTATTTAAAAAAAATTTTTAAATAAAATGGTGAATCTATAATTGCAATATCTAACAAAATCTTACTCTCTATTAGATAATGTCTCATCCAATCCATTAGCAGTATCTGACGACCACAGACGATCTCGCATCCAATTATAAAGATTTGGCTCGAGGAACTTACAAAAGTATTGGTTTCGGAAGGTTACACCCATTAGACTTGGGTTGGAACCATGACCCTCCACAATTCTGTACAGTCCCATCCAATCTAATTGAACATGAGAGATCTTTGGCAAAAATGGAGTAGACGTAAGAAGATAGGCCAGATAATTACAGTTGGGCTCGATGTCGGTATGAGTCTCACGGAGCCGCCAACATGAAAGTATGTCTGGGACTGCCTCGTCCACAATGGCATGGTTCACTTATAGGAAAGATGTTTGGTGAACCAAGTCGCGTGCCAGCCAAATACTCAAGTCACGAACATTAAGTATTGAAGCCTTTTAAGGCGTAAGATGCGTTGCATGACATCAGTCCAAAGATCATATTAGATGTATGATTCTAGAAGCATGAAAGCAGCTTGAGCATGGGGTCAGTGAGTGTTAGACCTTTAGACCTAGCAGAACGATACTTATTCTTGCAGATCCGTTGACATTGATATGGGCAATTTCATCATGAATTCACAACATGCAGTAAACTTTAAAGTTCCCTACTGACCCGATTAGCGATAAGAATTCATGTCTGGTTACCGCTCAGGTTTTCCTATGAACAGATTCTTAAAGAGCTCAGTTTCTTACTAATGATGAATTGGCCTTCTTCATAAAAGAAGAATTCGGGAGCGAGAAAAAGGAAGGCTGCGCAAATAATGCATATCAGAGAGTGAGAGTAACAAAACGAAAGCAAGAATAGCAGGAGCGAAGAAACACAGACGTTCTCATAATGTCAAAGGAATAAGTTGGTTCTCCATTCTGCGCATGCTCGATGAGAGGGCGCGGCGGTGGATAAGGCTGGCGGAAATAGCGTGGCGGGCGGGGCGGGCGTGGGGAGTTTTGAGTTGCGGCCGACCTGTAGAGAAGGAGGCAGGAAGGGTATGTTCCTTTCTTGGGGTATGGTATGCGTCGGTTTGTAGTATGCATTAACCTTACTGTTTTCATCTACATCCAGGTTGTGTGGCTTGACTCTTGTTCAATGTGGGCTATCCTTGTCGACTTCAGCAGGATTCTTAGATTAGCGAGAGGCTGAGGGGCATGGAGTACATTGATTTTTAGCATAGCCACTGGGAAAAAGGTATCCTGATAGTCAATGCCTTCGCATTGACTATAACCTTTTGCCACTAGTCTAGCCTTGAATGTCTCCACATTTCCCATCTGCACCAATCTTTCTCTTGAAGATCCATTTACACCCAATAGGTACTATACCTTCTGGTGGATCTACCAAGGTCCAGACTTGGTTTGAGTGCATCGAGTCAATTTCTGACTGCATTGCCTCTAGCCATTTCTCGGAGTCGATATCTGATATCGCCTCGTTGTAGGTTTTGGGATCATCACCATGAGCACCATTACCTACGAGGAACATTTTCTCTACTTTCTCTGAAATAATACCTAAGTATCTTTCAGGGGGATGGGAAAACTCTTTCCGATCTACGAGGTGGAGGAGGTAGTGTTCTTATTGGCTCAACCTGATTTGGTTCCAATTGGTCCTTAGCTCATTGTACTTGTGAGACTTTCTCATCAAGCTTAATCTGCTTTCCAATGCCGCTATCTTGAATAAACTATTTTTCAAGAAAGATGGCATGTCGACTCACAATCACATTGTGGTCTTCTGGAATGTAGAAATAGTATCCTAATGACTCTTTAGGATATCCTATGAATCGAGCTCTGAAGGAACTAAACTCTAACTTGTCCGCTTGTTGTCTTTTGACATGAGCCGGACAACCTCAAATTCTGAGATGACTCAGACTTGGTTTCTTACCGTGCCATATCTCATACGGTGTGGTAGGAACGGTCCTAGAGGAAACCTTATTCAGTAGATAAATTGAAATTAACAATGAATGACCCTAAAGAAAATCAGGGAGGTCTATGAAGCTCATCATGGATCGAACCATATCCAAAAGGATCCGATTTCTCCATTCTGAAACCCCTAGAAGTATCAGCCAATTCTGGCTGATATAAGTGTCAGCCAATTCTGGCTTCTAGGGCACATATATCTAACAATACTGATGTACGCGACCCATTTAATATGCCAGTTAGGGATAATTATGTCTACTTCATCATCTTTATCGATGATCTATCTTAATATGGGTATGTGTTTTTGATGCGATATAAGTCTAAAGCTTTTAAAAGTTCAAAAAATTCAGACTTGAAGTAGAAAAATAAACTAAAAAATCCATTAAGGTTCTTCGATCAGATCGAGGAGGTGAATACCTTAGTCGAAAATTCCTAGACTATCTCAAGAAAAATGGCATAGTCTCTCAATGGACTCCACCAGGAACACCTCAACTCAATGGAATTTTCAGAATGGAGAAATCGGACTCTATTGGATATGGTTCCGATCCATGATGAGCTTCACAGACCTTCCTGATTTTCTTTGGGGACACTCATTGTTAACTTCAATTTATCTACTGAATAGGGTTTCCCTCTAAAACCGTTCCTACCACACCGTATGAGATATGGCACGGTAAGAAACCAAGTCTGAGTCATCTCAGAATTTGGGGTTGTCCGGCTCATGTCAAAAGACAACAAGCGGACAAGTTAGAGTTTAGTTCCTTCAGAGCTCGATTCATAGGATATCCTAAAGAGTCATTAGGATACTATTTCTACATTCCAGAAGACCATAATGTGATTGTGAGTCGACATGCCATCTTTCTTGAAAAATAGTTTATTCAAGATAGCGGCATTGGAAAGCAGATTAAGCTTGATGAGAAAGTCTCACAAGTACAACGAGCTAAGGACCAATTGGAACCAAATCAGGTTGAGCCAATAAGAACACTACCTCCTCCACCTCGTAGATCGGAAAGAGTTTTCCATCCCCCTGAAAGATACTTAGGTATTATTTCAGAGGAAGTAGAGAAAATGTTCCTCGTAGGTAATGGTGCTCATGGTGATGATCCCAAAACCTACAATGAGGCGATATCAGATATCGACTCCGAGAAATGGCTAGAGGCAATGCAGTCAGAAATTGACTCGATGCACTCAAACCAAGTCTGGACCTTGGTAGATCCACCAGAAGGTATAGTACCTATTGGGTGTAAATGGATCTTCAAGAGAAAGATTGGTGCAGATGGGAAATGTGGAGACATTCAAGGCTAGACTAGTGGCAAAAGGTTATAGTCAATGCGAAGGCATTGACTATCAGGATACCTTTTCGTTCCAGTGGCTATGCTAAAATCCATCCGCACATTGCTTGCCATTGCAGCCTATTTCGATTATGAAATATGGCAAATGGACGTGAAAATGGCATTCTTAAATGGATATCTTGAGGAAGATATCTATATGGAACAGCCGCTAGGTTTCACATCCAGTGATACTGATCACAAGGTTTGCAAGCTGCAAAGGTCCATATATGGACTTAAGCAAGCATCTCGGAGCTGGAACACTCGTTTCAATGATGTGATCAAAATAGTTTGGTTTCATCAAAAATGAAGAGGAACCATGTGTTTTCAAAAAAGGTCAGTGGGAGCGCTGTTGTCTTCCTCGTATTGTACGTGGATGACATCCTCCTTATTGGGAATGATATTCCCATGTTGACAACAGTCAAAATATGGTTGTCCAAGGAATTCTCCATGAAAGACCTAGGTGAAGCATCCTTTATTCTAGGAATTAAGGTCTATAGGGATAGACCGAATAGGATGCTAGGACTTTCACAGAAGATGTACATAGAGGAAGTACTAAAGAGGTTTAGTATGGAAAACTCTAAGAGGGGATTAATACCCTTCAGACATGGTATTCATCTTTCCAAGAAGATGTGCCCTAGCACACCTGAGGAAATAGAATGCATGAGCAAGATCCCTTATGCTTCTGCAATAGGGAGCCTCATGTATGCCATGCTATGTACACGACCTGATATAGCCCATGCTGTGAGTGTCACAAGCAGATATCAGTCAAATCCAGGTGAAGAACACTGGACTTTCTGTGAAATGTATCCTTAAGTACTTGAGAAGAACTAAGGATATGATGTTGGTCTTTGGTAATGGAGAACTCCAAGTCCAGGGATACACAGACTCGGATTTTCATGTCCGATATAGATGATCGAAAAGTCGACATCTGGAAAGTCTGTTTTGTGTGCAATGGTGGTGCTGTCAGCTGGAAGAGTTCCAAGCAAACGGTGATAGCAGATTCCACCATGGAAGCAGAATATATCGCTGCATCAGAGGCTGTACGAAGGAAGCATTCTGGTACAAGAAGTTTGCTGCAGAAATTGGAGTAATGCCATCAGATGCCATTCCTCTATACTGCGACAACAATGGATGCCATAGCCCTTGCTAAGGAGCCAAGGTCTCACCAAAAATCCAAGCACATTGAGCGGCGATACCACCTCATCCATGATTACCTCGAGAAGGAAAGTTACGTCGAGGTCAAGAGAGTCAACTCCACAGATAATGTGGCAGACCCACTTACAAAGCCGTTGGGCCAGCAGAAGATCGAAGCCCACCTTGAGAAGATGGGACTTAGACTTGTAGCCAATTGGCTTTAGGACAAGTGGAGATTGTTAGATATATGTGCCCTAGAAGCCAGAATTGGCTGACACTTGTAATACACTTCTAGGGGCAAAATTTTATAATTTTGACTATAAATCAATAAAAATGGGATTATTTTCTATCACATATGTGTATTTAGTGTCTGTGATACATCCTTTGAGTTAATGGTAATGATAATTCATATTTTCAAGAGTTGAAAAATTTAAGACATGAATAATCATTATTAACTCATAAAATTGCTCCCGACCATAGGATCATCACAAGGATGGTGATTGATCCAAAAGGTTGGTGTACAATCGCTTCTCTTTAGTAGATGAGTCTTGAGTCTATGGTGTGGAGACACCAGAGCGAGAGTACAGGTACTCGTTAGAGAACGAGGGCACTGAGCGTGACCACCTCGAGTAGTCATTAAAAAAGTCTACCTTCTCGTCAATGACTGACTCGATGCTGCAGTAGTGTGTCTGGTTCTTTGACCTGAGGTGCATCGATAGTTCACCTTGAGGGTGTTATAGTTTGACTACACCCATTAACTCGGATCTCCTAGCCATTCGGAATCCTGAGGTGTATGTTGGCTATAGCATGTTCATTGTAGGAACTGGATTGCATCAAGATGGAATCTATCTACCTCGGTGGATAGAGGAGCAGCCCTATGATGATCATGAGAATCAAGTCCAGAAGCCCATGGCCATGGTAGAGTGAAAAATAATAGAAAGAGTTTCTATTTAGGGTTTTCACATTGGACTTCGAATCGAATGATTACATCATATGATGAGACTAGGGTTTGACGAGTTTACCTTAACCCTAATCTGATCGGGGCTCAAGATAGAAGAACTTAATCACACAGGTAGCTGCACCAAGAGGTTCACATTTCAGCTCTGATGGAATTGCCACCATATACTGCTAGGTGTCACTGGTGGATTTTGGGAGCAATTAGAATGATTTAGATGATCGATCATTCTAGCTGTTCGAATCAGAAGAGTTCTGATCCATCGAAAGGAGTTTCGATGATGTCGATGATAGAGATCATGACATATCCCATTACCATACGAAATTAAATCTACCTGGATCACATAAATAAGGGTTTAGATCTGGATATCATCAATTGAACTAATCTAGTTCGATTGACTAGGATTAGATCCAATAAGGTTCAAGGTAATCGTACTTGCACACGATTGAGCCTGGCTTTCTCCTTCTGTAATCTTTCTGATTCATCGCAATCAAGTTAAATTTGATTTGACCTATTTCTATATCTTGAATGGGTTTATTTTCATCTGACTAAAATAAGTCCAGATTAGACTAATTATAGAAATTAAATCCATTCCTAGTGCATTTGGACTAGGATCAAAATTTGACCTAATTGAGAGAATTGAGGGTGACCTAATTAAATGATTCTAGAAATTTTTTTAGAAATCTTTTTGATTTGATTTTTAGATATATGATAGGGCTCTAGTCATGCTACGGGTATGCTAAATTTTGTGATTTATGGTGGTGGTTTAGCTAAGTTTTGATAGAGTTTGATTTAGATCAAACTCATAAGGGAAGAGTCCTAGGTGCAATGGACTCTTCCTTATCTACTCATGCTGCCACCTTCTAGATTGAATTTTAGTGACAAAATTAGATGAGATCTACGTTTTCACATGAAGAATAAGTCCTAGAGTTTCTTTGATCAAATAATAAGTGATTTGGTCAAGGAAGGACTCTAAATGGCGTGGGTTTAAGAAACCTTTCTCACGCCAGAGAGAGTATCGCATGATTTTATTTTCCATACAGAGGTGCTGTCACCCATACCATATCCTACTCCACCTCTATCCTCTCTCTCTCCCTCTCTTCTATAAGCCTAAAAAGTTAGGTATAAATCTAAGTTGAAGGTCTAAGGTTTTTGGCACAAGATTCAGGATCTATGCGATGGTGTTTGTGAGAGAGATGGGCTGCCTTCGAAAATAGTTTTGAAGGATCTACAAATTAGATCTAGATTTGATCTTTGAAGAAGAGATTCATGAGAGAAAGATATTCAGATCCTGTCCAAGTGGATACTGGTAGAGGCCAGGCACATACGTGGCTCCTTCTAGGACCTAAGGAACCAACAAGATCATCGCAGGATAATCAGATTATCTAACAAGGTACTTAAAATTAAATCTAATTTAATTTTATTTTAATATCAAATCATCATGATTAGATCTAAGAACTCTTAGATCTAATCAAATTATAAAAATTTTTATAGAAAAATCCATCTCAGATCTGATCAGATCTGGACGATCCTGCGGTAGAAAATTATTTTTTCCTTCAAATTGGACCCCACCAAGATGAACTCCTTTAAACCTTACAGTCACTAGACAAGCTCCTTCCAGTCGAACTCCTTCTAGTCACTAGAAGGATCTTGGCATCTACACAAGTTCAACTTGCAATACAGCAAATATCAGTCAACATGTAGACGACCTCGGAGAAGTCCGAACTTCTCCTGAATTGCTATGATGTAATGTTCTTCATTGATTGTAGCTATTCCATCCAAACTTCAACTATTAATTCCTAACAAACTAATTGTAGATGGTTATTCGATGATTGAGAATTGTTCTTAGGTCAGATAATCAATGCGATTGATATTTGACCTAATGCAAGTATTGTAAGAGGATCGATTAGCAATTGGATTGCTAATTAGCTCAATTTGATTGAGCTATCAGGCTGAGATCAAGTCTAATTAAATTAGATTTAATTAAAATTAGTTTGAATTTAATTTAATTAAGTTTAATTGATTTATTGGATAAGCCAATTGCAAAAAAAAAAATAATTTCTAGTTGGACTAAGATTTGAGTGCACCTAATTTCTAATTGAGTTAGGATTTAAATCAGAATTAAATATCATTTAATTTGATTTAATTAAATTTTTAATTAGACTAGAATCATCTTTAATTAGATTATATTTAATCTAATTTAAATAAGATTTGAATTCAGTTCAAAATAGTTTGGACCTAGTCAAATAAGAGGAGTCCCAACTGGACTAGGACTCTCACTCCTTCTTTGTGCTACCTTAAAGCCCACGCCAATTTTACTTTTTTAGATCTTCCCATGATGTTTTCCATGCCATTAGCTTCTCCATGCCCCACACATTCTGGTTTTTTGGAATTATTATTGAGTCGGTCAAAGATGGCAATTAGTTTTGCATAGGATTCTATTTGATAGAGTCCTACTAATCCAAAACACCTCATTCCCTTTTGCACCATATTAACCCATGCCCTTTTTATTTTGTTGCCCTTTTTTTTCCTTTATTTTGTATGTGGAATGAGAAGGTCTCATGCCTGATTTTGTGGGAGGGGCATCCAACTCTTGGACGCCCCATAGGATTCCTTTGAATCCTCCTTAAAACTAGGTTTTGACCTAGTCAAAGGAGGGTTGTTGTGTGCACCTCCTTCCAAGAGATTTTGAGCATCAAAAATTCTGGGGTATTCCATGCAAATCTAAGAAAATAAAGGAGGTGTGGCATGGGGATTTTGAGTGCCAACCATCTTAGAGAAAAGGTCTTCATCTGGACATCAAATGTTGATGTCTTGAAGGGACAAAGGTAAGAGAAGATTGTCTTCTCTTGGTTTTTTTTTAAGTATTTTCTTTCTTACTCCTCTATATATTTTTATATGATAAAAATATAAGAGAGAGAGAAAAAGAGGGCATGGGGATGAGCGCTCCAAGGTGTTGGGGCATGGTGATCTTTTTTTGAACATGATCTGATCATGTCCTGATGAGAGAAGAAGAAGAAGAAGAGAAGAAAGGTCTTCTCTTAGGGTTTTCTTGAGAACCCTTCTTCTCTATTTATTTATGAAATTTTTTTCTATGAGAAAAATTATAGATTGTTAGATCTGAAAACATGGGAAAAATCTAGAGGAGAAGGTCTCTTCTTGTCCTAACATAGAGATGTTTCAAGACATCAATCATTATTGTCCTGAAAGAGAAGATCTGTCTTCTTTTAGGATATTTTTTTTATATTTTTATTTCTAATTTTTGGAAGATCCAAGGATTAGATTTTTTTCTTATTCCTCCTCTTATTTTTTATTTCTTGGAGTATCCAAGAGATCAGAAGAATAATTTTTAAATTAACCATCAGGAGGGATCTGTGAGAAGCTAGCACTTCGAGCAGATCTTTATTTGACAAATCTTCGATCTATATTTACAGCTTCGTGTGGATTATCTATATTGGCTAGATGCATGTGTGGCTCCAAGCAACAAAAGACTATAATAGAATCAATTATAGAGTTCTTGATCTATGCGAAGGTCAGAGATTTGATCTCTTCTCTCACCTAGATGTGATCTAGGATTTAGATCTTGAACTATTCTAGATCTAGGATATTAATTTGATCAATAGTAAAATATTTACTTTTAGATTTAAAAATGTATTATGATATATTATAGGTCCTAAATGTAGGATTTAGTAATTAGATTATATGCTATTATAGATTAAATAGTTTAATCTACATCTTCCATTGTATTTTATTTCAAAAAAGTTTTGAAATTCAAGCATGAAATCCTACATATTTTCCATCAGTGAAATCAGAGCATCTAGGTTCTTTTATAACATGGTCATGTTTGCATTAAGATAAATTTGAAAATAAAATTTTAAAGATTGCACATACTGATTATATGGTTGTCCTGCTGTAAGGTTTATCTCTTACAGTGGAGAGGTTGTCCTAGTATATGCTGATCTATTTTTAAATCATGAATAAATTAGATATAATCTAAATAATTTTATAATTTATTTTTTTAATTTTAAATCTAAAATTAAATAGATGTTAGGTCTATTTTAGATTATTTAGATTAGATCTAAAAAATATCAGATCGGACATACTGATTATAAGGTTGTCCTGCTATAAGATTTATCCCTTATAGTGGAGAGATTATCCTATTATGTGTTGACCTAAATAACCTAATCATAAATATATTAGATGAGATCTAAAATAATTTATGATTTATTTTTAAATTTTAAATCTAAATTTAAATAATTTGTGATCTAATTCATATGATGTGTTTTATGTTTAGATCTAGATCCTCTTGTTGCATATGTTGATATGTAGGTTTTATTTTGAATCTAGAATATATATGTATGATATATTTATTTTATAGAATTTAAATTAAGAACTTACTTTTTGCAAAATTTTAGATTCAAAATCCTAGGACGTGTTCTAAATATTAAAATAAATCAGATCTAAAATCATGTATTGAATATGATTCAATATAAATTATTTATAATTTAAAAATATTTTGAATAATCAAATCAGAAATTAGTTCTAAGGTTCTATAAATCCAAATCCATAAGTCTTAAATTTTATTAAGAATTAAGTGATTATTTAGAATCAATGTTTATGATTTGAAGATCCTAAGATAATTTCATAAAACATGGTTAAAGGGTTATGGGTTAGCTTTGATCAGGTCATTAACTGGGTTAGACCTAGGGTTAGATTAAATATGGACTAAGTTAAAAAATTGATCAAATCTAATTAATAGTTAATTAGAATTAGGTCATTTCTTTTCTATAGAATAATTTAATAGTTGTAGTTGATCAAAGTCCATACATCTAACGAATGGATACTGATTGTGGCTCAGTGGCTGAGCCCAAGTCTTTAGACAGACCAAATCAAAACTGATAAATCGATTGGTATCTAAGATAAGTCTGGCATTTCTAGATCGATGATTTTTAATTGACAGCCTGCTTATCTGGCCATTTTTTATGGTGTCTAAAGCAAGCCTTGGCAGACCCTCCCACCGATCTCACTTATCTGGCCAATATGGTTAATCAGTCATTGATTAGGTTGCTTATTGATTCGTGCTAACCTATGTCACATGGAAAATCAGTGAGACTGATCTAGGTGCCCATGGATCGAAATTGATCCTAGTTCTTGTCAAAGACTTGAGAAGTCAATGGGAGAACTTGACTTGGTGAAGTCAATGAGAGCAAATTGGTCCATGTTCTTTCTATCCTTAAATCACTAATAATTTTAAATCTTCTAAAATTATTAGGTCCTTGAAATGATAAAGTTATGGGGATAACTGAGTCATAGCCTTCCATTAAATTGAATGATAATAGATCCCTTAACTCAATAATCATTGGAGGCCCAAAAGCCTGATGCTTATTGACTAATGGAATTATCATTCATAATATAATAACTTGAAAGTGTCTCTCTAATGGTGATTAGGTTGACCAACCAAAGTTGGGCTTAATCGTTCCTTGGTTAGATGCACTAAGTATGGTCATATTAATGGTTGGACCTAATCGGATTCTTACAGTGGAGGCCCAAGCCTACTGATTAGGTTTCTAGGGCAAAATTAAATTACTAAAAGTTGTTTGGAGAAATAATTGGTTAATGAACCTATCCATAGATGCACATGGATTGACCGACCAAAGTCGGGCTTATGTGCAGTCTATGTAGATTCTCGTACCTACTAGAAAATTAAAGTAATTTTTTGAATTAGAGGTAGAGGCTATCAATTTAAATAAAATAGTGAGAGAACTTTAAGACTAAAGTCCAAGTCTCTAGGCTTAAAATAATTCATATACATTAGGTCATTGATCTCTTTTCTCACAGAATAAGGCTAAACCCTAATTGCTCCAATCATTATCAAATAGTGATGACTTATGGGACCCAACTTTGATAATTAGTATCAAAAGTTGAATTTGATTCAGTAATATGAATGGATTCATGCTGGGGCTTCTAAGCCCAATCAACATAATTAGTCTAATATTGACCCAAATCAGGCATAGTGCTTCTACTGTTAGAAGCAGGGTCATAGGAAGAAGAATTATCGTGCTTTCCTTGACTATAACAGGTTGAACAAGAGAAAGAAGCAAGAGTTGCTTATCAAGGACGTTATCATTTGTTGCAAGGACTTTACGTAAGTGAAATGTCTGAAAATGATGAGAGATTTCTAAATATTAGGAAAAAAAATTTTGTTCCAATCCTAGCTTTAGGAATTATCAAATTTATTTTCAAAAGATATTATTTTGAGTGATAGTCACTATTGTCCATCATTTATGATAAATATGATCTGTATTGTTCTTTTGGCCAGAGATGGTTATCATTTATCTATAAAGAGGATTATTATGATATTATTATGAATAATGTTATAATAATATATGGACAATAAAGCAATGGTATTTAACATTAACACAGCCTGTTAAGTGTAATGTACATATTTAATAAACATCCAAGTTAGATTATATCATGGATGTCTACATTTGGTATTATAGGCTTAGTCATCTTGATAAGAACAGGATAAACATATTAGCTTGAGTAGAAAACTCAACATTAATGGTTGTGAATTATTGATAATATGTGAGTCTTGTCTTCTTGAAAAGATGACAAAGTCATCTTTTACTGAAAAAGGTGAAAGAGCCGATAAGGTTCTAAGTCTCATACATATTGATATATGTGGACCTATGAATTCAAATGCTAGAGGAAGATATCAATATTTCATTATAGATGACTTATCTGGTAATGGATGCGTCTAGCCTAAATCATTTGAAAAGTTCAAATGATTCAATAATGAAATAGGAAAACAAACTGGAAATGGTATTGGAACTCTTCGATCAGATCGAAGAGGCGAATACTTATCCAATAAGTTTGTAATATATCTAGAAAAGAATAGGATTCTCTCTCAGTGATTTTTTTTCGGAACATAGTATATCAAAAAGAAGAAATTGAACTTTGTTAGACATGATTTGATCCATGATGGGATCCACTAGTCTGCCTATTTCAAGGTTATGCTCTAGTAACTACTTATTTTACTCTAAAAATTTACACTAAGTAACTCTGTTGCAAAGACTCCATATGGGATATGGATTGGGTGTAGAACTAGACTCTCTCACATTCAGGTTTGGAGTTGATCAGCCTATGTCAAAGATTTGCACATAGATAAACTTGGATCCTAATCCAATAGATGTTTAAGGATTATTAATTCTACCATACTGAAGAACATAAGATATTCATCAATAATTGAGAACTTTTTTAGAAAGGAGTTTCTTAGAGAAGGAACTAATACTTGTCAAGTTGAACTTGAGAAAGTTTAACTGATAGAAAAGAACCGACATAATCTAGTAAACCTACAGAACTGAATTTAATTTGATCAAATTCGAAGCCTATTTATTTTGCATCATTAAGGATATCAGGTAGAGTACCATGTTAGCTAGATAGATACTTTGGTATCTAGGTCTAAGATGGCAATCCTATTGAGCTCGATGAGAACAAGGATCTGATCACCTATATAAATGCTATGCAATTGTTTGACTCTGAGAAGTTGCTTGGAGCCATTAATCCAAATTGAAGTACATGAAAATCAATAGTGTATGGACACTAGTTAATTTACTTAAAGGGATAAATCCATTGGGTGTGAATGAATTTTCGAAAGGATCAAAGTAGTGCAAATATGAAGGTAGAGACCTATAAAGTGGATTTAGCTATTATCTCAGAGTTTGAACATATGTTTTGAATAAATGTCTTTGTTATGAATAAAGATGAATCCTACATTTATATGTGGGCAAAAAATTCTGTAGTATTATTCCTTATATTATCTATGGATGAACTTTTCTTAATCGAGAATGGCATTCCAGCATTGCAAGGAATAAAGGTTTGGCTATCATCTAATTTTTTCATGTTCAAGACCAAATATGGTATACTCAGTAAGGGTGATAAGCAGATACCAGTTTGATCCAAGTGAGAACCACTAGAAGATTGTATAGATAATCTTTAAGTATTTAAAAAATACTAAGATCTAGTGACTCAAATATGGAGATACTGACTTAAAACTTGGGATGTTTTGATTCCAATTTTTAGTTAGATTAAGATGATAGCAAGAGAGTATCGGGTCATATCCTAATTATAGGAGCAATTTGCTAGAAAGATTTTGAGCAGGATATTGTAGCCTATTCAGTTAGTGATATAGAGTATATCATAGCATATGATGCTGCCATGTAGGCTATGTGGTGGCATAAGTTCATTAGCAAATTGGGAGTGGCACTCTCCATCGATGGTCCAGTCCTAATGTAGCACTAAAACCATAGTTGAGGCTAAAGAACCAAAAATACACCACAAGATCAACATACTCTGTATTGTTATCATCTTTGATTTTAGATTAGGATAACATCAATCTTTGGAAGATCAATGAAAAGGAGAACATGATCGACCCATTTGCTAAGACCTCGAAACTAAGAAGTTCTACGAACTCAAGTGAAAGATAGGATATTTAATATTATTTAGATTAGCTTTAGTCCAAGTGAAAGTTGTTGGAAAATGTATCCTAAAGCCAATTATCTAAGTTGTAGATAATTGAAACCTGTATATGAATTATCTAATAATAATAGTTATTTGGCCGGTTCATCATAAAAATTTTATCTTTCTTAGGGAAACTCTTAAATTATAATAAAGTTCTTAGAACTATAATTAATTAATAAAAAAGAATTTATCAGATGGTTCTTAAACTGTTCACCATCAAATGATAAGTTATTAAAAAGAATGATAACTTATCGAGTGTAGATCGTTGTATGCCATATGCATTGGTTGTCCTTATAAACAAGTGATGTGGAGACACTAGTATGACATCTAGGTGAGATGTAGGAGTGCATCTGCACTAAACGTGACCAATGTAGCATTGTACTATCAAGAGTAGCTAGCTAGGGCCAATGGATATAAGTATCCCTCCGACTTGAGATCACCATAGTGACTTGTAAGCAATTCACTGTACTTTAGTACTAGACTGCCCATATTTTTAATATATATTTGGAAGATTTTTGGATATAATCAAGTACTTGTAGAGTCGGTGTGTGAATCAAAATAGAATTGACCACTCCTGATTAACTTTAGGAAGAGAATGATCCGCTGTGTTTCAATTTAGCAAAACCTAGCCTGGGTAATCCTTGTGAGGAGTTACAAGATTTGCAAAATTTTAAAATATAATGGAGATTACTTATATAAGTGTTGATAGCTAACTTGAAGTCATCTTGAGCATTATTGGTCAAAGGAATAAATTATACGGTAACTATAGGCCAAGGTTCTAAGAATATTGCTTTATATATATTCGACCTATCCGAACGTCGGGTACCATTGCTAGATGGTCATTTTGATTGATACAAAAATCAGTTCCTATACTATCAATTTAGGTTCGAACCTATGGGATCACACACATAAGAGGTTATAACCTGATCAGATTATTGATCAATGATTGAGAATCATTTTTAGGTCAAACAATCAATGCGATTGATGTTTGATCTAATACAAGTATTGTAGGAGGATCAATTAGCAATTGGATTGCTAATTGACTCAATTTGATTGAGCTATCAGGATGAGATCACATCTAATTAAATTAAATTTAATTAAAATTAGTTTGAATTAAATTTGATTAAGTTTAATTGATTTATTAGATAAGTCAATTGTAAAAAAAAATAATTTCTAGTTGGACTAGGATTTGAGTGTACCTAATTCCTAATTGAGTTAGAATTTAAATTAAAATTAAATATAGTTTAATCTAATTTAATTTGACTTCTAATTAGACTAAGATCATCTTTAATTAGGTTGCATTTAATTTGATTTAAATAAGATTTAAATTAGGTTCAAAATAGTTTTGATCTAGTCAAACAAGGGAAGTCCCAATTGGACTGGGACTCTTACTCCTTCCCTGCGCCATCTTAAAGCCCATGCCAATTTTATTTTTTCAGATCTTTCCATGATGTTTTCCATGCTAATAGCTTCTCCATGCCCCATACATTCTAGTTTTTTGGAATTATTTTTGACTCGGTCAAAGATGGCAATTAGTTTTGCATAGGATTCTATTTGATAAAGTCCTACTAATCCAAAACACCTCATTCCCTTTTGCACCATATTAACCCATGCCTCTTTTATTTTGTTGCCCATTTTTTTCTTTATTTTGTACATGGAATGAGAAGGTCTCACACCTGATTTTGTTGGAGGGGCGTCCAAGAGTTAGATGCCCATAGGATTCCTTTGAATCCTCCTTAAAACTAGGTTTTGACCTAGTCAAAAGAGGGTTGTTATGTGCGCCTCCTTCCAAGAGATTTTGAGCATAAAAAATTCTAGGGTATTCCATGCAAATATGAGAATAGAAAGGAGGTGTGGCATGGGGGTTTTGGGTGCCAACCATCTTGGAGAAAAGATCTTCATTTGGACATCAAATGTTGATATCTTGAAGGGACAAAGATAAGAGAAGATAGTCTTCTCTTGGTTTTTCTTTTAAGTATTTTCTTTCTTACTCCTCTATATATTTTTATGTGATAAAAATCTAAGAGAGAGAGAGAGAAAGAGGGCATGGGGATGAGTGCTTTAAGGTGTTGGGGCATGGTGATCTTTTTTTGGACATGATCTAATCATGTCCTGATGAGAGAAGAAGAAGAGAAGAAAGGTCTTCACTTAGGATTTTCTTGAGAACCCTTCTTCTCTATTTATTTGAGAAATTTTTGTCTATGAGAAAAATTAGAGATTATTAGATCTAAAAATATAGAAAAAATCTAGAGGAGAAGGTCTCCTCTTGTCCTAACATAGAGATATTTTCAAGACATCAATCGTTGTTGTCCTGAAAGAGAAGATTTGTCTTCTCTTAGGATATTTTTTCCTTGTATTTTTATTTTTGATTTTTGAAAGATCCAAGGGTTGGATTTCTTCCTTATTCCTCCTCTTATTCTTCATTTCTTAGAGTGTCCAAGAGATCAAAAGAATAATTTTTAGATTATCCATCAGGAGGGATCTGCGAGAAGTTAGCACTTTGAGCGGACCTTTGTTCGACAAACCTTCGATCTGTGTTTGCAGCTTCGTGGGGATTATCTGTAGAGGTTGGACATATGTGTGGCTCCAATCAATAAAGGACTACAATAAAATTAACCGTAAAGTTCTCGACCCGTGTGAAGGTTAGAGATTTGATCTCTTTTCTCACCTAGATAAGATCTAGGATTTAGATCTAGAACTGTTCTAGATCTAGGATATTAATTTGATCAATACCAAAATATTTATTTTTAAATTTAAGAATGCATTATGACATATTATAGGTCCTAGATGTTAGATTTAGTAATTAGATTACATGCTATTGTAGATTAAATAGTTTAATCTACATCTTCTACTATATTTTATTTCAAAAAAGTTTTAAAATTCAAGCATGAAATCCTATATATTTTCCATCAGGTCCAATCATTAACATAACTATACTTGGTGCATCTAACTAACGAATGATTAGGCTTGACTTTGGTCAGCCAACCTAACCACTATTTAGAGAGACATGATCAAGAAATTATATTATGAATGTTAATTCTAATAGCCAATAAGCACTAAGCCTTAGGGACCTCTAATGATTATCAAGCTAGTGGATCCATTATCACTCAACTTAATGAGATGCTATGATCTAGTTATCACCATAACTATTTCATTTTTAAAGATCTAATAATTTTAGATGATTTGATTAACTCATTTTAAAAGAAGAAAGAAAATTAATCAGCTAATCATGATCCTTTTAGTAACTTCACCAAGTCAAATTAATGGAGACTAGAGATAAGCCGATCTAGGGGCACCTATATCAGTCACATTGATTTACCTAGTTGACATGGATTAGGTTGAATCACCAAGTGATCTAATCAAAATCTAATTCATCATGTTGGCCAGGTAAGTAATATTAGTGGAAGAGATATGCTATTAACTCGTCAAAGAATAAATCATATGCGAGTAGCTTCTAATTATAAACCACTAGTCTAGACTACCAAACTTATCTTAGATACCAACTGGTTAATTAATTTTAATTTGATCCATCTAGTGGTTTTAAGCTCAACCACTAAGCCAAAAATCAAGTCTATTTGATTCTTATTAAAGACATGGACTTGACCAACTATAACTATTGCAATTGATCTGAAGTATCCTTGACCTAATCTAAAATAACACTTGATTAGATTTAGTTAATTACTTTAATTAAATCCATTTTTTAATTTAACCTTAGGTATAACCCAATTAATGGACCTAATTCTTATTAATCCATTAATCCATGTGTTATGCTTTTGTTATAGGGTCTTTAATTCAGAATTCTAGATCCTATTTATAATCCTTAATTCTTAATTAAGTATTGGACTGATGGATTTGGGTTCAACATTTGAAAATAATTTTTAAGTTTTATAAAATATTTTTATAATCTAGTTTGGTTCACTAAATGGGTTGACTTATTTCAAAAATAGATCGGCTCATTTCATAAACAACAACCAGTTACATGCTTGAATCAATAACTATGTACAAGACATAAATAAAACCAAGAATCAATTTTAGATATAATCTAAACATATTCATGATTATTATTTTTAGATTGAAATAATTTTATATCTAGTAAACCATAAATCTATTTAGATCATATCTATCATATTTATGATTATGATTATATTTTTAGATTAGCACGTATTAGAACAACCTCTCTACTACAAGAGGTAAATCTTACAATAGAAAAATTTTATAATCAGTCTGTACAATCTAAAAATTTATTAATTTTATATTTTAATATAAAAATATTATTTAGATCTAAACTAAATAATCACATCCAAATATACATAAATACCATGTCAATCAACCTATGCTTTGATACCAATGATGAAAAACTTTATAGGATTTCATGCATGCTTTTCAAAATTTTTTTGAAAAAATATCAAGCGAAAGTCTTAGATTAATCCTATTAATCTATTTATACATATGATTAGATCATTAAACATCTATAACCAGGATCTATGACATGATATAATACATGTGTAAATCTAAAAATTAAAAGATAAATAGGGATTGATCATATCAATATCGATCAAGATCGAATCTAGCATGTACTACAGATCAAATCTCTATACCTATGCGTAGGATGAGAACTCTACTATTGATTTCAAGGATGAGATCATTTATCAAAGCTGCACAAGATGTCTGGCCTTTGCAAACTATCCACATGAAGCTCCTACACTGATCGGAGTTTCGATGATCGAAAATCAGCAGGGTGCTAACTCCTTGCAGATCCCTCCTGACGATTGATCTAAATTCTTTTTCTTTAGATCTCTCAAACTCTCCAAGAGATGAAGAAGTAGAGGAGTATTGAGTAGAGAGACTTTTCTCTCTTATCTCTCAAAAATATATGGAAGAGAGAGGATGAAAAACCCTAAAGAAGAACCCTTTCTTCTCTTCTTTTTTTCTCTCAACTGGACATGTACTAAAGATGTCCTAATGAAACACCACACCCGCTTGAGATATACACCCCAAAAACCATGCCCCACTCTTTTATCCCATGGTGATTTGCTCATAAAAATCTCATGCCAAAAGTCCTCTTAAATAGGGAGTTCAAGAGGAATTCTAGGTCAAGTACCTAGAAAGGAAAGGACAAAGGGAGCAATTATAGGGGCATCCAACTCTTGGACACCTCCCTATTTTTTTTAGGCATGGGATACCAAAATTCATGCACAAATACCTTCTTTTCCATGCTAAAAAATTAGATCAAATCTAATTTAATTATGCACCAAGAGTGGATAGAGTTTAGGAAGATTGAAACTCTATCAAATAGAGACCTAGGTCAAAATAACTTACCTTGTTTGATCTAGTCAATACTTATTTCCAAAGCAAGAGGGAGGGGCATGCATGGGGCGCTCTTCATGGGCATGAAAAATTTCATGCAAACTTAGAAAAGTAGGCATTATGGGCGTGGGAA
Source organism: Cocos nucifera (assembly GCA_006176705.1). Lineage (NCBI taxonomy): Eukaryota > Viridiplantae > Streptophyta > Magnoliopsida > Arecales > Arecaceae > Cocos > Cocos nucifera. The sequence continues at coordinate 574,670 of QRFJ01000187.1, forward strand.
GTTGTGCAAGGGAAGAAAGTGAGTCCCAGTCTAACTAGGCTCTCTTCTTCTCTTTGGTCAAACCAAAATTGAATATATTTAAACTAGGATTGGTGCAACCTATTTAAGAATGATCCTAGTCCAACTAGGAGCCCATTTAAATCTAATTAAATATTATTTAAATCTAATTTAAATTCTAATCTAATTATGAATTAGGTGCACACAAGTCCTAATGGAATAAGGAATTCATCTTTCTTGTAATTGGGTTATCTTATAAACTAATTAGACTTAACCTAATCAAGTCTAAATCAAATTAGATTAAATCTAATTCAATTAGACTTAATCTTAGTCCTAATGCTCAATCAAATTAAATCAATTAGCAATCCAATTGCTAATGAATCATCCTACAATACTTTCACTAAATCAATTATCAATCGTATTGACGATTTGATCCTAAAACAATTCATAATCATTAATCAACCATCTGATCATATAGAAATCTTTAATGTGTGTGACCCCATAGGTGTTAGATGTATGCCCTAGAAGCCAGATTGCCTGACATTTGTTAAATACTTTTTAAGAATATTTTTATAATTTTGATTTAAAATTAATTAAAGAATTATTTATTCTATCATATTGTATATTAAAGTATCTATGATACATCCATTGAGTTAATTGGCATGATAACACATATTCTAAAGAGTTGAGAATTTAAGGTGTGTTATCATAATTAACTCATAAATTACTCTCGATCATAGGATCATCATGAAAATGGTGATTGATCCAGAAGATCGATGTACGATCGTTTTTTTAGGATAGATGAGTCTTGAGTCTACGGTGTGAAGACACTGGAGCGAGAGTATAGATACACATTAGAGAATGAGGGCACTGAGCATGAGCACCTTGAGTAGTCATAAGGAAGCCTATCTTCTCGTCGATGACTAGCTCGATGCTGCAGCATGTGTCTGGTTCTTTGACCTTAGGTGCATCGACAGTTTACCTTGAGGGTGTTATAGTTTGACTATATCATAACTCGATCTCCTAGCCATTCGAAATCTTGAGGTGTTTGTTGGCTATATCATGTTCGTTGTAGGAATTGAATCACACCAAGATAGAATCTATCAACCTCAGTAGAGAAGGAGTAGTCCTATGATGATCATAAGATTGAGTCCTAAAATCTATGGCCATGGTAGTATAAAATAATAAAAAAAAGTTTCTATTAGAAATTCACATCAGACTCGAATTGAATGATTCATTCATATGATGGATGTTGGGTTTGACGAGTTCATCTTAACCCTAATCCCGTCAGAGCTCATGATAGAAGAACCCAATCACATAGGTAGTTGCACTAAGAGGTTCGCTTCTCGATTCTATTGGGTTACCACCATATACTATTAGGTGTCACTGATAGATTTTGGGATCAATTAAAATTATCTTGATGATCGATGATTCTAATTGAATAAATCGAAAGAGTTTTGATTCATCGAAAGATGTTTTGATGATGTCGATGATGGAGATTATGACATGTCCCATTACCATATAGAACTAAACCTAACTGGGTCACATAAATAAGAGTTTGGATCTAGATGTCATTAATTGAGCTAACCCAGTTTGATTGATTTGGATTAGATCCATTTAGGTTCAAGGAAATCATGCTCGCACACGATTGAACCTAACATTCTTCTTTTGTAGTCTTTCTAGATCATCTCGACTAAGCCAATTAGATTTAGCTCATCCAGAAGCCTTGTATGGATTTGTCCTAGTCTGACTAAAACTTGTTCAGGTCAAGAAGGTCTTGTCCTAACCTAATCTAGGCTTGTCCTAATCCATCGGATGGAAACAGGATAAGAGATGCTAATTTGTGGAACTATTTGGACAAGGCTTATCCAAGAACTCTATAGAGATTTATCTTGATTAGACTAGATCTCGTCCTGGCCTAATCAAGACTTATCCTAAATCCCATAAGATGGAAATAAGATAAGGGTTGTTTTTGCCATATTAGGGCTTGTCCTAAAATCATGAGATGAAATTTGGACAAGCCTCTCCCAAAAATTCTAGATGATTTTTTCTTGATCGGACTAGACTGAGTCCTAGTCTGATCAAGGTTTATTCTAACTTAATTAGGACTTGACATAAATCCATTGGATGGGATTTGAAAAGGTTTTGTCTTAATTCTATAAGATGGGAACAAGACAAGAGTCAAATGTTGACCCAGTATGCAGGAAAGAAGAGATATGACATGCGCCTCCTAGAATTTATCTGAGGGCACACGTCCATATGAGATTTATGTGGAGTTTGTGAGCGCATGCCCCTTTATGGCATGAACATCTAATGGATAAGAGAAGGCGCCCATTCAAATTTGATTTGACTAATCAAAGCATTTGAATTTGATTCAAATGTCTAGGGAGATAAGAGTTTGCACCATCTACTCACCTTATCCTTTATTTCATACCATATTTCTGAGTTTTGTGTGACAAAATATAGAAAAAAATATGGTGTTGGGCATGGAGATCGTGGAGGAGTCCATCTACATGTTAAACTTTGACCTTTTCAAAGTTATATGCGAAGGGACTCTTGACTAGGTCTATAAATAAGGCCCTATGCAAGCTGTTGTGTATCCCGATTTCTCTACGGTGAAGCCCTGCCAAAATATTCATCTTCACACCACCCTCATCTAATCCTCTCCCTCTTCTCCATGCCTAAGAGTTGGGTAAAACCTGCAAGCAAAGATCAAGTCCCATTGGTGCGAAGATCAGCAAGAGACCATGGTGTTCGTGAGACAAACGTGCAACCTTCGGAGTTTGTTTTGAAGGTTCTATGGGAAGACATCAGATCTGATCTTCAAAGATTAGATCCAAAAGGAGGAGACTTTTAAATCTAATCTGAGTGGATATTGGTAGAGGTCGGACGCGTACACGGCTCAATCAGAATCTCGGATTAGTCGTCAGATCATCACAATGGGTAAACGATTTATCCGATCAGGTGATAATTGTTATCACTATTTTTATTTTTATTTTAGATCAATATAATCAAAGCTGAGAACTCTCAAATCTGATCAAATCATAAATTTTTTTTTTAAAAATTATTCTACTGCAAATTTGATCCGATCAAATGCATCCTACGGCAAGAGAACTAATTTTTTTCTTCAACTGGTATCAGAGTCAGGTTGCTGCTTCCAGATCTATCTTTAGATTGATCTAAAATTATTTTTTATGATCTGATTATTTAGTTTTCAGATGTTACATAGGATGTAATCAGATTTGAAATCAAAAAAATTGCATGTTTTAAATATATATGTTTGACATGAACAATGCATGCTCTAGTCTAGATCTGTTGTTCTATATCATGATAGTTTTCATATATATTTTAGATTAGATCTGATTTAATCTTTTATGATTTGATCATTTAAGTTTTAGATGTTACATTAGATGTAATCAGATCTAAAACATAAGGTCTAATTTAAAATTTTGATATATGTTATATAGGCAGTATATGTCTAGACTAGATCTCTAGTTTAATCTCATAGTCTAGATCAAAAATTTTATGAAATATTCATTTAATTTTTTGAAGATTATGTGATTAGATTAGTTAAATTTTAGATATTATATATGATATAATTAGATCTAAAAGTATAAGATGCATTTAAAATTTTTATATGTATGACATATGCAATGCATGTCTAGACTAGTTACATAGATCCATGCCATAAATAGTCTAGATTAAAATTTTTTATGATTAGATCATTTAAAATTTTACTTTTAGATATTACATTAGATGCAATCAGATCTAAAACATAAATTTAAATGTTAAATTTGATGCATGAGATGTATGCAAGGCATGTATAGATTAGATCTTAAATCATGTAATAGTTATATGCTTTAGATCTAATAGTTTTGTAGTATAGTTCATATTTTTGATTAAGACATTCCCCTTGGTCGTCCGGTCATATGAGTAAGAAGGGTTTAAAGGTTCTCTCTTTTCATTCGATGGGGTGCTCTTATGGCATGTAGGGATGCTGCGTGTTTGCCCTTAATCAGAAATTGAAAACTTATTTTTCTAAAAAATTCTAGAGCCTGAAATCCTAGAATTTTTTATACATATTTTATTATTGAACCCTTGAACTTAATTAAGAATTAAATTTATGAAAATAATTTGATCTAAAATTATGAATTTTTAGATCTAAGACACCTTCATAAATCATGGGTTTGGGTGTGGGTAGCTCAATTAGATCTAGTGGTTAATCATATCGAATCAAGAGTTAGTTAGGTGGGATCAAGAGTGCTTAGATTTAACCAGCCTAATAGGATTAAGTCTGGGTCAAGATCGACTCATAGTCACATGTGGTCGTTCAAGTTAAGATCTAATTTGGCTCCGTGGTTTGAGCTTGGATTGTCAGCTAATCCAATCAGTTTTGATCAGACAAGTCGATGTCTAAGGTAAGTATGGCAAATATGACTAGTGGTCCTTAATTGGAAGCTACTTGATCTGAATGCGTTCATTATGAGTTAACGGCATATTCCTCTCATTGATCTTACTTACCTTGCCAATTGAGTCAACCCAGTTTTGGTTTGAGGTGGCTAACGATTCAAGCTAACTCATACCACTAGGTTAGTCATAAATGTTATGACTAGTTGAGTCTAAGAGACCAAATCAAATCTTTCTAAGAAAATATTAAGTCCTAGGTCTTTCACTATTGTAGATGTACAGGCCCTTCTCAAGGTTGATTGTTCTCAGTTGGATACAGTAGTTCAGTTGCATCGAAAAGACGCAACCATATCTATTAAGCATTGGATGCTATGGTTGGAGGATGGATTGGGCTCAATATTTTGGATACAGTGAGGGACCCAATCAAAAATCCAATTTGTGCAAATGGTGAGTATGACTTAACTAAGGAGTGGAGCAATATTCTAAGCACGGTGAGCTTCATGAATTAGAGATCGGGTTTGGGTGCATCATGTTTAGAAAAATATTAGACAAGAGTTGTCCACTCATCAGTTGACCCATCACCAATAACTATTAGGTGAGGTGGTGAGCCAGTCGATGGGACCACACCACCCACTAGAAATCAATGATCATGGAGATTTTTGCATCTTTGCCAAGAGAGTGTAGGAATTTGAGAAAATAGTGGGAGCCTAATTTGTTTAAACATGAAGCCCCTAAACAAATTGGTTGAGTCAAATTATAAGTCTAACTAAAAATTTTTACTCTCTACAGGAAAATATATGCATCAAAATTCCTAACCCGAATCCTAGATACCCACAAGTTGACCAAACTAATTTATAAGGATTGGCTAAAGAACTTCAAAATTATTTTGGATTTGAAATGGCTGACCTATGTATTGGACTAGGACCAATCCCACTATACCAGCACATTCGACCGTGGATTAGAGAGCGTCTCATGAGAAGTGGTCGGACAATGATAACAAAGCTAGGTGCTATATGTTGAGCTCAATATCAGATGAGTTACAATAACAACATGAAGATATTAGGACTGCTCGTCAAATGTTGGTGCACCTACAAAAGTTGTTCAGTAAATAGAGTCGCGCAGCATGTTATCAAGTCTCAAAGAGACTTTTTAAGATGCAAATGTGTGATGGATAGTTGGTTCAAGATTATTGCTTAGCAATGGTCAAGGACCTAAAGAGCTTGAGAAGCTCAGAGTCTTGATGGACAAGAAACTACAGATTGATGTGATCCTGCAGTCCTTGATTGATTTGTGTGGGTAGTTCATTATGAACTTCCATATGAATAAGCTCCAGTGCACCTTGGTCGAGTTAATAAATATGCTAGTTATTATTGAGAAAACTTTGAAGGACTTAAAGGGCTCAGTTCTAGCTATGGAGTAGACTTCTTCCAAGAAAAGTCTTTTGGAAAGAAGAAGAAGCCTACGAAGAAGTAGAAAATAAAAGCAAAAAAGAAGGGCGAGCTGAAGAAGAAGGTCATGGAGAAGGAAAAGTATTTTCATTGCAACTCTGATGGCCATTGAAAGCGGGACTGCCCTACGTACCTAGCCAGCCTAAAGAACAAGTAGGAAGAAGGACCTTCTAAAGGAATGCTCATCATTGAGTTTGTCGAGCAAAACGTGAATGCCATAGGATCAAAATGATTTAGAGATAGTGTTAATGAAAGGTACCTATGGCACCTTAGACTAGGTCATATTACTGAAGACAGGATCAACAAATTGAAGAAATCTGGACTAATGGATCCATTGACTTTTGAGTCATATCTGATTTATGAATCATGCCTTCAAGGCAAAATGGCCAAGCTTCCTTTTATGGGATTTGGGAAAGGGCCACAGACCTACTTATCCTGGTACAAATAGATGTGTGAGGCCCATTCGATGTGCCGACCAGAGACAATTATGTCTACTTTATTATCTTTATCGATAATCTATCTTAGTATGGGTATGTATACTTGATATGACACAAGTCTGAAGCCATTGAAAAGTTCAAAAAATTCAGACATGAAGTAGAAAAGTAAATCAGAAAGCCCATCGAAGTTCTTCGATCAGATCGAGGAGATGAATACCTTAGTCAAAAATTTTTGGACTATCTCAAGGATAATGGTACAGTCTCATAATGGACTTCGCCTGAAATATCTCAACTTAACAGGATTTTAGAACAAAAAAAATGGACCCTATTAGATATGGTCTGTCCATGATGAGCTTCACGAAACTTCTAGAGTTTTTTTAGGGACATAGTTTAATAGGGTTCCATCTAAAATCGTTCCTACTACACCGTATGAGATATGGCATGGTAAGAAGCCAAGTCTGAGTCATCTCAGAATTACGGTTGTCCAGTGATAGACAAGTTAGAGTCTAGGTTCTTTAGAGCTTGATTTATTGGATATCCTAAAGAGTTATTAGGGTATTACTTCTATCTTCCGAAAAACCACAAGATGATTATGGGTTGACACATCATTTTACTTGAAAAATAGTTCGTTCAAGATGATGGTATCAAAAGATAGATTAGACTTAAGAAGAAAGTCTCCAAAGAGTGATGAGCCAAGAAACCTTAGGAACCCATTTAGTCTAAGCCGATCCATAATTCACTACCTCCTCCACCTTATAAGTCAAAAAGGATTTCTAGTCCTCCTGAAGGTACTTAGATACTATTTTAGAAGAAGTAGAGAAAATGTTCCTCATAAAAAATAGGTTCATGGTGATGATTTCAAAACCTATGACGAGGTGATATCAAATATTGACTCCGAGAAATGGTTAGAGATGATAAAGTCAGAAATTGACTCAATGCGCTCGAACCAAATCTGGACCTTGGTAGATCCACCTAAAGGTATAGTACCTATTGGGAGTAAATGGATCTTTAAGAGAAAGATATATGCAAATGAAAATGTAGAGACATTCAAAGCTAGGCTAGTAGCAAAAGGATATCAGGTTACCTTCTCATCAGTGGCCATCATCCGCACATTGCTCGCCATTGCAGTATATTTTAGTTATGAAATATGGTAGATGGATGTGATAATGGAGTTCATAATTGGATATCTTGAGGAAGATATTTATATGGAATAGCCATTTATTTTCACATCCAGTGATGGTGATCACAAAGATCTGCAAGCTGCAAAGATCCATCTATAGACTCAAGCAAGCATCTTAGAGTTGTAATGCTTGATGTAATCAAATCATTTGATTTCATCAAGAACGAGGAGAACTCAAGTGTGTTCAAGAAGGTCAGTGGGAGTATTGTTGTCTTTCTCATATTGTATGTGGATGACATCCTTTTGATTGGAAATGATATTCTCATGCTGACATAGGTCAAAGTATGGTTATCTAAGAAATTTTCTATGATAGACATAGGTAAGGCATCCTTCTTTTTAAGGTCTATAAGGATAGACTGAAGAGGATGCTGGGTCTCTCAAATAGAGAAGATGCTAAAGAGGTTCAGCATGGTGAACTATAGGTCTAGGGGTATGCAGACTCAGACCTTATGTCTGATTAAGATGATCGAAAGTTGACGTCTAAAAGTTTGTTCCTATGCACTGGTGGTACTGTAAGTTGGAAGAGTTCTAAGAAGATGGTTTCACCTAGTCCGTGAATACCTCAAGAAGGATACATCAAGGTTAAGGGAGTTGACTCCACAGACCATGCGATTGACCCACTGACGAAGTCTTTAGGCCCACAGAAGATCCAAGCCCAACTTAAGAAGATGCGACTTAAACTTGCAGCCAATTGGCTTTAGGTCAAGTGGGAGTTTGTTAGATGTATGCCCTAGAAGCTAAATTGGCTGACACTTGTTAAATACTTTCTAGAAGCATTTTTATAATTTTGATTTAAAATTAATTAAAAAATTATTTATTCTATCACATTATATATTAAAGTGTCTATGATACATCCATTGAGTTAATAGGCATGATAACACATATTCTCAAGAGTTGAGAATTTAAGGCATGTGTTATCATAATTAACTCATAAATTACTCCGGATCGAAGGATCATCAAAAGGATGGTAATTGATCTAGAAGATTAGTGTACGATTGTTTTTTTAGGATAAATGAGTCTTGAGTCTATGGTGTGGAGACACCAGAGCGAGAGTATAGATACTTGTTAGAGAATGAGGATACTAGCATGACCACCTCGAGCAGTCATAAGGAAGCCTATCTTTTCATCGATGACTAGCTCGATGCTGCAGTGTGTGTCTAGTTTTTTAACCTGAGGTGTATCGGTAGTTCACCTTGAGGGTGTTATAGTTTGACTACATCATAACTCAGTCTTCTAGTCATTCAAAATTTTGAGATGTATGTTAGCTATAGCATGTTTATTATAGGAATTGGATCGCACCAAGATGGGATCTATCAACCTCGGTAGAGGAGGAGTAGTCCTATGATGATCATAAGATTGAGTCCTAAAATCCATGGCCATGGTAGTGTGAAATAATAGAAAGAAGTTTCTATTGGAAATTCACATCAGACTCAAATCGAATGATTCATTCATATGATGGGTGTTGGGTTTGACGAGTTCACCTTAACCCTAATTCCATCGGGGCTCATGATAGAAGAACCCAATCACATAGGTAGCTGCACTAAGAGATTTGCCATTCGATTCTGTTGGGTTGCCACCATATATTGCTAGGTGTCACTAGTAGATTTTGGGATCAATTAGAATTATCTTGATGATCAATGATTCTAATTGGATGAATTGGAAGAGTTCTGATCCATCGAAAGATGTTTCGATGATGTCGATGATGGAGATCATGATATATCCTATTACTATATAGAACTAAACCTAACTGGATCACACAAATAAGGATTTAGATCTGGATGTCATCAATTGAGCTAACCTAGTTTGATTGATTTGGATTAGATCCAATTAGGTTTAAGAAAATCATGCTTGCACATGATTGAACCTAACATTCTCCTTCTATAGTTTTTCTGGATCATCTTGACTGAGCCAAATTAGATTTGGCTCACCCAGGAGTCTTGTATGGGTTTGTCCTAGTCTGACTGGAACTTGTCCAGGTCAGAAAAGTCTTGTCCTAACCTGATCTAGGCTTGTCCTAATCCATCGGATGGAAACAAGATAAGTCCTGCTAATTTATGGAACTATTTGGACAAGACTTATTCAGGAACTCTATAGGAATTTATCTTGATCTGACTAGATTTTGTCCTGGCCTAATCATAACTTATCCTAAATCCCATAAGATAGGAACAAGATAAGGATTGTCTTTTCCATATTAGGGCTTATCCTAAAATCATGAGGTGAAATTTGGACAAGCTTCTCCCAAAAATTCTATATAGATTTTTCTTGATCTGACTGGATCGAGTCCTAGTCCAATCAAGACTTGTTCTAACTTGATTAGGACTTGACAAAAATCCATTGGATGGGACTTGAAAAGGTTTTGTCTTAATTCCATAAGATGGGAATAGGACAAGGGTCAAATATTGACCCAGTATGCAAAAAAGAAGAGATATGCGTGTGCCTCCTAGAATTTATCTGAGGGCGCACGTCCATATGTGATTTATGTGGAGTTTATGAGCATTCCATAAGATGGAAATAGGATAAGGGTCAAATGTTGACCCAATATGTAGGAAAGAAAAGATATGGCGTGCACCTCCTAGAATTTATCTAAGGGCGCACGTCCATATGGGATTTATGTGGAGTTTGTGAGCACACGCCCCTTTATGGCATGCACATCTGATGGATAAGAGAAGGCGTCCATTCAAATTTGATTTGACTGGTCAAAGCATTTGAATTTGATTCAAATATCTAGGGAGATAAGAGTTTGTGCCATCTAGTCATCTTATCCTTTATTCCATGCCATATTTCTGAGTTTTATGTGACAAAATATAGAAAAAATATGGTGTGGGGCATGGAGATCATGGAGGAGTACTTCTGCATGTTAAACTTTGACCTATTCAAAGTTATGTACGAGGGAACTCTTGACTAGATCTATAAATAGGGCCCTACGCAAGCTATTGTGTATCCTGATTTCTCTACGGTGAAGCCCTACCAAAATATTCATCTCCACACCTCCTTCATCTGATCCTCTCCCTCTTCTCCATGCCTAAGAGTTGGGCAAAACCTGAGAGCAAAGATCAAGTCCTGTTGGCACGAAGATCAGCGAGAGATGATGGTGTTTGTGAGATGAATGCGCAGCCTTCGAAGTTTGTTTTGAAGGTTCTACGGGAAGACATCAGATCTAATCTTTGGAGATCAAATCTAGAAGGAAGAGAATTTTAGATCTGACTCAAGTAGATATCGGTAGAGGTCGGACGCATGTGCTGCTCAATCAAAATCTTGGATTAGTCATCAGATCATCACAACGGATAAATGGTTTATCCGATCTGGTGATAATTATTATCACTATTTTTATTTTTATTTTACTTCTAATTTTAGATCAATCTAATCAAATTTGAGAACTCTCAGATCTGATTAGATCATAATTTTTTTTAAAAAAAATTATTTTGCTGTAAATCTATTTCTATCAGATGCATCCTGGGATAAGAGAACTCATTTTTTTCTTCAATAAGTTCAAACCTAAGATGGTAGCACCGAAATAAATTTCTGTATCAATCGAAGTGATCATTTAGTAATGGTACTTGACATCTAGATAGATCAAACACGTGCAAAGCAATATTCAAGAATCCACTCGAATATGGTTACCATATAATTCATCTCTTTGATCTTTATATTTAAGATGACTAAGAGTTAAACTATCAATCCTAGAAAAGTACATCTATAATGTGTCTTAATGCAATTAGTCCTGTGACTCCTCAGAAGAACTATCTTAGTTAAGATTTTGCTAAATTGAAACACAATACAACACATCTCCTAAAACCAGAAGTGGTCAATTCTATTTTGACTCACACATCGACTTCATAAGTACTTGACTGTGCCTAGAAATCTTACGTCATTGAATTAGAAATTGAAGTAGTCTAGCACCAAAGTATAGTGAGTTGCTTGCAAGTAACTGTGGTGATCTTAGATCAGAGGGATACTTATATCCATATCCCTTCAGAGCAAATCTTAATAATAGAATGCTCTAGAGTTGATCACATTCCGTGAAGATATACTCCTACATCTTATCAACATGCCATACCAGTATCTTCATACTTCTTGATTGAGAAGACAACGAACCCATATGGCACATAACGACCTATACTCAATAAACATTATCATTCTAGGTAACAATGTATTATTTAATCATGAATAGATTTAAGGACTAAATGATAAATTCTTCTTTATCGATTCTAAATAGTCCTAAGAATTTTATCACAATACAAGAGTTCATAAAAAAAAGATATACAACTTATGATTAATAAGCCAAAATGAACTTTTTATTTATAATAAATTATATATAATTTATAAAATTAGTTTAATTATTAATAGGCTAATGATTTACTTTGAGACATAATTTTCAATACCACTGATGAAGCCATTAAGCCAGTAAAAGACTGAAACCCATCTTGAAAAAATTGGACTTAGATTGGTAGTCAATTGACTTTAGGTCAAGTGAAAGTTTGTTAGATGTATGTCCTAGAAGCTAAATTGACCGACACACATAAATACTTTCTATGGATATATTTTATAATATTTGACATATTAATAAAATTTAGATTATTATCATTCACATTAGTGTTTAATTGTGTCTGTGAATCATCATTTTGATTAATAGGTATAATAACACATATTTTTAGGAGTTGAGAATTTGAGACATGTGTTATTATAATTAACTCATAAACTTCTCCTAATCATAGGATCATCATGAGAAGGATGATCGATCTGAAAGATTGGTATATGATTGCTTTCTTTGGATAGATGAGTCTTGAATCTATAGTGTAGAAATATCGAAGCAAAAGTATAGATATTTGTTAAGAATAAAGATACTAAATGTGACTAATTTTGAGTAATCATAAGGAAGTCTACCTTCTTGTCAGTAGCATGCTCATTGTTGCAGCTATATATCTAGTTCTCTTACTTGAGGTGCATCAGTAGTTCATTTTAAGAATACTATAGTTTGACTATAAGATAACTTGATCTCCTAGCCATACTTAGCCTTGAGGTGCATGTAGGGTGTAGTATATTCATTGTAGGAATTAGATTGCACCAAGATGAGATTTGTCAACCTCGATAGACGAGCAGATCTATCAAGATCATAGAATTGAGTCTTAAAGCCCATGGCCATAGCGGTGTAAAAAATAGAAAAGAATTTTTATTGTATTTTCCATCGAACTCGAATCGATTGATTCTATCATATGATGGACATGAGATTTGATGGGTTAACCTTAACCTTGATCCTATCATGACTCATGATAAAAGAATTGAATCACATGATAACTGCACCTAGAGATTTTTTTTAATTTTAATAGGTTGCCACTATATACTACTAGGTATCATTAATAGATTGTGGGATTAATTAGAATTATCTTAATGATTGATAATTCTAATTGGCTGAATTTGAAAGAATTTTGATCCATCGAAAAGAGTTTCAATAATATCGATGATAGAGATCATGACATGTCTCATTATCATATAGAATTAAACCTATGGAGTCACACAATCAAGGATTTTGATCTTGGATATTTCAACTAGGCTCATACAATCTAATTGGACTAGAATTTGATCCTATTAGGTTCAAGAAATTCATGCTAGCACATGATTGAATCCAATTTCTTCTACTTTAGTTTTTCTATTGGATAGGACTTAGCCAAATTGGATTTGGTTCATAAGACACCAAGAGTTAGTATGCCCTGAGTCACCTGCATTATATAAGGATGAGGGGCGCCATGTTTGGGCCACCCCATCTTTTTCTCTTTCTTTTTGTGCACAGGTATTAGGGGTGCACACCCCCTTGGTTTTCTCAAGGAGCATACGCCATCTGATAAGAGAGAGAGAGAGAGAGAGAGAGAGAGTGCACGTCCTTTAGTTCTCTTTTGGGCATGCACCTCTTATAGATAAGCATCCAGATTGAATTTGAATGGGTTCAAATTTGATTGGATATGGATGAGAGGTCGTTTGGATTTGGAATTCAAATAAAAGAAGATAACTTGGGATGCTAACCACCCTTATCTAAATAAAGATGGCGCACGCTTTATCTGATTTTGTTTGATAAAATGTGTGTGGAGAGCAAAGGAAGGGCACCACTTGTTCTGGGAGTCCTACTTTAAATCATTTGATCCGGTCAATGACTTGAAGCCTAAGGACTCTTAGTTTTCTATTTCTATAAATAGAAACCTATCAAATAGTTTGGCATCCAGGTTTTAGAAACTATCAAAGCTCTACCACATCTCTTCCATAACTCCTCCCTCTCCTCTCCACTTCCTTCCTCTCTCCCATGCCCAAAGGAGTTGGGTTGATCTTGTTCCGTGTACTCGAAAGTCGAATGCTGTTTGCATGAAAGAAGGAGAAGTGATCAAGCGTTGATCCAATCCCTATCGGTAATTAGATCAAAGATAGATTTAGGAGAACTTAGATACGATTTACTGAAGGTGGATCTAAGTCGAAAAAGTCATCTAGGTCCGAGCTCGAGTGGATACTTGTAAAGGTCAGGTACGTGCATGGCTCAAAAGTGAACCTCGATCAAACACAATCATCAAATTGTGGAGATCATCTACCCATGCAAGATAATGTGATCATCCCTTTTATACATGCTTATGCTTCTGTTAATTTAGATTTATGATCTACATGCTAGATTGGATTCAAAAATTTTTGAATTTTGTTAGATCTAATCCGAACCAATCCGGCATGCTGAATCATTCCTTCACCTACTGTAGTCAACATACATGACAAGGATTCGAATTGCTAGAAGATCATATTTATATGTAGTCAAACTACAGCAACTCCACTATGAGTAGCTGAGGCACCGTAGGTCAAAGAACTAATCATACTACTACAGTATGGAGAAGATCGCTGATGGGTGAGTAGACATCCATGTAATTTTTTGCATGGTCATGCTCAGTACTGATATTTTCTAATAATCACTTGCACTCTTGCTCAGTATCTCTGCACTGTACACTTAAGACTCATCTATCATAAAGAAAGCAATCCATGTGCTGATATATTCATATCAATCATCATCTCCATAATAATTTTACCATCAGGAGCAATTCAAGAGTTAATTTATAATGAAATAGGTCTTAAATTCTTAACTCTTGAGAATATATGTCATTATCCATTAACTCCTTAGATGATTCACAGACACAGTACGCATGAATGGATAAGAAAATTACTTATTTTATTAATTTCAATAAATCAAGTATAAAAATATAATCTAGAAAATATAATATGTCAGTCAATAATTGATTTTTCATCTCATACATCTAACAATATGCATATGTATCAACCAATCTAGCTTCTAGGGCATGCATTTAACATGTTGGAGGTGGAACCTTCGACTGTTGTGCCTTAGATTGATGATTGGTCGAGTTCTTCATCGGTCAAGAGGTGGTGGCATTAGAACGCCGAGAGGATGCTCTTCTAGGTGGCATTATTCCTCGATCACGTGCTCCTTTAAAAAGAAAATGGGTGTAGAAGATTCATATCTCTCCTTCTAGTGTTAATTCTGTTGCTGCAAAATTTTAGCCTTAGTGGGGGGGCACTAGATGTCTCAATGGCGAGACCTACAAAATATCCTAATTAGAGATGACTCTGGTGGGAACCTTTCGACGCTTAAGTCAAAATTCTATTTAATAGAAATGAAGCATGTGAGAGGATAGAATTCTTATATCTAAGGATTTTGTTGAGACCTCTATTTATAAATAAGGATTGGAGCCATTCGCGGGGCATAATCTATGGGTGTTTCAATTGGATCGGGCATGATATGCAATGTTTGTGGTCGAAATTTATAGGATTGGATGGTTATAATTGCCTTATCTGAGTCATGGATAGCTATTAAAAGACAATCATATGAATTTAAAAATGGGATGCATGACTCCCAAAGTAGGTCGAATTGAGCCAAGTTCAAGATGGTAGGAAACTGATTCTAGTTATCGATAAGGTTGGCACTAGGAGGGGATCGACAGTTACCAAATTTATAGAAAGGGATTGCCACATAAAATGGTCAGATAACACCAAACTCATGTGGACTTGGAGGTCATTGCCGGTGAGATTGGGTGCCTTTGAACTTGAATTGCACTGAACCCAATGGAAGTCTAGAGGTAGGTTCAGTGGGGTGTGGGATAGGATGAGTAGGAATCCAAAAAAGGGGGGAAGCCATAGGCGGCAAGATAGGTTAGTGCTAAACCCGGAGGGTGCCAAACTTGGAGGAAGCTAAAGCTAGATGGAGCTAGAGTAGAGTTTGATGGACTGCAATCTCACCAAGTTGGGATCAGTAGTTTTGAGCTTAGCTAGAACCAACCATAACGAGGTCAGATGCATACGAACTTAGAATAGAATTTGAATGGGATTCGGTGGCCACTGATCTTGGCAATAAAATTTGACAGTTATTGGAAAGAACTGGGATCGGATTACGCCAAACTCATCAGTAGGGTTCGGCGGTTAGCAAGTAGTAAGGCTATAAATGGGTCGGGTTGACCCATGACCCGACCCAACCCAACCCATAAAGATCCGAACTGAATCATTTTAAAAGATCTATAGATTTGGGTCGAGTTGACCCATGACCCAACCTGACCCAACCCATTGAGATCCAACCCAAACCATTTTAAAAGATCCACAGACTTGGGTTGGATTCTAAAATTTGACTAGTTCTATTTTTCGGATCAGATCTAGATTTACTAAATTTTGATCCGACCCGACCCACTTAAATTTTTAAGTTTATATAGATCTTATGCTTAACGATCTGATAGGATCCAAACTCATTATATACTAGCATGGACTGGGCATAAATTACAGTGGGTTGCTCATCTATACAACATCATCTTCTTCTTTTTTCACTCCCACAATTGAATGGTACTCATTGGTTCAAGGCAATGAAGTCCTTAATAAACATTATTTTCTTCTCTTTTCATCTCTATAAGAAATTCTTCATATCAAAACTACAAAATATTTCTAATTCAAGAAATTTAGAGGATAAGTAGAAAATAAAAATTTTACTTTAATTGTATCTTCCAATCAACCTTGGAAGGTCACGTCCATTTATCTTTTATATGTATATGAGGTACATCTTAGCATTTTTTCTAAAATATTTTTAATTCAAGAAATTTAGAGGATAAGTAGAAAATAAAAATTTTACTTTAATTGTATCTTCCAATCAACCTTGGAAGGTCACATCCATTTATCTTTTATATGTATATGAGGTACATCTTAGCATTTTTTCTTAAACATAATTGTCACATGTTAATGACCACTCCAAAAAATATTCTATATCGCAAATATCATTGGATGATCAACTTATAAGATCAACTTCAACTGCATCCATAAGAATCGATTGGATAGCTATAGTTATTGTCTCTTAGTTAATTTAACCCATGATCCAACCTAGAATCGATCGAAACTCGAATCGGATCCATCTTTCATGTATTAGGAATGGGTTACATATATATGGACCCAATCTGATCCGAATGACTCATTGGATCAAAAAGTTTGATCATGGATCCGATTTGATCCGATCCGATCTTTTATTGGGTTGGATTTTGGTCCAATATCAAGATCCAATTAAAGAACCAGGTTAGGTTGGGGTCACTCATAACCTCGTCTGATCCAATCCATTTTCATCCCTAGCAAGCAGTTGAGTGTTGAATAAGAGACTTGATTCAAAATTACTATTTTTTGCAGAGATGATTTTACCCCCAACAGCGGTTTTAAAAGAAGTCCGCTTGAGAAGAGTAAATGGAGTTAAAAGCCATCTCTTGATTGTTTTTGATTAGGTGGATCTCTAAAGAGGATTTATACTCCGAAACTCCAATTGATTAGAAGCATTGATGGAAGAGGCAAGGTGGGTAGACTTCATCCCAATGTCACTGTTAGGTTGTTGAGCAGAGGAGTCCTGGTTGAGGTCAAGGGCTCTAGGCCTAATCCTCTAAGCATTCATCGCATGACCTTTCCTCTAGCCAATCTGGAACCGAGTTATCACCCGTGAGTATAGGAGGTGTTCAAGGGTTCCTTTTTTCTCCCTCCATCAAACCCCATCTCTTTCCTCATTTGTCATCCATTATCACTTTGCCACGTACCTCCATGACATCTTCTATCACCACTCCATTCTCTTTATCTTTGACTCCTGCCATCTCTCCGCCTTCTTCAACCACCGGCCGGTACCTTCCTGTTTGGGGTTGGAAAACTATAAATGTCTTGTTTCCTTGTTGGCATTTTTGTTTGTTTATTTCATTATAGCAAAAAAATATTCATAAACTTTTAGTTGTTGAATGCTATGCTGCCATCCCTCACGGGAGATCATGACTCTGCCACTTGGTTCTACCGAGTTTTTATCTTGTATTTTATGTAACTTGATAATTTTTGAATTCCTCTTCTCGTTTTGAACTCTAAATCCATTTCTAACGATTACCGTGACGTACTCACTCCATCCGAGATTTCTTCTCGAGCATGATGGAAAGGGAATTGTATTTATTGCTTCCGAATAGAACATTCACTCGGGAGTCTTTATGGTTATGCTTAGAAAAGATTACTACATCGATTGCCCCTCTTTATCCTTCTTTTTGTATCAAAAAAAAATAATTTTATTTCTCGTGGCGGCTTAATTTGGAGTGCCAAGGCTGCACGTTACAATTTTTCTTTTCAGTCCAGAGTGCCTGCCTTGCACCTCTAGATTTGCACACGGATCTTATTGAAAGGTATCTTGCAGAACCACCATTAATGGGCAATTCCTGTTAGGTAACGTGTCGGATATGCCAACCATGCCAAATCCGGATGGGGCCGACAACAGATCAGATCAACAGGTGATGACGTGGTTCGTTATTTTCTTGTGTTAATTAAAGCGATTCCATTTGTTTAAAGAATATCAAAGCAACTAGCCATGTCAAGAAGATTAGCTGCTCATTCTCACCACAAAGGCACAAACCACCACAACCACATATTTCCAAAGGCACAATCAGCTTCTCCTTATTGCTTTGCTCACATAAACATAAACACAAACTGACAGATATACTTTTCTTTATTTATTGCCTTTGAGATGTCATGCACTTGACTTTATTGAAACAAAGAAACGGACAAATGTACAACAGGTCAGCAACGCAACAAAGGAGAATATGTGCAGCTTGATAACTGTACAAGACACCGATAAGGTAATCACAGAGATGGCGACCAAAGACCAGCTCGGTTTCTCTTGGCTTGATGTTGATGCGATGGTGATTAAGCCTCGACTGGGGTGGTTGATCTCATGGAATCCAGTTCTGACCTCACAGCCAAGCCATGCTCAAGAGTTCCTTTCTTCTCCTTCTCTCCCCATATTTCTGGTATTGCTTGGCTCAAGTTCATGATACTCTCCAGAGAGTAATCCGCTGCCTTGGTTTTCACTCTCTTCCCAACCTTCAAAACGGGAAAATCCATTAAACAAAAGCACTTTGAGGAATTGATGCAAGGATTTATATACCACGGCTGAACAGAATTCCTTTATGTCATTCAACATGAGAATGCAATCGAATATAATTGAATTTTTTTATAGAAAAATACAGTGGAATTATATACCCAGTATTGCAGATTGGAAGTTATGGCTTTCCACCACATTTCTTAATTTGTTATTAAGATGTTATCAACCATTACTACCATCGAAACTGGCAACAGAATGTAAACAGGTGGTGGTGGATTTATTACCAGTGCGGTGCGAAGACCCACAGCTTTTCCTGAAGCGATGTTCCTCTCGCTGTCATCCAGAAATAGCTGAAAGAGAACAGTAACAACAATAATAAACAATAAACTAAAATAAAACGAAAAATAGCTTAAACTGGCGCTTCCATTTGGGGATCATACAGTGCGGCAAGGATCGAAACCGGCAAGACGGACGGCGGTCTCCACGGCGTCGATGGATGGCTTAAGGATCACCTCCGGCGTCGCCGGCGGCCAAGGCAGAGTGGAGGGCTCTTCCTTCTTATCAAAGAGGTGGAAATTGAGAGTCTCGAAACACACGATCCGGTCAAAGCATTCCTCCTCAATCCCCAGCCTCCCCAGGACCCTCTTCACATGCTTCCTATCCGAGTTCGTAAACATCTGAAACATATTACCAACACATAATCCAAAATTATTACTATGTTTTTCTTAAGAATTGGAGGAGAAATAACGAACTAACACACGGATTCGTACGATTTTGGTCTGGGGAATGCTACGTAGGAGCTCACGCAACTGCGGATCAGGTTGGATACGCTCGTACGGCAACAACCCGTGCACGAAACTGAGAGCAGAGAGGAAGAAATTAGAACAAAATTTTGGACTTTAATTCGTATTTTTTTTGAATTTCTGGGATTATTTTGGACCTGTGATACTCGTCGGGGTGCACATCATATCCGAGGGCCTGAAAAATCACATTTAAATTGAAAAATTAATCTCTCTCAAAATAATTTAATTGCGTAAATTACAAGAAGAAGAATGATTACAATGAGGCCGGCGAGGGAGCTGCCGTAGGAGTGGAAGAGCTCAACGCGGAGGGAGCAGGCTTTCTCGGCTGAAACCCGGCATTTTGCGGTCAAAAACTCTGATAAAAATATACTGTCGATTATTTAGTAATAGGTGACAAAATGGAGAAAGGTTTGAGAGCTTTTGGAAGTTGTTGTGATGGGCTGTATGTACCTTCGATGTTTCGCTTGCAAGCCTGTCCGATGCCTAGGGAGGATGAGTACAAGGTGTCGTCGAGATCTGCAAGCAATTTATTTGAGACGAAATACTACGATATTCTTCGCACTATGAAGAATTGTATATATGATGTACGAAGAGGAGAAAGAAAGGAAATTTACCGATGAGAAGGCAGTCGAAGGATGATCTCAGGCCACCGAACTCCATCGTACCAACGAAGCAGAGGAAGAGAACTTAGGAGGCCGAACTAAACTCGCGAACAGGGGGAAAGAGAGGAAGGGCGTACAGGAGAGGTGGAACTTATATAGCGCGGAACGGGGCGCGGTCAATGGTCGTAATAAATTTATTCTGCGACGCGGTTTGTCTCGCTGAAGTTACCCTATTTTTCTTTCTTTTTGGACACGTTTCTCACGATGGGCGGCATTCCAGAAGTGGAGGAACATCAAGATCTCGACAACCTATACACTCCGTTGGCCGTGCACCCGGCATGCTCTAAACGTGCTTCATTTGCAGCCTGTTTGAATCAATGGCTTCCTGGGTCCTTGAATAAGTTTACATGCAACTACGCGCCAAGAAACGTTTGCATACAAGGGAGACAGGCCGCTAATCCATTTATTAGTTTTAAAGAAAAGATAAATTATCAAAAATTACTATAGTATTTTTTTATTATATATTTTATAAAAATAGGAGATATTTGATCATCCAATAAGTTAGAGTATTTAAGGTATCTTGTTGTTGTTGATAAATTACCAGTGGGTTAGCTACAACCAGCCTTCTTTTCTTAATTTATATTCTAAAAAAATATATTTTATTTTTTTTTTTTGTACCTCCCTACTCATGTAGCCATCATTCCATCATTCATGAGGGGGGGGGGGGTGCCCGACAAATTCAGCACGTCTGCCATGATGCCCTTCAAGGTACTGCACCACCTTCTTTATTATCGATTGTTTCATCACCATCACTGCGACCTCCTCTCTCTTCGTAGATGCCCTTCAGTTAAAGGTTTGGCATGTCGCTCGTAGCTCCACCATTTCCACACCTAGTCCACCAGCATGAGCTCTTATGGTGATGCCTTAGGCTCCATGGGGCGGCAGCTACAGACATCTTTAGGGCGAGGGTGCCGGAGGCAAATATGTTACAACTAGTGGTAGCCTTGTCCATCCAAGAGAACTCAAGTGGAGAAAGTAGAAGGAGGCAAGCACCATCAAAAGTGATGTAGCCACATATCGTGAGTGGGGTGGTGGGAGAGATCTTCCTAGTAGGGAGTGGGCTAAAGGTTGGGGTGGGGATGATGGTAAAGGAAGGAGGAAAAAGAGGAAAGATAGGATGAGGGTGAAGGATAGAGCATCAAGAACATGATATTGCCACCATAGTAGTATTAGAAATTATCTTCTAAAGTCAATTATCAACCTATTGATGATTGAGCTAATTTTTATAATTATATGTGAATTGATTATGAATAAGATATTATTTTGAATTTTTCATCACAAGTTGTACATCTTTTTTTAATGAACTTCTATATTGTGATGAAATCCTTAGAACTATTTAAAATCGATAAAAAAGAATTTATCATTGAGTTCTTAAATTTGTTCGCTACCAAACAATATACTATTACAAGGATGATAGCTATATTAAGTATAGATTGTTGTATACCATATGGATTAGTTATCCTCTTAAACAAGGAGTATGGAGATACTGGTATGGCATGTAAGTAAAATATAGAGGTACATCTGTATTGGATGGGACCAACTTCGAAGCATTCTGCTGTCAAGACTTACTCCGAAGGGATAGAGGTACCCTCTGATCTGAGATCACTATGGTAACTTGCAAACAACTCACTATATTTTGGTATTATACTACTTGAATTTTTAATTCAGTGATGAAGATTTTTGGACAACATCAAGAACTTGTGAAGTCGGTGTGTGAGTCAAAATGGGAGTGACCACTCATAATTTCAGAAGATGTGTTGCATTATGTTTCAATTTAGCAAAATCTTAGCTAGAGTAGCCCTTGTGAGGAGTCACAAGGCTGATTAAGTTGAGATACATTATGAATATACTTTTTCTAAAGTTGACAGTTTAACTCTGAGTCATCCTAAATATGGAGGTCAAAGAAATAAATTATACAGTAACTATATATATTCTAGTAGGTTCTGAATATTGCGTTGTGATTATTCGACCTATTCGGATGTCATGTACCATTGCCAGATAGTCGCATCAATTAGTATAGAAATTTATTCCTATACTACCGGCTTAGTTTGAACCTATAGGGTCATACACAATAGAGGTTCCTACCTAATCTGATGGCTGATCTAGAGTCTCATTAGACTAGGACTCTATGATCAAGAGTCCCACTGGTCTGAACTTTATGATCAGAGTTTCATTGGTCTAAAACTCTATTATTTAGAATTCTACTGGATTAGGACTATATAATTAAAGGATTAATTTATAATTAAATTACTAATTAGCATAATTTGATTGAGTAATGAGTTTTGGATCAAGTCTAATTGAATTGAATTCAATTGAGTTTGATCCTATTAAATTATAAGATGACCTAATCACTGAGAAAGATTGATCCCTAATTTGATTAGGGCTTGGGCTCAATTAATTTTTGATTTAATTAGAATTTAATTAAAGTGATTTAAGCCTAATTTGATTAGGTTTATTATAGTCTAATTGGGTCTAGCTAAATGTGTTTGATTAGAGACTAAATTGGATAAAACTTGAAGTCTAAATGAATAGGACTCTCCTTGGTGCTTTGACTCTTTGACCACCACCCTCTCTTTTCTCCATGAGAATTTAGATTCTCAATGGAATGCATATGCCCCAGAGGACTTATGACCCTTCTCTTCACGCCCATATGGATAAGAGAAAGTTGGTTAAGGTTCAAATTCAAATGAAATTTAAATTCGGATGAGAAACTAACTCATCCTTATCCTTATCTCATGCCAATCACACATTTTTTCCACTTTTTGTTGCATATTTAAATGAGAATGAGAAGGAGGGCATACGCCAATCTGAAAGGACTCCTTTTGAGCATGAAACTCTGGCTTTTTAACTTGTGAAACTTGATTTTTTATCGAGAGAGAAATCTAGAGAGAGGGCGCTTAGGGTTTCAGGTGTGTGCTCCCCTCATTACAATAAAAAAGATTTTTTGCGATGCAATAAAAGTATCACAAATACTAAATTTTTATTGCTAATAATTATTTACTATAAAAATTTCATCGCTAATTATTCATCATAAAAAATGAGATCATAGATAATATTTTGTAACTAAAATATAATTTTTATTGCTAATTATATCTTTTTATGATAAAAAATTTTCATCAATTTTTTTTATTTATTTAATTATTTACGATTGGTGTATTTGTAATAAAAATTTATTTTTTTCATCATAAATAATGAGTATTTATGATGAAAATTCTTCCATCATAAATACTAATTATTTGTAATGGAAATTCTTCCATCGCAAATACTTAATTATTTGTAATTAAAGAATTTGCATCATAAATACTGATGAAAAAATTTGCATCGCAAATACTAATTATTTGCAATGAAAAAATTTACATCGCAAATACTCAATTATTTATGATAAAAATTTTTCATCATAAATAATTAAATAAATAAATTTAATTATAAATTTTTAAAAATATTTTATAAATATATATTTTTTAATTTTAATTTTTAATATTTTATATTTATAATCTATGAAATAAAAATAAAAAAATCTACATAACAAAATCATAAATAAATTTTTATTATTTTATTATATTAATAATTATAAAAAAATAAATTTAATAATTATAAGCGGTTCAAAATAAAAATAAAAAAATATAAAAATAGGTCATTGGCCATGAAGCATCGATAACTAGAGAAGGAAAACAAGCTGAAGGAGCTCAGACTGATTTGCTGTTGTCTCATCAACTACATCATCTACTCCATCTGTATTATTCGCTCTATCATTTATATTTGAAATAGCTGATATTCATCGATACGTGTAGCCAACTTAGCAGTCCGCTGTCGATCTTTAATAGTTTATCTCTGTATCTCCATCAGTCAGTCATCATAGGCAGCATGGATGTCAATCCTGGATGAGCATGAGGATGTGGGAGCTCTAATCCCATGGCCTAGCCCCCTATCATAATAGGATCTTGTACCAAGCATCTGATCATAAATCTCGTTATCTATGGGTATCGTTGAGCCCTCAGAGATAGGCTGAGATCTATTGTTTATCATATGATCCTAAAAATTAAAGTTATAGCTATTATAAATTTATACTAAAAATCAAAATATCAATGAAAAAATAGTTGAAAAAACTTATATAAAGCTCCTGACTCCCTACCATCTAGTCCTCTAACCGTTGTTGGTAGGTCTGCTGGTCGATCACAAACCTACCAAGAAGCCTGCGACTCTTTGCATCTCTCTATAATTTGAGAATAATTAATAAAAAAATTTAAATGGTTAAAGAGTTAAAATATGCTAAATAGAAATTACTTACCATCTATCCAAATGATGAGCGAACGACCTTAAATCCCCATATTCTGAGATGGTTTGTCTCACCTAATTTGTGGCATTTTGGGTATATCGATCCTATACAATTAGCAGTCAAATTAGTAAGTAACTAATTAAATTTAAAAATAAATAATTTAATTATTAAAATCTTAAAAAATGTTTGGATGCTTAACCTTATATGCCAGTTCCTCGTATGTATGGTATATGATAGCCCAGTCCTTGATACTGATGTTGTCATATGGCCGCTATCACGCTACCTTCATCCTATGGTCATGCACTACAGCATGCCAATGATGATGAATGCGATGTCAGTACTGAAGAAACTACAGGATCGGCCTGATCAGATCAAGTCATGCAGCAAAATTTAAAATTTTTTCAATCAATGATCTAATCAGATCAAAGAGTTCTTAGATCTAAAAAAAATCATAAAATAATTATCAAATACCATCTGCTGCAAGTGAACCA
Source organism: Cocos nucifera (assembly GCA_006176705.1). NCBI lineage: Eukaryota > Viridiplantae > Streptophyta > Magnoliopsida > Arecales > Arecaceae > Cocos > Cocos nucifera. Next base: position 599,769 of record QRFJ01000187.1, read on the forward strand.
TTCACTTGCTGCGATAATCTAAAAGTTGTTCGAGATTCTGACTTGAGCCACGCATGTGTCCGTCTCTACCAGCATCCACTCGGGTCAGATCTGGAGGTCTTCTCTTTTTGGGTCTGATCTCAGAAAATCAAATCCTGAAACTCCTTGGTGTGCCTTCGATCCATCTCTGGCAGCAATTGGATCGACACACAATCAAAAACTTCTTGATGCATTTTTGCAACAACAACACTTCGATGCTCAAAATACTAATCTGCCCAACAGTTGGGCATGGAGAAGAGGGAGAAGAGGAGGGAGAGGAGACATGGAGGAGAAAAGATAAGATCTGGGTGTGGAGAATGGAATGGCCAAACTCTTTGGCTTAGGTCCCTATTTATAGATATAATAGGGTACCTTAAAGTCTTAGAGATTTAAGCAATTAATCGGATCAATTTTCTTAAAGCAGAAGGACTCTCCCTTAGCCCCCATGCCCTTTATAGATTTTTCTCTCAATTTTATTACACAAAATGAGAGGAGGGTATGTGCCATTTCATCTGGATAAGTATTGTATCTATGGCTACTCGGAACCATAGTCGCAAAAACGATCTCTTGCATGAATCTGAGTGTTAATCTAATAAACTGAAGAAGAACTAAGAAAGAAGAGAGAAGAGGATGAAATTTAGGATTTTAGTGGTGGAATCAGAAAAGAGAGAAGAGAGTTAGGAAGAGAAGTTCAATTATATTCCACTCTTTTGTTGTAAAATTTACAATACCTAGGTTTATATATCCTAGGGTTCCCACATGAACCCTAATGAATCCTAGCTCAAAAACTTTCCTAGGCTAACCCAATAAATGAAAGCACTCACCGAGCCCATGTACATCCATATCTCACATGCTCTCATCACCTGGATCTAAATCCGACCCATGCATGAGTTAGCCTCCTTAAGACCTCTCAAATCAGACCTTAAGACTCGTAGGATAAGTCCCTATCCTAGCCCTAAATAGACCTTCTGCATAACTTAGCCCGTGCATTGAGCCAGCTCAGTCTTAACACTAAGCCGACTAACCTAAGACTGGATCGACTCAGTTTCAAACTGAGCTGACCCAATTGTATGCCATGCCTGCAATCTCGAATGCATCTTTTTGTTTGGCCTGTCTACTAAGACTTAGCCAATCTAATTTCAAACTAAGCTAACTAACTTGCAGAAAAGCTTCTTCTCTATAGTCTTCATTCTCTAGCTTTGGTTTCTTGCTCCATCTTGTATCCAAATCTCCGAAGCACCAACCAAGCCTCTTAAGATCCTCAACAACTGGAACTCATGCTCATGGAGGGCTACACATCGCCACCATCCTTGGACAACTCCTGTCCTAGATCTAGGACCATACCTATCCTAGTCTCCCCGAAGCCAATATCCTAGCTTCTCCTGTGGCCTTCCAGGCTTAGGAGCACCAAACCATCTACAATCTCTATCTTGGTGGACCCAAGTCTTGGCACACCTGGCAACATCCTCTTGCACAATACTGTTATCCCTGTATGTCCTGACAGCTCTTTATGCTCACCTTGCCACCGCCATCCTTCTTCAACTTTTGAGCTCCCTTTGAGGCCTTTGAAATGACTGCCTCCACGACTGAAGATGTTGCCTTGCTCCTCTACACCACCTTTGGAGTTGTAGATATCCTTCTGCTTGACAGTCGCATCAATTATCCTAGACATTCCTAGAGATCATGTAGTATTTCAATACCGACACTCACTGTATACCCTGATGCTCCACTTGACATAGTTCTCTCTAAGCCATGCCTACCTCCTTTCATAATCTGCTCCACCTGGATCTGTACAGCCTTGACACTGGTGCTGGGATATAGCTCCTCCCTCTATACCCCTCCGCTGTGAACTTGTGTCACTTCTCCCTCCATCTATGAAGCCACCTCTGCTCGGTGCTCCACTTAGAACTAAAGTCCCTCTGATGCTATAGAAGCTGACTTTGTACCCGAGTCTTTCAACCATCCAACATTGCATTGCTAAGCTTGCCACTGCTCCTCGGACACCATCGCTGCTCCTTCGAACCCTCCATGCTCCACAGATCCCTCCAAAGCCATCTCAGATACATTGCACCCCGCAGGCTTCTTCGAAATCATCAAGAGCTCATCCAACTCTTCACTCTCAGTGACTAAACTAATGGAATCTAACTTTTCTCCTCCCTTGAACTTCTTCCAAAGTGGATATTCTCGCCCAAAGTGCCCTACTTCACCATACTTGAAGTATCTCTTGAACTCCTTGCTGCCCCTCTGCATGCCCTTCTTTTTTTCTTTTCTTAGCCTTTCTAAAATCACAAGACCCTTCTGGAAGACTTTTCTCTTTGTCATCCATTTTCGTTGCTCATTGAAACATAGCACTGATACGATCTCCTCGTACACCAGTGTCTTCTTTTCATACAGCAATGTAGTCACCAACAGATCGAAGCTTCTGGATAGTGAACATAGCAGCAATAAACTTTTATCCTTCTTTTCAAGATCCATCCCTATGTTGAGCAAGTCCATGCTCATCCAGTCGAACTACTGAATATGCCTTACAACATCCTCGCCCTCCTACATCCGAAGGCTATATAACTATTTCTTCAGCATCAACTTGTTGCATATATCTTTTTTCATGTATAATTGATGTAACCTCGACTATAAACCCTTGAGTGTCTTCTCCTTTAATACACCATGCAAAACCTCATCAACCAGACAAGTCCTAATCGTGGCACACATTCTTTTCTCTAAGAACTTTCACTCCTCATCTATCATCTCCTTTGGCCTATCCTCCAAGACTGAATCCAACCTCATCTGAATCAACAGATCCTCCACCCTAATTTTCATATCATGAAACTTTCTTTATCATCCAAATTCTTTAAACCTATCTTCAACCCATTGTTCTCCATGATTAAATTAAATAAAAAATAGCTAACGGGTAGATTTTAAAATTACCTTGATAGGCACAGTGGACAGCAGCCCTTAGATCATTTTTTCTCTCACAAAGCCTAGAGAAAAGCCTTAAATCTAAACCTGCTGAACCTGATCTTCTTCCTTTTTCATGCTTAATCAGGCTCTGATATCAACTGTTGTTTCTACGACTGCTCAGAATCACAGTCGTAGAAGCGATCTCTTGCATGAACCTTGATGTTAATCCAGCAAACTGAAAAAGATCTAAGAAAGAAGAGAGAAGAGGATGGAATCTAGGATTTTATTGTTAGAACCAGACAGAAGAAAGAAGATGGTTAGGAAGAAAAGCTCAATTGTATTTCACTCTTCTATTGTAAAAATTACAATACCCAAGTTTGTATACCCTAGGGTTTCCACATGAATCTTAATAAATCCTAGATCAAAAACTCTTCTAGGCTAACCCAATACATGAAAGCACTCACCAAGCCCATGTACACTCATGTCTCATATGTCCTCATCCTTTGGATCTAAATTCGATCCATACATGAGTTAGCTTTCTTAAGATCTCTCAAATCAGGCCTTAAGACCTCTAGGATAAGTTCTTATCCTAGCCCCAAACAGACCTTCTATGTAACTCTGTCTGCGCACTAAGCTGGCTCAGTCTCAGCACTAAGTCGGCTAACGATTCAGTTGCATGCCATGCCTGCAGTCTTGAACGTACCTTTCTATTTGGCCTATCCACTGAGACTTAGCCGACTCAGTTTTAGACTGAGCCAGCTAACCTATAAAAAAGCTTCTTCCTTATAGTCTTCATTTCTCAGCTTTGGTTTCTTACTCCATCTTATGTTCCAGATCTCCGAAGCACCAACCAAGCTCTTCAAGATCCTCAACACCTAGACCTCAAGCCTGTGGAGGGCTACACATTGCCTCCATCCTAGGATAACTCCTATCCTAGCCCTAAGACTACACCTATCCTAGTCTCTCTAGAGCCAATACCCTGACTTCTCCTATGGTCTCCCAAGGCTTGGGTGCACCACACTATCTACAATAAGGGGATATGTTGATGGGAATCATGCAGAGTTTAAAGCATGAAAAAAAAATACTATTTTCTGGGTTAGGTTCATTTAGATTTGATTTGACCAAGAGGAATATTTCAAAAAAAATTTCTCTTAGATCTAAATTAGATCTGATACTTTTCAGATTTGATTAAATGGATCTAATAAATAAAATAAAAATAAATTAAATTAGATTTAATTTGTACCTTGTTGTTGGATAATCCTATTATCCTGTGATGATTCTGCTGATTGCCTGAGGTTCTGGATGCAGCCATGCAATCGTCTGACTTCTACTGATATCCACTCAGATAGGATCTGGAGATCTCATCCTTCTCAATCTATCCTCCAAAGATTAGATCTGGATCTAATCTTGAAGGTCTTCAAAATAATTTTTGAAGATCTGATGTCGTCTCTTACAGCAGTGCTGCCTTCTTCCTTTCTTGTCGCCTTTCTCTTGCCTGAATCACATCAAATTGAAGCCTAAGGCCTCTTAGGCATGGAGAGGAAAGAGAAGATTTGAGGTAGGCATGGAGAAGAGGGGAGAGGGGCTATGTGGCATGGGCAAGGGAAGAACTCTTGAAACCTAGGTGCAGATAGGGTTTATATAGACCCTACTACACCATGCAGTGCCACATCATCCCGGCCAATCATGTCTCTTTGTATAATCAGATCTAAATATGATTGATGGGATGACATCATCTGATCCAATCAGATGAGAGCCCCTCTCAAACATCCTTGGGTGGTGCCAAGACTGGTCAAAGTAGAGTCTTAGGTGCCACCTAAGTTTATTCTATGAAGCAACCTGGAGTCCCATCTGTATGGGACTCCAAGCATCATCATCCTTGGGTGCATGCCTCTCTAGGCATGCACCCCCTCCCTTTCCTCCTTTTAGTAGATGGACAAAGGTCAAATCTCTCTCCTATGGGTGCATGACACATAGGAAGATGTCTAAGTGTCAAAGGGTAATGTTTGACCAAAGTCAAAAGACAAGAATTAGCAGATGACAGAAAATGGCAGATGTTGTCTCAAATTTATCTCATAAATTAAGATAATCCTTTTCTAACCTGGACAAGCTCCAGTCAAACCAAGTAAAGGTACCTGAGTGAGCCCAAACATATTTGGCTCAGTCAAGATAACTTTTAATAATTGTTGAAGGAGAACATTAGGCTCAATCGTGTGCTAGCATGATTTTCTTGAACCTAATTGAATCTTATTCAAATCAATTGAACTAGGTTGGTTCAATTGATGATATCCATATTCAAACCCTTATTTGTATAATCTAGTTAGATTCAGTTTCGTATGATAATGGGATATGTCATGATCTCTATCATCGACATCATCGAAACACCTTTCGATGGATCAGCACTTTTTTAATTCAGACAACTAGTATGATCGATCATCCAAATCATTCTAATTGCTCCCAAAATTCATCAGTGACACCTAGCAGTATATGAGGGCAACCCATCAGAATTGAGAATAAACCTCTTGGTGTAGTTACCTATGTGATTAAGTTCCTCTATCTTGAGCTCCGATCAGATTAGGGTTAAGGTGAACTTGTTAAACCCTAATATCCATCATATGATTAATCATTTGATTCAAGTCCAATATGAAAACCTTAATAGAAACTCTTTCTATTATTTCACTCGATCATGGCCATGGACTTATGGACTTGATTCTCATGATCATCATAGGGCTACTCCTCATCTACCGAGGTAGATAGATTCTCTATTGGTACAATCTAATTCCTACAATGAATATGCTATAGCCAACATACACCTCAGGATTTTGAATGGCTAGAAGATCGAGTTATGATGTAGTCAGACTATAACACCCTTAAGATAAACTATCGATGCACCTTAGGTCAAAGAACTAGACATACAACTACAGCTTTGAGCTAGTCATCGACGAGAAGGTAGACTTCCTAATGACTGCTCGAGATGGTCATGCTCAGTGCCCTTATTCTCTAACGAGTATCTGTACTCTCATTCTAGTATCTCTATACTGTAGACTCAAGACTCATCTTCTATAAAGAAGTGATTGTACACCAATCTTAAGCGATTGTACACCAATCTTCCAGATCAACCACCATCTTTGTGATGATCCTACGATCGGAAGCATTTTATGAGTTAATAATGAAAATTCATGTTTTAAATTTTCAACTCTTGAAAATATGAACTATCATTATCATTAACTCAAGGGATATATCACAGACACTAAATACATATTGTGATAGAAAATAATCTATTTTATTATTTATAGTCAAAATTATAATTTTGCCCTTAGAAGTGTATAATAAGTGTTAGCCAATTCTGGCTTCTAGGGCACACATATCTAAGACCATACCTATCCTATCCCTAAAACCACACCTATCCTAGTCTCTCTAGAGCCAATACCCTAACTCCTCCTATGACCTTCCAAGGCTTGGGTGCACCATACCATCTACAATAAGGAGATTTGTTGATGTGAATCATGCAGAGTTTAAAGCATACATTTCAAAACTTTTTTAAAATTAAATTATAGTAGAAGCTTAAAATTAATCTAATATTAATTTTATGCCTGCATTGATCTAATAAAAAATTCTACATTAGGATCTAGATATGTATATATGCAATAGATAATTAAATACATTCGATCGGCAAATCATATTTTCTAACCGACTCATGTTCATAATAGGATATTTGAGCATGGGTAGCCAAACTCCATAATTTGAAACTATAGAAAGATGTTTCTCATATTGCAATGCAGTTGCATAGTCATCTGGCCTCTACGGTCAGTCCATATGGAGCTTTTGATTCCGACCAGCTCCACTAGAGTGCTAGCTCCTCGCTAGAGCCTTCAACGGTCGATCTTTGTTGATCCAATCAATGATCTTCTTTCGAACTCCCGAAGACTCCAAAAGATTAGGATACACTATAAAGAGGATGATGAGGTGGTGGTGAAAAATTGGTGGTGATTAGGCACTCACAATGCTCAATCTCTTCACCCGAATTCTGAGTCCTCACCCTAGGGTTTTGCACACCTAGAAACCCTGATGCTCGAAAATTCTCTCATGCCCACTCTCTTTTGAATTTTCTCCTACAACAGAATTTCATGGTAGTAAGACTCTCCTATCTACCATACAGCCACTCTGAAGCTCTTTTAGAATGGCAACCAAAGAGAAAAAAATTAAAAAAGGTGGTGTGTGAGGAAAAGTTGGCATAGGAAACACTTTCTCACTCTCTAGACTTTTCCATGCATAGCACTTGCACCCCCACCAAGGTTTCCTTCTCCAAGAAATCCTTCACATACTCCTCAGGTTCCTCATGCATGCCTAGGAAAAATATTTTTTAAATGGGCGACACCAGTGGGTTTTATGGATGGAATTGGATAAGAGATAGATGGTTAGGAGGTTATGACCAACCACTTGAATTCAAAATTCAATTGTGGCATTTATCCATTTCCATCACCCTCCCCAAGTGTGTGACACATAGAAGGACTCTCCTTCTATGTGCACACTCTTAGAATACTCCAAAATTGGGTGACAAAAAACAAAAAGATGGCATTGGGAATGGATAAGGTAAGACTAGTTTCAACCTCAACAATTTAAGTTGAATTCAAAATTCAACTTATTTTGAACCAGTCCAACCCTTGGACTAAGTCAAAGGCAAAAGGAAGAGGGGTGCAAAAAGCTTCTCTGGGCATGAGAATTCTCATGCACATTCATAATGTGTGTGGGAGAGGCGTGGACCAAAAACAAGATGGCATAGGGAGAAGGGAATTCAAAATTTAAACCTAATTTGACATGTTCAAATTGGTTTTAATCAAACCAACTTATCCAGACCCAATTAAACTAGGTCAAATCTAATCAAATTAGGCTTAAACTAATCTAATTAAATTCTAATTAAATTAAAAATTAATTAGGTTCATGTCTTGATCAAATCAGGATCCAATCTCTCATAGCAATTAGATCATCTCATAACCTAATCGGATCAAATCTAATTAAATTTAATTCAATCAGATTTGATCAAATCCTTCTTGCTTAATTAAATTAAGCTAATTAGTAATCTAATTACTAATTAATTCTTTAATAATATCAAAGTTTTAATTTAGTGGGACCCACGAAGGTAGAGTCCTAGTCTAGTGGGACTCCTGGTCATAGAGTCTCAGTCCAATGGGATTCTTGACTATAGAGTCCTAGACCATTAGAACTCTTGATCAACCATCAGATTAGATAGAAACTTCTATTATATGTGACCCCATAAGTTCAAATCCTAAGTCGATAGTTCAGGAATCAATTCCTGTACTAATCAATGTAATCATCTAGTAATGGTATCCGATGTCTGGATATATCGAATAGTCGCATCGCATCGCATCATCTACGAACTTATGGCATATGGTTACCATATAATTCATCCTCTTCATCCAAATGCTCAAAAGATGATCTAGGGTTTACTACCAATCTTAAAAATCATCTATATTGTATTTCAAAATTTTAATGTCCATCATACGGACCACCTCAGCCAAGGTTTTGTTAAATTAAAATACAGTAATGCACTTACTTTAACACTTAGAGGGGTTAATCCCATCTTGACTCATGCACTGATTAAATAATTACCTGACTACATCCAATAACCTTCTATCATTGAATTAAAAATTTAGATAGTGCAGTACCAAAGTACAATGAGTTGCTTGCAAGTCACCATGGTGATCTTAGGTCTAAGGGATACTTATACCCATATCCTTTGCAAGCAACTCTTGACAGCAGAGAGCTCCATAATTGGATCACAATCAATGAAATGCACCCCTACATTTCACCTACATGATATATCAGTATCTTCATTCTCCTTGGTTAATAGGACAACCAACCTATATGATATGCAATGACCTATACTTGATAAACATTATCATCCTAAGTAACAATGTATTATTTGATCACGATTAAGTTTAAGAACTAAATGATAAATCCATCTTTATCGAATCTAAATAGTTCTAAGAACTTCATCACAGAAGAGTTCATTATAGAAAGATGTACAAATATGATGAAATACTAGAATAATAATTTTATTCATTAATAATATAAGTATAATTTTACAATTAGCTCAACCATCTATAATCTAGATGATTGGCTTTAGGATATAATACCCAACAACTCTCACTTATACTAAAGTCATTTAGAATAATATCGAATACTCATCTTCCATTTATTATTGTCAAACTCTTTGATTCTGATGGCTTTAGTTAATGGATTGGCCATATTCTTCTTTTCGTCGATCTACTGAAGCTCGATGTCATCTCATTCCCTGATCTCTCATACAAGATGGTAGCGATATAGAATATGCTTAGTGTGCTGATGTGCCTTTGGCTCCTTCGCTTGAACTATGGCTTCAGTGCTGTCACAGTAAAGAAGAATCAAACCATCTAAGGAGGATGCCACTCCCAGCTCATCGATGAATTTCTGCAACCACACAACTTTCTTCGTAGCATCGAATGCTGTGACATACTCTATCTTGCACACAGAATCAACCATAGTATACTGCTTGGAACTCTTCCAGCAGACCACTCCACCATTCAGGGTAAACACATAACCTGATACATTCTTACTATTATCATGATCCGACTAAAAACTAGAATCAGTATATCCCACAAGTTTTAAGTCAGCTTCTCCATAGATGAGCCATCAATTCTTAGTATTTCTTAAATACTTTAGGATTGTCTTTACAACCTTCTAGTAATTTTCATCCAGATCAGAGTGATATCTACCCATCATTCCTAGTGAGTATGCCATATCTGATCTCATACACATCATGGCATACATAATAGAACCCACTACCGAAGCATATGGTATCCTACTCATACACACTCTCTCTTGAGGAGTTGTTAGACAATTCTTCTTTGAGAGAGAAATTCTATGGCTTATAGAGAGATAGCCCTTCTTGAAATTCACCATGCTAAATGGCTTCAGCATGGTATCGATGTACATGGACTGGGATAACTCAAGCAACCTTTAGATTTATTTCTATAGATCTTCATCCCTAGGATGTAGAAAGTTTTTCTAAATCTTTCATGGAGAATTAAGATGACAACCAAACCTTTATTTCCTGTAATGTAGGAATGTCATTCTTGATTAAGAGAATATCATCCACATATAGTACAAGAAATACAACTACAAAACTATTAGCCCATTTGTACATGCAGGATTCCTCTCTATTCTTAATGAAGCCATATATTCTGATCATCTTATCAAAATGTATATTCTAACTCCACGATATCTGCTTCAATCCATAAATGGATCTCTGAAGTTTGTATACCTTGGATTCGTCTATGGATGTGAATTCCTTAAGTTGTATCATATATACCTCTTCTTCCAGCTCTCCATTTAGAAAAGTTATTTTCATATCCATTTGCCAGATCTCATAGTCCAGGTATACTGCTATAGCAAGCATAATCCAAATGGACTTGCGCATTGCCACCGAGAAAAATATCTCGTTATAGTCATTACCATAATGTTGACGATATCGCTTAACAACCTAACAGGCTTTATAGGTCTCCACCTTTCCATCTGTGCCTCTTTTCCTTTTGAAAATCTACTTACATCCAATAAATTTTATCGCTTCAGGTAGATCAATCAGTATCCATATACTGTTGACCTTCATGGACTTCATTTTGGACTTCATGGCTTCAAACCGCTAATCAGAGTTAGACCTTTGCATGGCATCCATGTAGGTGATTGAATCCTCATCGTTCTCATCAAGTTCAACAGGATCACCATCTCAGACTAAGAAACCATAGTATCTATTCAGTTGATGCAATACTCTACTAAATCCCCTCAAGGGTGCCTCTACAATGGGCTCTGGGTTTGATCTTAACAAATCCAGTTCTATAGGTTTACTAGAATGTGTCAATTCTAATGCAAAATATATAGAACTTTATGCATGAATTTTAAAATATTTTTGAAATATAACGTAGTGGAACATGCAGATTAAACCATTTAATCTATAAATGCATGTAAACTAATTACTAAATCCTACATCTAGGATCTATAACATGTCATAATGTATTCTAAATCTAAAAATAAAAGAGTTTGGTATTGATCAAATCAATACCTTAGATCTAGAATGATTCTATATCAGAAACCTAGATCACACCTAGGTGAGAGGAGAGATCATATCTTTTACCTTATGTGGGTTGAGAACTCTATGGTTGAATTTTGTTATTGCCTTTGGAGCCGCACATGCGTCCGACCTCTATAGGTGATCCATATGAGGCTGCAACAAAATCAGAAGTTTAGTCGAATGAAGATCCACTCGAAGTGTTAACTTCTCGCAGATCCCTCTGAATGGTTAATGATGCATGCTAATTTATAGCTATAGCAAGTGCACCAGTCGATCAAGTAATAAAGTGAATGAGTAGAGTATCATCCCTAGAGGATTGGAAAATAAGTATTGAAAAGCTCTTTCCTATGCTTTATTTAGAAGATCGATTTATGAGAATAAAAAATTAAAGAACAAAATAAAAAAAATAATTAAAAATTTTTAAGAAAATAGAGAGAGTGTAAATTATTAGGGTTTTAAACTCAAGAGCAATGGATTACTAAGGCAATCGATTCACCAACTCAGTCAATACAATATTTAGATTTTTAGATTAATTTTATTTCATGTGACGGTGGAGTCTCCTAATTTATTCACTACCCTTTGGTCCAGGCATAGCAAAACTATCAATATTTATTAATTATCCTTTGGTCCAGGTGTAATTTAAATAAATATTAATGCATTAAGTTTTGTGAAACCCTCTAATTAAAATACGCTGCGTTCAAAGCGCACTAAAATTTCCGCATGTATATGAATTCTAATTTGATTCATAATACAAGGTATATAATCAAGAAGCAATAATATAGATGTACTTGATCTATAACATCTATGTTCATCAGATCAATTAGAAGATGGCCAGTAATCTAAAAGTATTAAGATCAAATTTATATACTCCTCATGAATAAAATTTAAAAATAATCACACTGAATATTGCATCAAAAGAGTGGCTACACCTTAGCCTTAGTAAAAAAAAATTTAGTTCATGATAATAAATTCAAAAATAGTGAATAAAATAAAAAATATTGAGAAATTAGACTGTTTGATTGCTGAAATTGATTATCCATTGCTCTTGGCATGGAGAACTTGGTGAAGAAGAAGATGCTCCTTGATCGATGTCTTGATTGTCGAAAGAAATCAGAAACCCTTTTTTTCTCTCACAAATCACTCTTCTCTTTCTACCTCCCTCCTCTCTTTTTCTTTTTATTTTTCTTTATTTCTCTGACTCTCTCCCTTTTTCTCTTTTTCTCTCTTTTTCTCTGACTTCCCTCTTCTTTTTACGGCAACAGTAGGTTTTTATAGGCTAAAAAAAATTGATTCTTCCCCAAATTCATTTAGAAATTAGGTTTAAGACTCCCAAAATAACTCAAACAAGAATCTGGATAATTCTGATCATTGAATGTTGATCAAACGGTCCAAAAATCACTTAAAAACCTCTTAAAATAATTCAGATCAAGTCGGATTTCATGCCAGCCATTGGATCAATTGTTGGATTGAATCTGGACCATCCGATCGCATAAAAAGAGGCCTTCTGATCTTTAGTTTAACGTCAGAATGAATCTTAGCCATTGGATCTCGATCGGGAGCTATGGATGCCGTTCATCAACACTTTCTTTTCGACCGTCTGATCAAGTTTCAACGAAAGGCGCCCATTGGATCAGACAAAATTTCCAAATTACCCTATGTAGACCATGTGCGAGCCCGGTGTTGCATGGATCGCCACGTTCTTCAGCCAATCAGAGCATGCTTCTTCATGTGAAATTCCCAAATTATCCTCCAAATGGTCCACCGTGCATCGCAAAAAATGCTGACGTCATCCTGACATCAGCATTGCATCAGTGGGTCGATCTGCGGTCGAGCCGGGCAGTCTGCTGAGCTAATTTTCTGAACCGGTTTGAATCGAACAGATATTTTTTTTTTTGAAATTCAATTCTGGGCTCGTTTGAAGTCCATTTTGCCTGAAATTTATTTCATCTGAACCAGAAAAATAAGATCTTCATATTGGTCGTCTTTTTTCCTACATAAGATTAATAAAAGTATCAATTTCTAAAGAAATAGATTAATTTATTTTATAATTTAATACTTTTATTAGTATATTTTTACCACTTATCACACCCTCCAACTTAGTCATTGCTAGTTTCTTAGCAATATTTTATTTAATACCATGTTTCAATAAGATTATTCATCACAAAGATAAAATCTAGGATTAAAGATCAAAAAGTTTAGAAAATACTGCTAACTAAGCATTGAGCTGCAGAAGCAAATTTTTCAGTCAATACAATTAAAAACTTTCTTAGAGTACATCAAAGATCTATAGCACTTATGTTCGTGATGACTAACTTTAGCATTTCAGTATTAAATTAAAAGAACAAAAGTATCTTCTCTTATCACCTATTTTGGTCAATTTTCTATATATTCTCAATTTTATACTCATGAATTAAGGTAGCTTTCACACTGCCTTCCTTTTTTTTTTTTTTTTTTTTTGTTCTGAGCATCCTGGCTTTTTCTTCACCGTTTTACATGAATTTTTATACTTGACCTAGGTGTAGAGACTCAGTTACTAGGCTTTGGGCAATCCACATATACTCTATCTTTTGCACTTTATTTTTAGGCAGGTAGCTCTTTCCTTAAATTCAAGTTTCTTTGATTAGAATGTATATTAATTACCAATTTTTAGTGATAATTGAATCCCCAATTGGTCTTATAATCAATACCTACTTTGCCTTGTTAGTGTGCATGTGCAATCAGAAGTGCTAATAGTCGTTTAATGATCTAAGTAGGCTGCTAAAAGTTGACCAAATAATCTACTTCTTTAACTCGTTACATTCATTAGCAAATAATTCTATCTTTTATCACTTATCCAGTCGTGCAATCAATCGGAGCTGTCCGATCATGCAATTATTGTTCCCATGGATCACGCAGACTAGTTGCACCATACACCATAACCAATCAATGCTTCCTGATGCAAAATTACCTTTCTACCCTATAGACCGCGATGGATTTTCTATGAACCCTTTAAGGGTCTAGGTCCACCACGTGTCGTGCCGTGATTCGTCGATATCTGCTGTGCTGGCGGTCTATGCCTGAATCGTAGATTGACTGGTGGCTTCTGCGGCTGAGTCGATTTTGATAGCTTGACTTGGCTTGGTGGCTTGGTTTGCAAAGCCGACTGAGCCATTTTTTTATTTAATTTTTTTTTATCTTTAAAAATTTATATCTTCTCTGTTTTAGCTCTATTTTACTTCAAATTTATTTTATTATGATCAAAAAAATGAGCTCTTTCTATTGATAAAAAATTTATTTTTTAATTTTTATTATTTTTTTAATTAATAAAAATATTAATTTCTTAAAAATTATATATAAATTGATCATTAATTCTTAAAAATTAATATAAATTATTTGATAAATTAATACTTTATTGATGAATTTATGGTACTTATTACACCTCCCAACTTAAGCTTTGCTCGTCCTCGAGTAAAGAAAGAATTTAGTTTTAAATATCTTTTAACTTTAGAGTTTCGAATTTTATCTAAGTAGTTTTCAAAAAGGCTATTGATATTTAGTAGAGTATAAGTGAGACATATCATTGGGGTATTAATACTTATCAATAAAAAAATTAAGTAAAAAATATTAAATTTTTTTCTAAATTATCCCATCTTTATCTTTGATTTGTTTAAACTTTCATATAGGCAAGTGTATTGCTACTTTCATCCTTCATTTATTGATTTTTATTTTCACATTATCCACTTTTTAATGTGAATATGATTGCTTACTTAGGCAACGGGATTTAGTTACTCGATGGGAAACCTTTTTTTTTTTTTTTAACGTTGTACTACTATTGAGTGTCTTAACCCATTAAGCTTTCTATTTGATCCATGTAGCGAGTCTTGGACCAATGACTTCCAAACTAGTTGACTTTAGGGCACTAGGTATAGAATACCCCTTGGGCTTACTAGCTCGAATCAAATAAGCTATGAGTTAAGACTAGCTTTACAATGAGCTTCTTTACCCTTCCCATCTTTTGATGCGAAACTCAATGCTTGCTTAGGCAAAGAGGTCCGATTACTCAGTGAGAAGTACTTAAAAATTATTTTACTTAATTTTTTATATGAAAACTATTTTATTTAATTTTTTTATATGAAAAAATGTATAGTTATCCTACACAAGCCTATAAAAAGTAGACTTTTCTTTGATGCTAGTAGAAAAAAATTAGAAATGCTCCAAGAAAAAACTTTTTATGTTCTGAACTTAATTCTTTATTGAATTTTTTTAATACTTGGTTCTTTAATATCTCATAGATTCTCTGATCTGTGCATCAATTTTTTTTTAAAAATGCTTAGTTTAATTCGATTCTTAAGCATAATCAGGTGTCTAAATACTAGATACTAACTTTTTCGAGGACTTAAAATTTTAAAATTTTTATTTTTCTTCCTCCCAACTTAATCGACATTGTCCTCAATGGAGAAAAAAAAATAAAGGGTGTAATAAAGAATATGACAGAATACACCTGACTCAATGTATATGGTCCAGCATATGTCTTTGAAAATTTAAGCTCTCCCTCCAACTTATTCAAATTATCCTAAAAAAAAATCAACTAAAAAGATAAATTAGACTTAAAGAAAACTAAATATTGGGCTACCTCCCAACAAGCGCTAAGTTTACTATCTTCACCCAGACGTAATGCAGCTTACCATCCTATGTCAAATACTGGATTGACAAATTCCAATGGTTTTGGATTGCCAATCTCAGAAATTTGATTTATAATCCCATTATTGATATAATCATTACTAATTTTAGGAACATAATTTATGACCTCATTCTCAAACCCATGTTTATTAAGAATTTCTTCTATTTGTTCTTCTAAAATGCTCATGAATGGAGTTTTAGGAGTTAAGTTTAATTCAATGGGTGCTGGAAGGGTGTTTAAAGGTGATTTTAATTCTAGAGGTAAATTAATATAATCTTGCTTAAACAACTCCGTTGACTCTTCATTACATGCCTCTTGATTTTTGTAAGAAGAACTGGCTTCTAGGGTTGAAGAAAATAGGACATTAGGTTTATAAGTTTTGAGTAAATCATGTATTCTCTTTTTCTCTTTTTCTATCTCATTTAAATTGGAACTAGCATCAGTACTAATTTCTGGCTTGGATTCTTTTATGTGGTTAGCTTTAGTACTAATCAATTTCTCTAAATTTTTATTTTGGCTAGCATCAGTTCTAGCCTCTCTCACCTACTCTTGGTATGGGTCTATAAGAATCCTATAGCTTTTAAGTTCAAAAATTACTTTGGCATTCTCTAATTGGAAATTCTTAAGTGAGACATTAAATTGATAACTTGGTCCAGGAGGTTGGTGGACGTTAGGTGGGTTGTTTGAAATTGGTAGGCTTGGTAATTGATCTAGTTTTCTCCTCATATTAGACTCAACTAGTTGTCCAATTTTAGCTTCTAGCCTGATAATAGATTCTTATTGAGTTAAGATCGATTGTTGTTGTTCAAAATCAATTATTGAAGTTGGTTAAATCTATCATCAGCTAGATTGGTCTGTTGAGGAGGTGGGTATGAGGGCTGATTATGATGTGGTGGCTGAAAAGGTTTACTAGGCTGGCCTCTATTGTAAGCATAGTTCTGGTATTAAGGTCTATTCTGATAATTTGCACTGATGGAGTTTGGGTCTGAGCCTGAGTCTGTTGTGATTTTCAAAAAAAATTAGGATGGTTTCTTCAGCCAGAGTTGTATGAATTTGAAAATGGATCATTAATCAATTTGGAGTAACTTTGAGCAGCTTGAACTTGTTCTTGGATAAAAGGTGAAAACTGTGCAGTCATAGGACATTTACTCACATGATGGGTTAGGCTAGCACAGATTGAACAAATCTTCTGATAATTAAAAGATGATGTAAATTGTACAGGAGATTGTTGACCTAGGGTTAGGACTTGATCTAATTTCTGAGCAAGAAAGTCCACTTTATTTATCAAATTAGAAGCAATCTTAGGACTAGATTCTAGATGTTTAAATTTATGGATCCCTACTCAGGTTTGGTAGAAAGATAACGAAGCATGGTTAATTGAGTTTTTACTTAGAATTTCAAATAAGATATAGGCTTCATCCTCACTCTTGTTCATGAATGCACCTCCATAGGATGCATCTACCATCTATCTATATTGGTCTCCTAAACCCTCATAGAAAGCTTGAACTATTTGCCACTTAGATAGACCATGGTGTGGGCATTTTCTAAGAAGTTTCTTAAGTCTCTCCTATGACTCATGAATCTATTCACCTGGAAGCTAAGCAAATCCAGTGATAGCTCACCTCATAGTATTGGTTTGGCCTATGGGATAAAATTTTTTAAGAAATTCACTTTGCAAGTCAGCCCAAGTTTTAATTGGTCTCCCTATTGTGCCAAGCTAGTACTTGGCTTGGTCTTTTAATGATAAGGGAAATAAAATTAGTCTAAGGGCATCATTAGTTAAATTTTGAATTCTCACTGTAGAGCAGATTTCTAAGAATTTATCTAGATATTTATAAGGATCTTCATTGGTGTTCCTATAGAAAGATGGAAGCATTTGGATTATAGTTGGCTTGATCTCATAGTGAGTAGCATGAATTTTAGGTAATTGGATACAAATCGATGGATTATAGGTAGAAGAAATAAAGTATTCCTTCATCTGCTTAGGTGGTTCTCTAAAATTTTCAGCCATTTGGTTATGGAGTTTAATACAATTCAGCCTTTTAATTTTATGGTTGGGTTCAACTAGATCAGATAAAGCAATTTTCTACCGTGCATGCACTAGTGCAACCCTAACATGTGGTTCAAAATTTTTTTAAATTTTTTTTATATATATTTATTTTATTATATTAAAAATTAAATTTTTTAAACTATTTTATTTATTAATTTTAATTTAATTTAATTTAATTATTATTTTAAATATTTTTTAGTTAGTTTAATGTAATTTAATTTTATTTTTAGAGGAGAAAGGAGAAGAAAGAGAGTTCTAGAGAGAGATCCTAAGGAGTCTTAGAGCTAAGAAAAAAGAGAAGAATTAGGTTTAATTAGGTTTGATGTTGATTAGCAATCAAGTTGATCAATCAATCCTGACATGGTTATCCTAGATCTAGATAGCTTCTAACTACCAAGGTCACCTTCAAGCCCTCCAAGTATAGGATCAGCCAATTAATTGGCCAGGTAAGTGTAAGGTTGGTGGAAGTCCCCTCGTTGCTTGCCTTAGACACCCATTGTGCTTGGCTAGGTAAGCTAACTGAATCAATTAGAAACCACCTTCCTTCGAGCCAAGTCATTCCTGAACCACTTTTCTAAACACCAGTCAAATTGACTAACCCTAACCTGGTTCAACTCTTAGGATTTTTTATCCTATTGAGCTCGAGTTCCTAGGGCTGATGTCTAATTAATTTTAAAATTAAAGGCTTAGGTCAATGCAGGATGCTAGTTGGTTGTTTCTAGGTCAAGGAAGGATGATCAAATCCCCACCTTATCTTGTTTAATTGGGTGTTGCCCTTAATTTGATTTAATATGAATATACACAAAAAAAAAAATTAATCAAAGAGTTCTATGCAATTTAAACTAGATGCATGCAACTAATTGAATTCTGAAAGATTTACCTTACCTCTAGCAATCACTAGAAAAAATAAAAATAAAAATAAAACTAATATGATGCATGCTCTAAATAGTTAGGATTTCTAATCTTATCATGAGATGTTTAATTAGGTTTAAATGGATATTTTTTTAAAATTAATTTAAAAATAAAATAAATAAATAAATAAATAAATAAATAAAAAGAAAAAAGGACTAGAGTTAGGATTGATCTCACCAAGATTAGATGCTTTCTTCCTTTTCTATTTTTTTTCTTTTCTTTTTTTCTATAAAATAAATAAATAAAAAGTTAGTAAGCAATATTTAAAAAAATATTTATAATTAATTTAGAAAAAAAATTAAAGAAATCAAAGAAAAAAATAGCATCTATTCCTTCCTCAGCAATGGCACCAAAAACTTGATAAGAATGCGATGTTGTCATTAAGACACCGTATTTATCAGTTTAATCTGACTTCTTAAAATAATTAAAAATATGTAGATAGCAGTGAGTCGGATCGAATCCATAGAAAAGATAGTATTTTTAGATTTAAAATCTTTAATTTTTTTTAAAAAAAAAATAATTTAAAAATAAAATTTGAAATCAAAAATTAAAAATTAAAATTATGAAGTGAAAATTAAATTATGCAGAAAAGTAAACTTGGTACTAAGATCTACTAATTAGATCTTAGCATTTACTTACAGTGAAATAAAGAATAATAATTAAAGTGCAGAAATTAAATTATAATAAAAATAAAAAGTTAAAATTAAAGTATAAAAAATAAAATTTATATTAATTAAAATTTTAGAATTTAAATATATATAATTTAAAAAAAAAAAATAAAATAAAATAGCTTGATCTCTAATCTTGGATTGATATTGGTGGAAAGATGGTGTAGAAGCCCAGCTCTTTTTTTTGGCATCCATTGCTTTGAAGCAGCCATTAACCCATAGCCTGGGTTCACCCTATACCAAAGCTTTACCTTGATTGAACATGTTGATTTTTAGAGGCCTGGGGTTCTTTTTATAGAGTTAGGAGGGTTGGAGAGTTTTCTTCTAGACAATGTGGGACTAAGAAGCTCTTTCATCATCAAAATTTGGAGAAATTTGAGTGAAAATTAGATTAAAAGGAGTCTTGGATGAATTCTGTTGCTCTGGATGAAATCTGACCGTTGATAGAAATCCAACGACAAAAAATCATCAAAATCGAATGTGTATCAGCCCAGATTAGGTTAGATTAAATTTTGGCCATCCGATCATGCTAATCAGGAGAAAATCTAGTTGTCGGATCGAGTTTTGAATATTTTAATCAAGTCGGGAGCTTTCTGGACTGTTGGATCTTCACTGGTTAGTTTTCTGGCCATCGGATCATGTCAGATCACTGATGGAATCCAATCAAATCCAAAAATAACCACCACCATCCGATCTTGACTGCAATCAATCGGAGCCATCCGATTGCGCAATTATTGTTCCCATGGAGTGCATGAACTGATTGCACAATACACCACAACCAATCAGTGCTCATTGCTTGGATACAAAATTACATTTTTACCCTATAGACCGTGATGGATTTTCTGTGAACCCTTTAAGGATCTAGGTCCACCACGTGTCGTACCATGATTCATCGGTGTCTACTGAGCTGGTGGTCCACGTCTGGATCATGGATCGACTGGCAGCTTCTGCGGCTGAGTCGACTTTGATGGCTTGGCTTGCGGAGCCGGTTGAGCCGTTTTCATTTTTTTATTTAGTTTTTTTTTATCTTTAAAAATTTATATCTTCTCCATTTTAACTCCATTTTACTTTAAATTTATTTCATTATGATAAAAAAAATAAGCTCTTTCTATTAATAATAAAATTTTATTTTTTAATTTTATTACTTTTTATTTATTTTTTAATTAATAAAAATATTAATTTCTTAATAATTATATACAAATTGATCATTAATTCTTAAAAATTAATATGAATTAATTGATAAATTAATGCTTTATTGGTGAATTTATGGTACTTATCAGGACACAATTGAGAGGAGCAAATTAGATCTGAAATTTCAAAAGATGACATTCATAGGATATCCACAAGGAGTCAAGGGGTACCTATTATGGAACTCTCAGGCACAGAAGTTAGTGATCGGCAGGGATATTATCTTTGATGAGAAGAGCATCTTGAGAAGGTCTGGGATAGATGAAATTAGGGAAACAAAGGTGAACAGCGGTGGCCAGTCAGAGAATGATGGCATGCAGGTTACATCCACTTACAGGAGTGTTCTTATTGAGGTGGAGCTGGATAAAAAAAGTATTATCTTAGATTAAAAATCAGCATGAAGGGCCGACAGTTTAGATAGATATGCAGAAGCAGCCACAGACATCAGACAGAGATATACCAGTGAGAGTGTCTTTGCACAAGCCCTAGCGTACTATTAGGAGATCGATCAGATATGGCATTGATGAGGTTATCTCCTATGCACTCATCACTACTAATGGAGATTCAAAGAATTATGCAGAGGCCATGGAGAGTGAGGATCATGATTTATGAATGTAGGTCATGATGGAGGAGATGGAATCACTTAAAAAGAATCAGACATGGCAGCTGGTGGATCTTCCAGAGGGTGCTCGACCTATTAGCTCAAAGTGGGTGTTCACAAAGAAAGAAGCACCTTCAGAATAAGGTGGAGTCAGATTCAAAGCAAGGCTGGTAGTAAAGGGATACTCACAAAGGGAAGGAATTGACTATATAGAAATTTTTTCTTTTATGGTGCGTCATACATCTATTTGAATTTTGCTGTCATTGGTGGCACAGCATAACATGGAATTGGAATAGATGGACGTGAAGATAGCCTTCCTTCATGGAATTTTGGACGAAAGAATCTATATGAAGTAGCCAGATGGTTTCATGGAGATGGGACAGGAAGAAAAGGTGTGTTTGCTTAGGAAGTCTTTGTATGGCTTGAAACAATCCCCTCGTCAGTGGTATCGAAGGTTTGATAGCTTTATCTTGAGCCTGGGTTTCAGCAGATATGAACATGATTGTTGTGTCTACATCAAGAATGTAGATAAGGAGGATGCCTTGTACCTGTTATTATATGTAGATGATATGCTCATAGCTAGCAGAAGCATGGATGCTATGAAAAGATTGAAAAGGGCATTATCATCTGAATTTGAGATGAAAGATTTGGGTCCAGTTAAGAAAATTCTTAGAATGGAGATTTACAGAGATAGGTGCAAAGGAGTGCTCCATTTGTCATAAGAAAAGTATGTCTAGAAGGTTCTGAAGAGGTTTGGGATGGAGAAGGCCAACCTGCAGAGGCGCCATTGTCAAGCCATATGTCTCTCTCCAAGTTACAGTGCCCCCAGTCAAAAAAGGAGAGAGAGTATGTGGAATGAGTCACTTATGCAAATGCTATAGATAGTGTGATGTACACTATGGTGTGCTGTAGATCAGATAGAGTACATGCTATGAGCACGATTAGTAGATACATGGTTAATCCTGGGAAGGAATACTGGAAAGCATTGAAATGGATATTGAGATATGTGCATGGAATAAGAGATTATGGTTTGGTATTTGGTGGGCAGCCGAAAGGATTTGGAGAATAATCTGTGAAGATATGTGAAGGTTCAAGTCCTCTGGAAGGGTTTGTTGATGCAAATTATGCTGGTGATCTTGATATAAGGAGGTATACTATTGGATACCTCTTCTGCGTATATGGTGGACCGGTGTCTTGGAGATCAATCCTTCAGCCAATCATGGCTTTGTCTACCATAGAGGCTGAGTACATTGGGATAACGGAGGCTGCAAAGGAAGTCTTTTGGCTTAGGAGGCTGATTGATGAGTTTGGGGTGGAGTAGAGTAAGGTTACACTATTCAATGATAGTCAGAGTGCTCTATTGTTGGCACAAAACCTAGTCTATCATGCATGCACAAAGCATATAGACGTGAGGTACTATAGGATCAAAGAGTTGGTGGAGAAAGGTAAAGTGAAACTGATGAAGGTCCATATCAAGGAGAATCAATCTGATGTACTCATGAAGGTACTCCTCAAAGATAGCTTTCAGAGATGTGTGGCACGGATGGGTCTATTGAGAAGAGATGAGTTCACAAGGACTTGGAAGTACTAAGGTGAAGAATGTGAGCTCAGAAGTGGCACTCCCAAGTCTTGGAAACATAAGAAGACAGGTCATAGAAAGACAAGAATGAGCCGAAAGAAGAATCGATCTCAATAGTAAAGTTCAAAAACTGGGTCGGCTCAGTCCAGGATTGGGTCGGCTAGGTCTCAAAGAAAAATTCAGATAGAGAGCAGTATTTTTGACTGTTGGCACGGTACACAACTGGATTGGCTCAGTCCTGGCTCAGTTTGGGACTGAGCCGAACCAGTTGTAGGTTAGCCGGCTTAGTTTGAAATTGGGCCAGCTCAGTTTTCATGGATTATTATTTTGTGTATGTGAGTTGTTTAGATTTGGAAAGTTTTTCTATGAGCTTGGGCTTGACCCTTTGTAAAGTATATATATTGAAAATAGGTCAAGGTTGTAAGTGCGCCAAAATGTGCTGAATAAAAGCTCTTTTCTCTCAAAAATTTGTTCTTCTCTTCTTCTCTATTCCTTATTTATTTGATTATGCTTCTGTAGAGATCTCTGAAAAGTACTTTCTTTATTGCTTGGCTAATTATTAGTGGCCACGTCGATCCATGTGGGAAGAGTGCATATTTCCAACACCAGTCATCAGATCAGGTAGGAACTTCTAGTGTGTGTGACAATCCCTCTTTGAAAGAGAAATTCCATGGCTTATCGGTAGATAGCCTTTCTTAGAATTCTTCATGCTGAACCATTTCAGCATAGTGTCAATGTACATAGACTAGGACAATCCAAGTAACCTTTTAGATCTATCTCTATAGATCTTCATCCCTAGGATGTAGGAAGCTTCTCCCAGATCTTTCATGGAGAACTGTGATGGCAGCTAGATCTTTATTCTTTGTAATGCAGGGATATCATTCTCGATTAAGAGAATATCATCCATGTACAATACTAGGAATACTATTGTTGGACCATTAGCCCACTTATATATGCAGGGCTCCTCTTCATTCTTAATGAAGCCATATATTTTGATTATTCTATTAAATTATATGTTCCAGCTCCGAGATGCTTGCTTCAGTCCATAAATAGACTTCTAAAGCTTACACACCTTAGACTCATCTATGGATGTGAAACTTTCAGGTTGTATCATATACACCTCTTCATCCAGCTCTCCATTCAGGAAAGCTGTTTTCATATTCATCTGCTAGATTTTATAGTCTAGATGGGCAGCTATGGTAAGCATAATCTGAATGGATTTAAGCATTGCCATAGGAGAGAACATCTCGTCATAGTCAATACCATAACATTGATGATACTCCTTGACAACCAGATGGGCTATATAGGTCTCCACCTTTCCATCTACGCTTTTTTTCTTTTTGTAGACCCACTTACATTCTATGGGTTTTATCCCTTCGGGTGGGTCAACCAATGTCCATATATCATTAACCTTCATAGATTCCATCTTGAATTTCATGGCCTCAAGCCATTTCTCAGAGTTGAATCTCTGCATTGCATTCATATAGATGATTGGATTCTGATCGTTCTCATTGAGTTTGATAGGATCCCCATTTTGGATCAGAAAATCATAGTATCTATCTAGTTGATGTGGTACTTTATCAGATCGCCTTAAGGAAATAAATAAAAGTTATAGAAGCATAATTTAAAAAAAGATATTTAATATTAATTTTAGGAAACAAAAATAAAGAATCAAAAGAAAAAATAGCATCTATTCTTCCTCAGCAATGCACCAAAAAACTGATAAGATGCGATGTTGTCATTAAAGACACCGTATTTATCGTTTAATCTGATTCTTAAAATAATTAAAAATATGTAGATAGCAGTGAGTCGGATCGAATCCATAGAAAAGATATATTTTAGAATTAAATCATTAATTTTTTTTAAAAAAAATAATTAAAATAAAATTTGAATAACAATAAAATTAAATATTATGAGTGAAAATTAATTTGCAGAAAAAGTAAACTTGTACTAAGATCTACTAATTAGATCTTGCATTTACTTACAGTTGAAATAAAGAAAATAATTAAAGTGCAGAATTAATTATAATAAAATAAAGTTAAAATTAAAGTATAAAAATAAAAATTTATATTATTAAAATTTTAGAATTTAAATATATATAATTATAAATAAAAAAAATAAAATAAAATAGCTTGCATCATCTAATCTTGGATTATATTGGTGGAAAAGATGAGTGTAGTTAAGCCAGATCTTTCTTTTTTGTGCATCCATTGCTTGAAGCAGCCATTAACCCTAGCCGGGTTCACCTATACCAAAGCTTTACCTGATTGAACATGTTGATTTTTAGAGCTGGGTTCTTTTTATAGAGGTTAGGAGGGTTTGAGAGTTTCTTCGACAGGATGTGGGACTAGAGAGCTCTTATCATCATAAGAATTTTTGGAGAATTTGAGCTGAAAATTAGATTAACAAGGAGTCTTGGAATGATTCTGTTGCTCTGGATGAATCTGACCGTTGATTAGAAATCAACGACAAAAGATCATCAAAATCGAAATGTGTATCAGCCCAGTATTAGGTTAGATTAAATTTTGGCATCCGATCATATCTAATATCAGGAGGAAAATCATATTGTGTCGAGTTTTGAAGTATTTTAATCAAGTTCGGGCTTTCTTGGACTGTTGGATCTTCCACTGGTATAGTTTTCTGGCCATCGGTATCATGTCCAGATCTACCTGATGGATACAATCAAACAAAAATAACCATCACCATCCGATCTTGACTTGCAATCAATCGAGCCATCCGATTGCGCATATTATTGTTCCATGGAGTGCATGAACTGAATTGCACAATAACACCACAACCCAATCAGTGCTCATTGCTTGGATACAAAATTACATTTATCCTATAGACCGTGATGGATTTTCTCTGTGAACCCTTAGGTAATCTAGGTCCACCAGCGGCTCGTACCAATGATTCATCCGGTGTCTACTGACTGGGTCCAACGTCTGATCATGGTCGTATGGCACGCTGTCTCGGGCTGAGTCAGACTTTGATGGCCTTTGGTGCTTGCGGAGGCCGGTTACCGTTTTATCTTTTTATTTAGTTTTTTTTATTTCTTTAAATTTAATCTTCTCCATATTTAATAGCTCCATTTTAGCTTTTTAAATTGATTTATTTCATTATGATAAAAAAAATTTAACGCTCTTTCCTTATTAATCCTAAATCATAAATTATTTTTTATGTTTTTTATTACTTTTTTATTTATGATGAATAATAATAACTATTTTATATTTTTTAATTAATAAATTTTAGATTTCTGTATTCTAATATCAACTTTGATCATTAATTCTTAAAAATAATTGAATTAATTGATAAATTAATGCTTATTGTGTGATGTTTTCTATACATGATGTCATAATATGTGTATTTCCACGAGACTATCAATACATGAGGAGAGCAAAATTAGTCATCATGAAATTTCAAAAGATATCATAGATCATTCATAGGAGTACAAGTTTGAGTCACACACGCGGTACTATTATGGAAACTTCAGGCACAGAACGTTATGATCGCCGGGATATTATCTTTTGATGAGAAGAGATCTTAGAGTCTGGTAGGGAATTTAGATAATGAAGATTCACAAAAGAGACAACAAACAGAAAGATGACAAGCAGAGTGGCCAGTCAACGAGAATGATGCCATGCAGGTTACATCATACAGGCTTATCAGGGTTTTATTGAGGTGGAGCTGGATAAAAAAAGATTATCTTAGATTAAAAATCAGCTAGGTGAAGGGCGACAGTTTAGATAGGTGCAGATCACGCAGCACAGACATCCAGAAAGAGATATACAGGAGTAGTGTCTTTGCCACAAGCCCTAGCGTTACTATTAGGAGATCGATCAGATATGGCATTGATGAGTAGCTTCCTATGCTTCATTACTACTATGAGATTCAAAAGAATTAGCAGAGGCCATGGGAGAGTGAGGAATCATGATTTATTGAATGTAGGTCATGATGCGAGGAGATGATCACTTAAAAGAATCAAGACATGCAGCTGGTGGATTTCCAGAGGGTGCTCGACTATTAGCTCAAGTGGTGTTCACAAAGAAATAAGCACCTTCAGGAGATAATGGGTTGGAGTCAGATTCAAAAGGCTAAGGGCTGGTTAGTATAAGGATACTCACACAAGGAAGGAATTGACTATATAGGAATTTTTTCTTTTATGTGCGTCTACATATTTTTGAAATTTTATGCTGTCATTCGGTGGCACATGCATAACATTGAATTGAATAGATGGAGTGAAGATAAGCTCTCTTATGGAATTTTGGACGAAAGATCTATATGAAGTAGCCAGATGTTTTCATGGAGATGGGAAGGAAGAAAAGGTGTGTTTTGCTTAGGAAGTTGTATGGCTTAACAATCCCTCTGTCTTAGTGTATCGAAGGTTTATAGTTTTATCTTGAGCCTGTGGTTTCAGCAGTATGAACATATTGTTTGTGTCTACATCAAGAATGTAGATAAGGATGATGCCTTTTTACTGTATATTATATGTAATGATAGTCAAGCTACAGTAAGCTATGGATCTATGAAAAGTTGAAACGGCATTATATCTGAATTTTGAGATGAAAGATTTGGGTCAGTAAGAAAATGCTTAGAAATGGAATCTAGTTTTCTCCTCATATTAGACTCAACTAGTTGTCCAATTTTAGCTTCTAGCCTGATAATAGATTCTTATTGAGTTAAGATCGATTGTTGTTGTTCAAAATCAATTATTGAAGTTGGTTAAATCTATCATCAGCTAGATTGGTCTGTTGAGGAGGTGGGTATGAGGGCTGATTATTATGATGTGGTGGCTGAAAAGGTTTACTAGGCTGGCCTCTATTGTAAGCATAGTTCTGGTATTAAGGTCTATTCTGATAATTTGCACTGATGGAGTTTGGGTCTGAGCCTGAGTCTGTTGTGATTTTCAAAAAAAATTAGGATGGTTTCTTCAGCCAGAGTTGTATGAATTTGAAAATGGATCATTAATCAATTTGGAGTAACTTTGAGCAGCTTGAACTTGTTCTTGGATAAAAGGTGAAAACTGTGCAGTCATAGGACATTTACTCACATGATGGGTTAGGCTAGCACAGATTGAACAAATCTTCTGATAATTAGAAAGATGATGTGAAATTGTACAGGAGATTGTTGACCTAGGGTTAGGACTTGATCTAATTTCTGAGCAAGAAAGTCCACTTTATTTATCAAATTTAGAAGCAATCTTAGGACTAGATTCTAGATGTTTAAATTCATGGATCCCTACTCCAGGTTTGGTAGAAAGATAACGAAGCATGGTTAATTGAGTTTTCACTCAGGATTTCAAATAAGGTATAGGCTTCGTCCTCACTCTTGTTCATGAATGCACCTCCATAGGATGCATCTACCATCTATCTATATTGGTCTCCTAAACCCTCATAGAAAGCTTGAACTATTTGCCACTTAGATAGACCATGGTGTGGGCATTTTCTAAGAAGTTTCTTAAGTCTCTCCTATGACTCATGAATCTATTCACCTGGAAGCTAAGCAAATCCAGTGATAGCTCACCTCATAGTATTGGTTCGGCCTATGGGATAAAATTTTTTAAGAAATTCACTTTGCAAGTCAGCCCAAGTTTTAATTGGTCTCCCTATTGTGCCAAGCTAGTACTTGGCTTTGTCTTTTAATGATAAGGGAAATAAAATTAGTCTAAGGGCATCATTAGTTAAATTTTGAATTCTCACTGTAGAGCAGATTTCTAAGAATTTATCTAGATATTTATAAGGATCTTCATTGGTGTTCCTATAGAAAGATGGAAGCATTTGGATTATAGTTGGCTTGATCTCATAGTGAGTAGCATGAATTTTAGGTAATTGGATACAAATCGATGGATTATAGGTAGAAGAAATAAAGTATTCCTTCATCTGCTTAGGTGGTTCTCTAAAATTTTCAGCCATTTGGTTATGGAGTTTAATACAATTCAGCCTTTTAATTTTATGGTTGGGTTCAACTAGATCAGATAAAGCAATTTTCTACCGTGCATGCACTAGTGCAACCCTAACATGTGGTTCAAAATTTTTTTAAATTTTTTTTATATATATTTATTTTATTATATTAAAAATTAAATTTTTTAAACTATTTTATTTATTAATTTTAATTTAATTTAATTTAATTATTATTTTAAATATTTTTTAGTTAGTTTAATGTAATTTAATTTTATTTTTAGAGGAGAAAGGAGAAGAAAGAGAGTTCTAGAGAGAGATCCTAAGGAGTCTTAGAGCTAAGAAAAAAGAGAAGAATTAGGTTTAATTAGGTTTGATGTTGATTAGCAATCAAGTTGATCAATCAATCCTGACATGGTTATCC
Organism: Cocos nucifera; assembly: GCA_006176705.1. Lineage (NCBI taxonomy): Eukaryota > Viridiplantae > Streptophyta > Magnoliopsida > Arecales > Arecaceae > Cocos > Cocos nucifera. The sequence continues at coordinate 628,789 of QRFJ01000187.1, forward strand.
TAGATCTAGATAGCTTCTAACTACCAAGGTCACCTTCAAGCCCTCCAAGTATAGGATCAGCCAATTAATTGGCCAGGTAAGTGTAAGGTTGGTGGAAGTCCCCTCGTTGCTTGCCTTAGACACCCATTGTGCTTGGCTAGGTAAGCTAACTGAATCAATTAGAAACCACCTTCCTTCGAGCCAAGTCATTCCTGAACCACTTTTCTAAACACCAGTCAAATTGACTAACCCTAACCTGGTTCAACTCTTAGGATTTTTTATCCTATTGAGCTCGAGTTCCTAGGGCTGATGTCTAATTAATTTTAAAATTAAAGGCTTAGGTCAATGCAGGATGCTAGTTGGTTGTTTCTAGGTCAAGGAAGGATGATCAAATCCCCACCTTATCTTGTTTAATTGGGTGTTGCCCTTAATTTGATTTAGTATGAATATACACAAAAAAAAAAAAATTAATCAAAGAGTTCTATGCAATTTAAACTAGATGCATGCAACTAATTGAATTCTGAAAGATTTACCTTACCTCTAGCAATCACTAGAAAAAATAAAAATAAAAATAAAACTAATATGATGCATGCTCTAAATAGTTAGGATTTCTAATCTTATCATGAGATGTTTAATTAGGTTTAAATGGATATTTTTTTAAAATTAATTTAAAAATAAAATAAATAAATAAATAAATAAATAAATAAAAAGAAAAAAGGACTAGAGTTAGGATTGATCTCACCAAGATTAAATGCTTTCTTCCTTTTCTATTTTTTTTCTTTTCTTTTTTTTCTATAAAATAAATAAATAAAAAGTTAGTAAGCAATATTTAAAAAAATATTTATAATTAATTTAGAAAAAAAATTAAAGAAATCAAAGAAAAAAATAGCATCTATTCCTTCCTCAGCAATGGCACCAAAAACTTGATAAGAATGCGATGTTGTCATTAAGACACCGTATTTATCAGTTTAATCTGACTTCTTAAAATAATTAAAAATATGTAGATAGCAGTGAGTCGGATCGAATCCATAGAAAAGATAGTATTTTTAGATTTAAAATCTTTAATTTTTTTTAAAAAAAAAATAATTTAAAAATAAAATTTGAAATCAAAAATTAAAAATTAAAATTATGAAGTGAAAATTAAATTATGCAGAAAAGTAAACTTGGTACTAAGATCTACTAATTAGATCTTAGCATTTACTTACAGTGAAATAAAGAATAATAATTAAAGTGCAGAAATTAAATTATAATAAAAATAAAAAGTTAAAATTAAAGTATAAAAAATAAAATTTATATTAATTAAAATTTTAGAATTTAAATATATATAATTTAAAAAAAAAATAAAATAAAATAGCTTGATCTCTAATCTTGGATTGATATTGGTGGAAAGATGGTGTAGAAGCCCAGCTCTTTTTTTTGGCATCCATTGCTTTGAAGCAGCCATTAACCCATAGCCTGGGTTCACCCTATACCAAAGCTTTACCTTGATTGAACATGTTGATTTTTAGAGGCCTGGGGTTCTTTTTATAGAGTTAGGAGGGTTGGAGAGTTTTCTTCTAGACAATGTGGGACTAAGAAGCTCTTTCATCATCAAAATTTGGAGAAATTTGAGTGAAAATTAGATTAAAAGGAGTCTTGGATGAATTCTGTTGCTCTGGATGAAATCTGACCGTTGATAGAAATCCAACGACAAAAAATCATCAAAATCGAATGTGTATCAGCCCAGATTAGGTTAGATTAAATTTTGGCCATCCGATCATGCTAATCAGGAGAAAATCTAGTTGTCGGATCGAGTTTTGAATATTTTAATCAAGTCGGGAGCTTTCTGGACTGTTGGATCTTCACTGGTTAGTTTTCTGGCCATCGGATCATGTCAGATCACTGATGGAATCCAATCAAATCCAAAAATAACCACCACCATCCGATCTTGACTGCAATCAATCGGAGCCATCCGATTGCGCAATTATTGTTCCCATGGAGTGCATGAACTGATTGCACAATACACCACAACCAATCAGTGCTCATTGCTTGGATACAAAATTACATTTTTACCCTATAGACCGTGATGGATTTTCTGTGAACCCTTTAAGGATCTAGGTCCACCACGTGTCGTACCATGATTCATCGGTGTCTACTGAGCTGGTGGTCCACGTCTGGATCATGGATCGACTGGCAGCTTCTGCGGCTGAGTCGACTTTGATGGCTTGGCTTGCGGAGCCGGTTGAGCCGTTTTCATTTTTTTATTTAGTTTTTTTTTATCTTTAAAAATTTATATCTTCTCCATTTTAACTCCATTTTACTTTAAATTTATTTCATTATGATAAAAAAAATAAGCTCTTTCTATTAATAATAAAATTTTATTTTTTAATTTTATTACTTTTTATTTATTTTTTAATTAATAAAAATATTAATTTCTTAATAATTATATACAAATTGATCATTAATTCTTAAAAATTAATATGAATTAATTGATAAATTAATGCTTTATTGGTGAATTTATGGTACTTATCAGGACACAATTGAGAGGAGCAAATTAGATCTGAAATTTCAAAAGATGACATTCATAGGATATCCACAAGGAGTCAAGGGGTACCTATTATGGAACTCTCAGGCACAGAAGTTAGTGATCGGCAGGGATATTATCTTTGATGAGAAGAGCATCTTGAGAAGGTCTGGGATAGATGAAATTAGGGAAACAAAGGTGAACAGCGGTGGCCAGTCAGAGAATGATGGCATGCAGGTTACATCCACTTACAGGAGTGTTCTTATTGAGGTGGAGCTGGATAAAAAAAGTATTATCTTAGATTAAAAATCAGCATGAAGGGCCGACAGTTTAGATAGATATGCAGAAGCAGCCACAGACATCAGACAGAGATATACCAGTGAGAGTGTCTTTGCACAAGCCCTAGCGTACTATTAGGAGATCGATCAGATATGGCATTGATGAGGTTATCTCCTATGCACTCATCACTACTAATGGAGATTCAAAGAATTATGCAGAGGCCATGGAGAGTGAGGATCATGATTTATGAATGTAGGTCATGATGGAGGAGATGGAATCACTTAAAAAGAATCAGACATGGCAGCTGGTGGATCTTCCAGAGGGTGCTCGACCTATTAGCTCAAAGTGGGTGTTCACAAAGAAAGAAGCACCTTCAGAATAAGGTGGAGTCAGATTCAAAGCAAGGCTGGTAGTAAAGGGATACTCACAAAGGGAAGGAATTGACTATATAGAAATTTTTTCTTTTATGGTGCGTCATACATCTATTTGAATTTTGCTGTCATTGGTGGCACAGCATAACATGGAATTGGAATAGATGGACGTGAAGATAGCCTTCCTTCATGGAATTTTGGACGAAAGAATCTATATGAAGTAGCCAGATGGTTTCATGGAGATGGGACAGGAAGAAAAGGTGTGTTTGCTTAGGAAGTCTTTGTATGGCTTGAAACAATCCCCTCGTCAGTGGTATCGAAGGTTTGATAGCTTTATCTTGAGCCTGGGTTTCAGCAGATATGAACATGATTGTTGTGTCTACATCAAGAATGTAGATAAGGAGGATGCCTTGTACCTGTTATTATATGTAGATGATATGCTCATAGCTAGCAGAAGCATGGATGCTATGAAAAGATTGAAAAGGGCATTATCATCTGAATTTGAGATGAAAGATTTGGGTCCAGTTAAGAAAATTCTTAGAATGGAGATTTACAGAGATAGGTGCAAAGGAGTGCTCCATTTGTCATAAGAAAAGTATGTCTAGAAGGTTCTGAAGAGGTTTGGGATGGAGAAGGCCAACCTGCAGAGGCGCCATTGTCAAGCCATATGTCTCTCTCCAAGTTACAGTGCCCCCAGTCAAAAAAGGAGAGAGAGTATGTGGAATGAGTCACTTATGCAAATGCTATAGATAGTGTGATGTACACTATGGTGTGCTGTAGATCAGATAGAGTACATGCTATGAGCACGATTAGTAGATACATGGTTAATCCTGGGAAGGAATACTGGAAAGCATTGAAATGGATATTGAGATATGTGCATGGAATAAGAGATTATGGTTTGGTATTTGGTGGGCAGCCGAAAGGATTTGGAGAATAATCTGTGAAGATATGTGAAGGTTCAAGTCCTCTGGAAGGGTTTGTTGATGCAAATTATGCTGGTGATCTTGATATAAGGAGGTATACTATTGGATACCTCTTCTGCGTATATGGTGGACCGGTGTCTTGGAGATCAATCCTTCAGCCAATCATGGCTTTGTCTACCATAGAGGCTGAGTACATTGGGATAACGGAGGCTGCAAAGGAAGTCTTTTGGCTTAGGAGGCTGATTGATGAGTTTGGGGTGGAGTAGAGTAAGGTTACACTATTCAATGATAGTCAGAGTGCTCTATTGTTGGCACAAAACCTAGTCTATCATGCATGCACAAAGCATATAGACGTGAGGTACTATAGGATCAAAGAGTTGGTGGAGAAAGGTAAAGTGAAACTGATGAAGGTCCATATCAAGGAGAATCAATCTGATGTACTCATGAAGGTACTCCTCAAAGATAGCTTTCAGAGATGTGTGGCACGGATGGGTCTATTGAGAAGAGATGAGTTCACAAGGACTTGGAAGTACTAAGGTGAAGAATGTGAGCTCAGAAGTGGCACTCCCAAGTCTTGGAAACATAAGAAGACAGGTCATAGAAAGACAAGAATGAGCCGAAAGAAGAATCGATCTCAATAGTAAAGTTCAAAAACTGGGTCGGCTCAGTCCAGGATTGGGTCGGCTAGGTCTCAAAGAAAAATTCAGATAGAGAGCAGTATTTTTGACTGTTGGCACGGTACACAACTGGATTGGCTCAGTCCTGGCTCAGTTTGGGACTGAGCCGAACCAGTTGTAGGTTAGCCGGCTTAGTTTGAAATTGGGCCAGCTCAGTTTTCATGGATTATTATTTTGTGTATGTGAGTTGTTTAGATTTGGAAAGTTTTTCTATGAGCTTGGGCTTGACCCTTTGTAAAGTATATATATTGAAAATAGGTCAAGGTTGTAAGTGCGCCAAAATGTGCTGAATAAAAGCTCTTTTCTCTCAAAAATTTGTTCTTCTCTTCTTCTCTATTCCTTATTTATTTGATTATGCTTCTGTAGAGATCTCTGAAAAGTACTTTCTTTATTGCTTGGCTAATTATTAGTGGCCACGTCGATCCATGTGGGAAGAGTGCATATTTCCAACACCAGTCATCAGATCAGGTAGGAACTTCTAGTGTGTGTGACAATCCCTCTTTGAAAGAGAAATTCCATGGCTTATCGGTAGATAGCCTTTCTTAGAATTCTTCATGCTGAACCATTTCAGCATAGTGTCAATGTACATAGACTAGGACAATCCAAGTAACCTTTTAGATCTATCTCTATAGATCTTCATCCCTAGGATGTAGGAAGCTTCTCCCAGATCTTTCATGGAGAACTGTGATGGCAGCTAGATCTTTATTCTTTGTAATGCAGGGATATCATTCTCGATTAAGAGAATATCATCCATGTACAATACTAGGAATACTATTGTTGGACCATTAGCCCACTTATATATGCAGGGCTCCTCTTCATTCTTAATGAAGCCATATATTTTGATTATTCTATTAAATTATATGTTCCAGCTCCGAGATGCTTGCTTCAGTCCATAAATAGACTTCTAAAGCTTACACACCTTAGACTCATCTATGGATGTGAAACTTTCAGGTTGTATCATATACACCTCTTCATCCAGCTCTCCATTCAGGAAAGCTGTTTTCATATTCATCTGCTAGATTTTATAGTCTAGATGGGCAGCTATGGTAAGCATAATCTGAATGGATTTAAGCATTGCCATAGGAGAGAACATCTCGTCATAGTCAATACCATAACATTGATGATACTCCTTGACAACCAGATGGGCTATATAGGTCTCCACCTTTCCATCTACGCTTTTTTTCTTTTTGTAGACCCACTTACATTCTATGGGTTTTATCCCTTCGGGTGGGTCAACCAATGTCCATATATCATTAACCTTCATAGATTCCATCTTGAATTTCATGGCCTCAAGCCATTTCTCAGAGTTGAATCTCTGCATTGCATTCATATAGATGATTGGATTCTGATCGTTCTCATTGAGTTTGATAGGATCCCCATTTTGGATCAGAAAATCATAGTATCTATCTAGTTGATGTGGTACTTTATCAGATCGCCTTAAGGATACTTCTACAATGGGTTCTGGATCTGATCTAATCAAATCTAGCTCAGGTTCAACAACTTGTGTCCGTTCTTCCACCTATCGTACTTCATCAAGTTCAACCTTGGAGGCATTAGTTCTTTCACCAAGGAACTTCTTTTCTAAAAAGACTGTCTTAAGGCTGACAAACACTTTTTGCTTATCAGTAAGGTAGAAGTAGTACCTTTTGGTTTCTTTTGGATAACCTATAAAACTATACTTATCAGACCTAGCTCCAAGCTTATCTGTCATCAAACATTTGACGTAAGTCAAACACCCCCAAACAAACCCTAAGGTGTGAAAGCATTGGCTTATGCCTTGTCCATATTTCATATGGTGTTTTATTAATAGATTTACTTAGAATCCTATTTAGATTATAACAAGCTAACTTAAGCATATATCTCCATAGAAAGATCGGCAAACCAGCAAACCCCATCATGGATCGAACCATGCCCAATAGGATCCAATTTCTTCTTTCAGACACACCATTATGTTATGGTGTTCCAGGAGGGATCCATTGGGAGAGAATCCCATTCTCTCCAAGATATGTCAGAAATTCATTGGAAAGATACTCACCCCCTCAGTCAGACTGAAGAGTTTTAATACTCTTTTTAGTTTGCTTTTCTACCTCATTTCAAAATAGTTTGAATATTTCAAATGATTCTGATTTATGCTTCATTAAATAGATATACCCATACCTCGATAGATCATCTGTGAAGGTTATAAAGTAGAAACATTCACCTCTGGCACTTGAGCTCATGGGTCCACATACATCCAAATGTACTAAACTCAAGAGTTCAGTGGCTCGTTCACCTTTTTCAGTAAAAGGTGACTTGATCATTTTTTCAAGAAGATAGGACTCACAGATCGAAAGTGACTCACAATCACTAACCTCAAGAATTTCTTCTTGAGCTAACCTATTAATTCTATTTTTGCTAATATGACCTAGCCTATAGTGCCAAAGGTAGACATCAGACACATCACTAATTTTAGGACATTTATTGAAGGATTGAACCACGTTAACAGGCATAGAAAGTAAATAAATTCTATTATTCAATTATCCAATCAAAATTATAACACCATTCAAAATGACATTACAAAATTTTTCTTTTATTGATATTTCAAAACCATTCATGACCAAAAGGCCTATAGAAATGACATTGAATATAAAAGTTAGACAATAATGATATTCATTAAGAATAACTTTATTTGAATTGATTACAAGGTTCATGATTCCTAAAGCTAGAATTAGAACTTATCTTCCTTCTCCAACGTTCAGGAATCTCTCGCCTTGATCAAATGTCCTACTGACCTACAAGTCTTACATAGAATTACAAATATGATAAGGATTTCCAGTATCTAATACCCAGACAGTAGAATCAAATAAGAAAAATTTGCAAGGTATTATCATATAATTATCTTGTCCAGCAACCACTTGCTTCTTCCTCAGCCTATTTGGATCCAGGAAGGCAATATATAGAGGATAGTTTCTCTTTCAGTGCCCCTTGCTTCTTACAAAAGAAGCACTCTGCCTGGCTCTGGTCGGGCTTGCGCTTATTGGTCTAACCTTGTGCAGTCGTCCTAGCATGCGGCCGCACCTTCTTGTTTTTCTTCTTCTTGTTCTTCTTCTCTTTCATAAAGGGTCGATGATCAGAAGAAGATCCTTCCACAACATTCACCATCTTCTTATGAAGCTGGTGATCCTTCTCAAAGTTCTACAGCAACCCCAACAAGCTGTGGTAGTTCACTATAGGCTTTGTCATTCTAAAATGAGTTAGGAAGGGGAGGAAAGACTTGGACAAGAAATTAAGGATCGCATCCTTACCGAGCTGCTCGTGTAGGAAACAGCCCAACTTGCTAAGGTGCTCAATCATCTCGATCATGTACAATATATGATCGTTGATCGAGGCCCATCCCTTATCCGAGCATTGAAAATGGCACAACTTATTTTATGCCTTTCAACGTTGTCTGACATGCCAAAGGAGTCGTTCAACATTTGAAGCATATTCTGTGGTCGGGCGTTTCCAAACCTACGGCTGAACTCATCATTTATTGCTGCTAGCATTATACATTGAATGATGGTGCGATCACTGAGCCACTTTAGATAAGTATCTTAGACTGCTCTCCTAGTGTTCGGGGCTGGCTCCTCAGGTGTTGGATCCGTTACCACATAAAGGATCTGCTCATGCTCCAGGATGATTTTTAACTTACGATACCAGCTATCATAGTTGGGTTCCATTAATTTGTCATGATCTAACAATGACCTAAGCAATAGGTTAGTGGCCATGTCTGCACAAAATGGAAAACCAAACCTAATTAGTATATGAATTATTACTCCTAAAGATTTGGATTTCAGTCTAAAGGTCCTCCCACTATTTTATACGAATTGGTAGCTTCTACCTCTAATTTAAGAAATTACTTTAATTTCTTAGTGGGTACTAGAATCCACATAGACTATACGTGAGCCCAACTTTGGTTGGTCAACCCATGTGCACCTATGGATAGATTCAAAATCAATTGTTTCTCTAAATAACTTCTAGTAATATTAATTTTGCCCCATAGACCTAATCAGTAGGCTTTGGCCTCCACTGGAAAGGTTTGGTTAGGTCCAATCATTAATATGACCACATTTGGTCATATTTAACCAATAAATGATTAGGCCTGACTTTGATCGACCAATCTAACCACCATCAAAAAAACTTAACCAAATTATTATGATAATTTTATTAGTCAATAATCACCTGGCCTTTCGGCCTCTAATGATTATTATACTAATAAACCCATTATCATTCAACTTAATGGGAGGCTATAATTTAGTTATCTATATAATTATTTTATTTTTAAGAATCTAATAATTTTAGAGGATTTAGTTAACCAATTTAAGAAAATTCAATGAGTCAATTTTGATCCTCCCACTAACTTCACCAAGTTAGAAAAAGGATCTAATCTAAGCTGGCAATAGGAGCACCTAAATCAATCAGACTGATTTACCTAATAGACATGGGTGAGCTCGAATCACCAAGTGATCTAATCAAAATTTAACTCACCAGGATGGCTAGATAAGCGAGATCAGTGGAAGGGATATGCCATTAACTCATCAAAGATCGAATTAGTGTGAGTAGCTCCCAATTATAAAACCATTGGTCAAATTGCCAAACTTACCTTAGACACCATTTGGTTCATTAGTTTTAATTTGACCAACCTAGTAATTTCAGATTCGACTGCATAGCCTTGAATGAAGTCCATTTGGTCCTTATTAAAGGCATGGACTTGACCAACTACAACTATTATAATTGAGTCTATAGAGTTCTTGACGTAATCTAAATTAACATTTAATTAGATTTGATCAGTTACTCTAAGTTAGTCCACCTTTTAACTAACCTTAGGTCTAACCCAATTTATGAATCTAATTTAACTAACCCAATAACCCATAAGTTTATGATTAATGACTTAGAGTCTTAATTCACAATTCTAGATACTAAATCATTATACTTAATTTTTAATTAAGTTTATGGGCTGAGGGTTAGGGTTCAGCATTTCAAAAATATCTTTTAATTTTGAAAGGTTCTTTATAACTTAGCATTGTTCACTAATTAAGTGGACTCATTAAATCATCTTAATTCATAAACAATACTAGTTGTAGGGTTTAAACTGAAACTATGTACACTACATAATCATGAAATCATGAATCAAACTTTATCTAATTATGCATTCATGATCATAAATCAAATTAAAGTCTAATATAATTTGATCAAAAAAATGTTAGATCAAATCTAGTAATTTCATGATTAATGATATAGATCAGCAACGTACCAGGACAACCTTTTCACTGTAGGGGATTAACCTTACAATAGGACAAACTGTAGTCCATACGATCTAGATTTTAACTTTTTAGATCTAATTACTTAAATTATTAGATTAATATTTAGATTAAATCTAAATTATTAATCTAAATATGCAAGCATATCATGTTTAAGGAACCTTGCTCTGATACCAATTGAAGGAAACAGTGCAAGGTTTGCTAAGCTATTTTCAAAATTTTTCAAAAATAGCATAGAAGCAGCAAAAAATAATTAATCTAATTAATTATCTACTAATTATATCAGATTATTTAACCCTACATATTATGATCTAAACATAATATGCATGCATACATCAAAAGATCTAAAAATAAAACTGTAGTGAACTATTTACTATATCTACGTGTTTAGAACATAATACCTTTTCATGGATAGTTGATCGCCATGTTTTGATCATCGTCAAGGAGTTTCACTGGTCATGACATAGCCACACAAGTATTTGGCCTCCATGGATCATCCACATGAGGCTCCTGGTCCTGATCAGCTCCCACGCGAGTGCTAGCTCAACATCGGAGTCTTTCAGGGGCTATTTTGATCAAACACCTTCAATCCTTATCTATAGGCTTCATGGATACTCTAGGTCATTAGTAGATATAGTAGAGAGGTAAAGAAGGTTCTCCATAAAGTTTTGTGGGTTTTTGACACACGTAGCTCACGAAATGGATTCCCGAATCCTAGGTAAAAACACTAGATCAAATGCACCTTGAAACCTTGCACTAGCCTTTCTCTGATTTTTCATCTCATGAGATTTTTTAAAACTTTTTCTGACACACCAGGAGGCTCATGGAAGTCCTCTCTTAATCTTAGATCTATTATCTCACATCCCAAAAATTCCTCCTATTTATTTTGCACCAAAAAGAGTAGACACCGCATGGGGAGAAAGATCGGGTTGGTTGTTAGACCAAATTCAAACTTATTTTGAATTCAACCTTCAAACCACTTGATCCCATCCACTTAGAGACATGAGAAAGGATGGGCGACAACCTCTTTTTCATGGAAAGGAATCATGAGAAACTTTTTCTTGTGTAGCAAAAGTGTTGCACAATAGAAGGGTGGCGCATGGATAAGGTAGAGGTTATTTTTTATCCAAATTTGAATCTCATTCAAATCAAAACAAATAACAACCAAACCATATCCATTTGGAATGTGGGAGACCTGGTCAAAAGCTTTTTATGCATGGAAAATAAGTTACAAGAGATTTAGATTAAATTTTTAAGTAGGTGTGGGTTAAATGGCACAGGGAAAGAAGACTAGTCAAACTAGTCTTTGAAATTCAAACTTGAACCAATTAAACCAATCAATTCAAAATAGGTTAGGCCCAATTAGACTAATTTAAACCCAATACATTTAGGCTTAATTAGGCTTAATTAAATTCTAATAAAATTAAAAATTGATTAAGCCCAATCTCTGATCAAATTAGGGTTCAAACCTCCTCGGCGATTAGGTCAACCAACGACCTAATCGGGTCAGACCCAACTAAAACCAATTCAATTTGACTTGGATCAAAAATAATTATTCAATCAAATTGAGTTAATTAGTGATCAAATCATTAATAATACCTCTCATAAAATTAGAGTCTAAATTCAGTGGATGTCCGGATAATAGAGTCCCATCAAAATAAAACTTTTGATCAAAGAGTCCCAAACCAGTAAGACTTTTGATCCTGAAGTCCAAAACAAGTAGAACTCGTGATTGTGGAGTCCCAACTCTCAATCACAGAGTCTCAAACATGTAGGACTCAGAGTCCTAGAGCTGTGGGACTCTTGATTGAAGAGTCCCAATCCAGTGGGACTCTTGACCATAGACTCCCAGACGACTCAATATCTTAACCCAGTAGGACTCCCGATCGAAGAGTCCCAGTCTAGTGGGACTCTTGACCATAGAGTCCTAGTTGAGTGAAACTCTTCACTAGCCATCAGATCAGGTAGGAACCTCTAGTGTGTGTAACTCCGTAGGTCCGAATCTAAGCTGGTAGCATAGAAACCAATTTCTATACTAATCGAAGTGATCATCTAGCAATGGTACCCGATGTCTGGATAGGTTGAATAATTGCAATCACAATATTTAGAATCTCTGTGAATATGGTTACCGTATAATTTATCCCTATGACCTCTATGTAATAGATGACTCAGGGTTAGACTATCAACCCTAGAAAATACATCTATGTCATGTTTTAAAGCAATTAGTCCCGTGACTCCTCACTAAGACTATTTGACAAGGGTTTTGCTAAATTGAAACATAATTAAACACAACTCCTGAAATCAGAAATGGTCAATTCCATCTTGATACACGCACCGACTCCATAAGTACTTGACTATGCCCAGAAACCTTCTATCACTAAATTAGAAATTTAGATAGTCCGACACCAAAATATAATGAGTTGCTTAGAAATCACCATGGTGATATCAGGTTAGAGAAACATTTATACCCATATTCCATCGGAGCTGATCTTGATCGAAGAAAAGCCCCAAAGTTGGTCACATTCATGCAGATGTATCCATACATCTCACTTGCATGCCATATCAGTATCTCAACACTCCTTGGTTATGAGGACAACCAACCTATATAGCATATAATGTCCTATACTTGATAAATATTGTCGTCCTAAGTAACAACATATCATTTGATCGTGAACTATTTAAAGACTAAATGATAAATCCTTCTTTGCCAAATCTAGATAGTCCTAAGGACTTCATCACAACACGGGAGTTCATTAGAAGACAACAAAATTTATGATGAAAATGCTAAAATAACTTTTATTAATTTATAATTCATATACAATTACAAATATATAGCCCAACCATCAACAGACTGATGATTGGCTTTGGGACACATTTCCAACATGGATGCCATAAGAAAGGGCTCGAGTATGTCCATCCCCTATTGTGCAAATGGCCATGGGATGCTTAGGGGTGCAAGCTTAGAGGTTGGTTGTCTTTGAATATTTGCATTTTCTTGACACCAATCACATTTTTTGACATACCCCATTGCTTCTTGATGCATAATCAGTTAATACTAATCCTACGAAAGTAGTTTATGAGATAAAGATCTAGCCCCTGAACGACTTTCGCTTATCCCTTCATGCACTTCCCACAGAGCAAAATCTACCTTAGATGGTCGAAGACATTTTAAAAGTGGCAAAGAGTATGACCTTTTATATAGTTTGTTCTCATATAGAATATATCGAGAGGCTTGATTTCTTAATTTTTGAGCTTCTTTTGGATCTCAAAGAAGGGCACCACCTTTGAGATAAGCAACAAGTGGATCGATCCAGCTGGGCTCTTGGTCGACCTATGTTACAATTTGGGGTTCTTTCAAACTCAGACACATTAGAACTTTGAGGAAAACTTCTCTAGGTAGTTCATTTGGAGATAGTGTGGTTAATTTGGAAAGAAGATCGGCTCTAATATTTTCTGCTCTTAGAATTTGTTGAATGTTAAAATTGTTGACGGCCTAGGTCAGACTCGTCACCTTTTCTAGATATTTCATCATGCTTTCTTCCCAAGCTTCATAATTGCCGCTAACTTGTACTACTATCAATTGGGTGTCACTATAAGCATGGAGCCGATTTGCCTCTAGTTCTCTAGCTATCTTCAACCCCATAATTAGATCCTCATATTCTGCCTCATTGTTTGTTGCAGGAAATTTGAAATACAGTGCATATTCGACAATGATTTTCTCTGGGTTAACTAGAATCAGACCTGCACCTGGACTAGATGCATTGGATGAACCATCCATATACGATGCCCAAAAGCCTTCAAAGAGGTCTGTTCCTTCTTCAAGGGAGTTTGGCCAAAGCCATGGAACACTGGCTTCATTTTGCTCAAGTTTAGCTTCATCCCGAATAGTGCATTCAACTATAAAATCTATTAATATTTTAGCTTTAATTGATGGCTGAGGTTGAAAATTGATGTCAAACTCAATGAGCTCAATTACCCATTTTGCTATTCTCCCAAAGGCATTTATTTGATGAAGAACTACTTTGATTGGTTGATCGGTGAGAAATGTTATAGTGTGCTCCTGAAAATAAGGTTGGAGCCTTTGGGTGTAATCAATAGAGCATAAGTTAGTTTTTCTAACTTAGTGTACCTGATTTCTTCATCACTCGAAACTTGGCTTATATAGTAAATCGGCCTCTACACTTTTGCCTCTGCTTTGACTAAGACTGCCACAAGGGCTACTAGAGAGACTGCCAAGTATAAAAATAATTCTTCTCTAGGCTCGGTTTGGCCAATAGGCAAGGTGAGCTGAGGTAGCTCTTTAGTTCTTCAAATGCTTGTTGATACTTGGGGGTTCAGCAAAAGTTCTTTGATTATTTAAGGATTTGGAAGAAGGGCATACACCACTTGATTGACTTTGAAATAAAGCAATTCAGAGCTACTACCTTTCTTGTTAGGCGCGTAACTTCTTTCATTGACTTTGGGGCAGCCATCTTCTGGATGGCTCGAATCTTCTCTGGATTTGCTTCGATTCCATACCTCAACACCATGAACCCTAAACTTTCACGAAGTTACTTTGAAGGCATATTTGATTGGGTTCAGCTTCATCTTGTACTTCCAAAGTGTATTGAATGTCTCTTCAAGGATAGTGATATGATTCGATGAAGATTGGCTTTTGACAAACATGTCATCCATATAGACCTCCATGTTGCGGTCGATCTACTTCTTAAAGATTTTATTCACCAAGCATTGGTAGGTTGCTCCAACATTTTTAAGTTCGAAGGACATGACCCTGTAACAATAGAGACTATGGTCAGTAATAAAAGCAATTTTCTCCTCATCTTTTGGTGCCATCTAGATTTGGTTATAGCCGGAGAAGGCATCCATGAAAGTGAAAAGCTCATGACCCGAAGTTGCATCCACCAATTGATCAATTCTGGATAAGAGATAACTATCTTTTGGGTAGGTCTTGTTCAGCTACTTGAAGTCTATACACATTCTCCATTTACCGTTTGCCTTCTTGTCGAAAACTATATTGAAGACCTAGTTCAGATAAGAGACTTCTCGAATGAATTCGACCTTAAGGAGTTTGTCAACTTCTTCCACAATTGCCTTCTACCTTTCCAAAGCATGGACACACATTTTTTTCTTTATTGGTCAATGTTTGCGATCAATAGCCAGACAATGTTCCATGACTTCAGCATCAATTTCGGACATGTCTGTGGGATCCCAAGCAAAAACATCTGCATTTCTCTACAAAAAGACGACAAGCTGCTTTCTGACTTCTTCACCCAAGTTGGAGCCGATCTGCATAGTGTGTTCTTTATTTCTATCATTTAAAAAAATTGATACAAGATCTTTCATAGGTTCTTCCATTCTTCAGTAAGGTCATCACGGACGTCAAGCCCATCTACTGGACATGGATCTAGTTGTCTGCTCCCTTGTAAGGCAATCAAATAGCAATGTCTCACTAGGGCTTGATCTTCTCTGACTTCTCCAATTTCATAACTCGTTGGAAACTTTATTTTTAGATAATAAGTTGACACCATTGCCCAAAGTGCATTCAAACTAGATTGGCCAAGAATGGCATTATAAGCGGATGGGGCCTTCACCAACAAAAAATTGACCTGCACCTTGGACTATCTCGGGTACCATTTTGCAATCACTATTAATGTTATTATCCCTTCAACTGGCATAGTATCGCTAGTGAAGCCTACCAATGGAGAGTTCATTAGTCCTAATTGATTATTAGATATGGACATTTTGAAAAAAGCATCATAAAATAACACATCGACAGAGCTTCTATTATCAAAAAGAACACGGCATACATTATAGTCTGTAATATTTAAAAAAACTACAACCACATCGTTATGCAGAATTTGAACCTCTTGGGTATCTTCTTCAATGAAATTAATAGGTTCTTCAATCCTTTGCCTCTTAGCTAGCTCTACTAATCCACTAGTCTCTCCCCACCGAAGTCTCTTAGAGATTGTATTGATGATCCTGAGAGGTGGTCGATCTTCTTATAGTTCCTCCCTGTTTGGTGGCTCTAGTAGTGATAGTGCTCTCAACCAATCTTTCCTTCCTTTAGGCCGACGTTGAAGAAATCAACCAAGCCAGCCTTGCCTAGTGAGTTCCTCAATCTCATTTTAGAGCTGAATGCATTCTTCAGTACCGTGACCATGGTCATGATGGTAGAGGTAGTATTTATTAGGATTATGTTTGCCAAGATGAGTGCGTATCCTTTCTAACCTTGACAGCTGCTTCTTGATTTTCATCAATACTTGAGTCTTTGGAGCACTAAGGAGAGCATAGTTGTAGAACCTTCTAGGGAGAGAATTCTACCATGCCCTTTGATCAGGGCTTCTTTGTCCATGAGCTCGAGGAGGAGTTCAAACTCGTTTGTGCTCAGGAGGAGTTCTAAAGCATGATCAAGCTTCACTCGATTTTCTTTCGGTTGTGAGCTTACTAGATTCGTCCACTTGCCACTCTCTTGCAGTCTCATCATTCTTCAACTTGAAGACCTCCTCAACTCGGGCATAACCTTCAGCCTATGCTGGCATATCAGTGAAATTCCTAGGGTACTTCTTCTTCAGGGAGAATAGAAGATCGTTCTTCTGAAGACCATCTTTTAGTATGACCATAGCAATAGATTGGTCCAGGTTTTGGACTTCTAGTGTACTGGCATTGAAGTGGCTGACATAAGCTCGGATGGACTCTCCTTCCTTCTGCTTGATGTTGATGAGGAGTCCGAGCCTCGCCTTGGACGTCGGCTACTTACAAAATGAGCCACAAACTGATGGCTCATTTGGTCGAAAGAGAAGATCATACCTAGCTTAAGGGTTAAGTACCAATTTCTTTGAGCTTCCTTCAGAGTAGATGGAAAAGTTTAGCATAAAATGGCATCTATTGCACCATAGAGTAGCATCATGGTCTGAAAGGCCTTAAGATGGTCGACCAGATCAGTGGTCCCATCGTAGCTCTCGAATTAAGAAAGCTTGAAGTTTAGTGGGATGGATTCCTGCATGATTCACTAGGAGAAAGGAGGGTCGGTGTAGATATCATCATCGTGGGTGTGGGGAGCATGGTGGAGTTCCTCAATCTGTTGATTTATTTTCTGAAACCTCTGATCTAGAAGATCCTCTTGATCATGGATCTTTAGGGTCTTTTGGTAGGATGGAGGCAGGGATCCTCTAGGGTGGAGTCATGGTTAGAACAGGAGCTCTCCATCCTCTGTCTCTCCTTTCTAGGGGTCACCGGATGACTAGCCCAGGTAGGCCATCCGAGCATTGAAACCTGATATTTTGGCAAGGTTCTCTCTGGCTAAATTGAGGTTAGAGGCTGCTGCATGGCCTACATCACTTCTGTGAGGCCTTTGACCTATTAGATCAGCAGGTTGAACTGCTTTACATCCACCACTGCTATCGATGGAGGAGCCTGAGGTGCCAGAGATGAAGTCAAAGCAGGCATATCTGAATGAGATCTAGCTATAGAAGCTGTAGATCATCTGATTGATACCTTCTTGGATGGCATCTTGTAGGGCTGATCGGAGAAGAAGAAGAGGCTAAAGCAGAGAAGAAATTCTACTAAGCGATTCTTTAAGAATATGGGATTTATGGTCCCTTCCTCTAGTGCTAATTTTGTTGGTGCAAAATTTGGTTGACACCAGAATGAATTAGAGTGGGAGAAGATGAGGTCACTATCGGAGACCTGCATGACAAGTCCTGAGCAGAGTTGGGGGTGGCTCTGATAGGACCCTCGATGATTAAGTCAGTTCTTTTGGCCAACAAAAATGGAGCACTCAGTGAATTTTAGCAGAGTTTTGAGGTTAGAGAGAAAATGTATCTAGAGGATCCTTTATATAGGTGGAGCTTATAACAAACCGATGGTGACAACCATAACTACTTGATAGTGGACCGTTCAGAGCCATCTGGAGTTTGTTATAGATGGTGTGGTGTCCATTGTTATGACATGCTAGTCTGTTAGGAATTGATAGTCAATGTTCGGATGGAATAGCTATAATCAGTGAAGAACTTCACATCACTGTAATTCAGGAGAAGTTCGAACTTCTCCAAGATTGTCTGCATGTTGATTGATATTTGCTATATTGGGAGTTGAACTTGTGTAGATGCCAAGGTCCTTTTGGCGATTGGAAGGTGTTTGATTGGAAGGAGCTTGTCTGGCGACTGTAAGGTTTGAATGAGTTTGTTTAGGTGGGATCCAATTGGCCATTGGAAGGAGTTTGGCTGGATCAAGAGTTGTCTAGTAGCTATGATAATCGGCCTCAATCACAACACTCTAGCAAGCCTCGACCGTCCCTTCTAAAATTTAGCTACCATTAGGATCATCTGCAAATAGATAACTATTCTACTTTAAAGGTTGAGGATGGTGGATTCACTAATTTAGGGCAGTGACCAGGCTTTCTAGGAAGAAGTTTGGAGTTAATCTGATGATGAAGTCCTTTTGTTAACTCTAGCTTGCATATTTGAGATTCTAGATATCAGAGTACCAAGATCTACCACTTTTAGTATGACATAGAAGTTCATCCGAGGGGAAGCTCTACCAGTCTAATATCCTTAATATGAGACCCAGCTGCAATGGCGAGACTTGGCTTGGAGAGAATCTGATTGAGAAGGAGTTCAGTTAGCTTTTAGGTTGGCTAGGCTGGACTACCTAGTGGACGAATATCTAGGACTTCAACTGCTTAGGCAGCTGCTTTTACTGTTCAAGTTCGTCCAAAAGGAGTTTGGCTGGAATTAATTGCTTGTAGTGGAGGAATTCGACTACCTTCATAATTTGTCATCGAACAAAGTTAGACTGATTAGGTTTTGATACTCAAGCCTTATCGTTAGATAGGAAGTAATCACTTTTACTATTCAAGCTCATCCAGATGAGGTCCGCAATGCTTTGCCAGTTCTGGATCTAATCTTTGTGGTTAGAGAAGATCAGCCAATAGATTCAAGGTTGACCATTTTGAAATTAACTAGAGTAATAATTTATACTGGTTAAAGTTTGATCACGATCGTCACCATCGGATGGGGTCACCCTGAGATAAGATAACTTCCTAAACTTTGGCAGAAGCGGATTTATCCCCAACAGCGATCAAATGATATATTGTTACTTAAGACGACAATGTTTATTGAGCGTAGGTCATTATGTATCATATGGATTGATTATCCTCTTAATCAAGGAGTGTGGAGACACTGGTATGGCATGCAAGAGTGATGTAGGGATACATCTATACTGAACCTAACTAACTTCATAGCATTCTACTGTTAAGATTTGCTCTGAAGGAATATGGGTATAAATATCCCTCTGACCTGAGATTACCATGGTGACTTGCAAGCAACTCACTGTGGTTTGGTGCTGGACCATCTAAATTTTTAATTCAATGATGGAAGATTTTTAGGCATAGTTAAGTACTTGTGAAGTTGGTGTATGAGTCAAGATGGAATTAACTACTCCTGGTTTCAGGAGATGTGTTGTATAATATTTCAATTTAGCAAAATCTTGGTCAGGATACCCCTTATGAGGAGTCACAAGATTGATTACGTTGAGACACATCATGGATGTATTTTTCTAGGATTGATAGTTTAATTCTAAGTCATCCTAAATACAGAGGTCAAATAGATGAATATACGGTAACCATATTCAAGTGGGTTCTTGAATGTTGCTTTACATACATTCGACCTATCTGAACATCGATACCATTGCTAGATGATCACTTTAATTGATATAAAAATTTATTCTTGTGCTACCGACTTAGGTTTGAACCTATGGAGTCATACACATTAAAGATTTCTATCTGATTGAATTGTTGATTAATGATTATGAATCGTTTTAGGATCAAATCGTCAATATGATTAATGATTGATCTAGTGCAAGTGTTATAGGAGGATTCATTAGTAATTGGATTGCTAATTAGCTTAATTTGATTAAGCATTAGGGCTGAGATCAAGTCTAATTGAATTAGATTCAATTTAGTTTGGTTTGCACTTGATTAAATCAAGTCTAATTGGTTTATAAGATAACCCAATAACAAGGAAGATCAATTTCATATTCAATTAGGACATGTGTGCAACTAATTCCTAATTGGCTTAGGATTTAAATCAGATTTAAGTAAGATTTAATAAAATTTAGATGGGCTTCTAGTTGGACTAGGATCATGTTGGAAAATGTGTTCCAAAATCAATCGTTAGCCTGTTAACGGTTGAGCTATATTATAATTATAATTGGTTTATTAATTAATAAAATATATTTTTGATATTTTCTTCATAAGTTTTTATCTTCTAATGAACTTCATTATTGTGATGAAGTTTTTAGGACTATTTAGATTCAATAAAGAGAGAATTTATCGATTAGTCCTTAAAATTATTCATGATCAAATGATAGATTGTTAATTAGGATGATAGCATCTATTGAGTATAGGTCGCTGTATGCCATATAGGTTGGTTGTCCTCTTAATCAAGGAGTGTGGAGACATGGGTATGGCATACAGGTGAGATATAGACATACATCGTCACTAAACATGATCAACTCTAGAGCATTCTACTATCGAGAATGTCTCTAATGGGATATAGATATAAGTATTCCTTAGACCTGAGATCACCTCAGTGACTTGCGAGCAACTCACTATGCTTTGGTACTAGACTAACTAAATTTCTAATTCAGTAATGAAAGACTTCTAAGCACAATCAAGTACTTGCAAAGTTGGTGTGTGATCAAGATGAAATTGACCACTCCAAGAGTTAGAGAAGAATGTATCATTGTATTTCAATATAGCAAAATCTTGGCTAGGATAATCCATCAGATGGATTTGATATTTTGAAATACAATATGGACAGCCTAATCAGAGTTGACAGTTGAACTCTGAGGTGTCCTATGAGCATTTTGAACAAGGGGATGAATTTTATGGAAACTATATCCACATGAGTTCTAAGGATGTTGTTGGGGACAAATCCATGTCTACTGAAGTCCGACTAAGACTCCGACTCTTAATCAGTTCTTTTTGATTGCAGCTATAAAAATCGAACCTCAACCCACAGAAGTATTCGAACCCTGAATCATTTTGAGATGGCTGACCTTCAACATTGTGGACAGATAATCCGATTGGCTGGAAAGATCGATTTTGGATTCGATGGGGTGTTGCAGATTCCTTCTCCAGATAAGTTTGAACAGTCAATACTTCTGCCCTAAAGAATCTGCCAAGTATCTGGCTCCTATGCATCCCATCTGGCCGATCTCCTTCCGATAGCTTGTGTGGCCCCACTTGGATGAACTTCCTTAGATCCTCCTTTTTTGACAGAATCTAAGTCGAACTCCTCAGCAACTAAGTTTCTTTTGAACTATCCCCAGATGAACTTCAGCGCTTTATCATTATTCACCAATGAGCGACCCTAAAATTGGCCAAACCTCAAATGAACAATAGAGACCAGTGTTTCAATCGCACTTGTCTATTTTGGCCATCAGTCAGTACTCAGCCTATGTGGACCCCTCATAGCCAGATTCCTTTCAGTCGAACATCTTTCGGGCTTCTTCACTGGTCGAACCCCTGCTGAGCTTCTCTTTTCACCGAATTCCTTCTAGCCATCTAAAAGGACCATGGCATACACCTTCAACATAACAAATAAAAGCCAGCACACAGTTAATCCTGAGAGCCTCCGAACTTCTTTAGAAAAACAACGCCCAAGAGCCCTTCATCGCATGCAACTACCTCATCTGAACTCCAACTGTTGGGTCTCCAACAGACTAGCACCTGATGACAATGGACACCACTTTCCGTAACAAATCGCATGTGGTTTTAAGTGCCCCACTACCAAGCGATTGTGGCTATCACTATCAATTTGTTACAGGCTCTAGGCTATAAAAGAAACCCTCCGGATATATTTTTCCTAAGCTCTCTTTTTTTTCTCGATACTCTGTAACTTTCTCTGCTAAGTACTCCATTTCTGTTGGTCGAAAGAGCTAACTTGATTGTCGGAGGGTCTTGCTAGAGCCATCCACCCCAGGCTCTAGACGAGACTTATCTTGCAGGTCACCAGTGGCGACCTCATCTTCTCCGACTCCAGCGCTCCTCCGACGACAATCCGATTTCTTACCAACAGGATTGGTGCTAGAGGAAGGACCCTCTATTTATGAGATTTCCTTATTCTTGAAGGAGAACTCAGTAAAGAACTCTCTTCTTCTCCTTCAGAGTCCTTCTTGAAAAAGATGTCTCCCAAGAAAGTTTCTATCCGACGATCAATGGCCTCCATTGCTAGATCCCATCCAGATCTACCCGCCCCTATTTCATCTCTGGCAACTCAAGCTCCATTTGCAGCAATGGTGGATGCGGAGCAGTTCAATCGGCTAGTCCAGCAGATTCACGGCCTCATGAAAGTAGTGCAGGCCATGTAGCAGTAGCAGCCTCTGATGCCAATTCAGTCAAAGCAGGCTTCTCCGGAGCCCCATGATCCGATCTGGGGATGGCCAACTTGGGCTGGCCAATCGGTGACCTCCAAAAAGAGAAAGTAGAGGGCTAAGAGCCCTTGCTCTGATCATGACTCTACTCTTGGGGGGACTTTGCCTTCATTCAATCAGAAGATCTTGGAGATTCATGATCGAGAGGATCTCTTGGACCAAAAACTATAAGAGATGAACCAACGGATCGAAAAACTCCACCATGCAACCCCTCCCGTAGTAATGATATTTATATCGATCCTCCTTTCTCTCACCGCATTATGTAGGAACCGATCCTGCCGAACTTCAAGCTTCCCCAATTCGAGAGCTATGATGGGATCTTTGATTCGGTTGACCATCTAGAGGCCTTTCGGATAATGATGCTACTCCACGGCATGTCCAATGCCATCTTGTGCCGAGCTTTCTCATCTACTTTGAAAGGTGCAGCTAGAAATTGATACTCGATCCTCAAGCCGAATACCATCTTCTCTTTTAATCAAATGAGCCATCAATTTATGGCTTATTTTGTCAGTAGTCGACATCCCAGGCGAGGCTCGAAATCCCCCATCAACATTAAGTAGTAAGAGGGAGAATCCATCCAAGCTTATGTCAACCATTTCAATGCTGCTGTGCTGGTGGTCCAAAACCTGGATCAATTTATTGCGATGGTTGTGCTAAAGAATGACCTTCAGAAGAACAATCTGCTATTTTTCCTCAAGAAGAAGTACCCCAAAAATTTTGTCGATATGCTGGTTCGGGCTAAAGGATATGCTCGGGCTGAAGAGGCCTTCTAGGCTAAGGATAATGAAGCTGCTGGAGAGCGGCGAATGGGCGAGCCGGGCAGGCCCACTGAGGAAGAAAAGTTAAGGGAAGCTCGACCTCGCTCCTGAACTCCCCCTGAGTACAAGCAAGCCCGAACTCCTTCTGGAACTCGGAAGCAAGGAAGTCTTGATAGAAGGGCTCGACGGAGCTCCCCCCTTCGAAGGTTCCACAACTATGCCCCTTTCAATGCTCCAAAAATCCAAGTATTGATGGAGATTAAGGAGCAGTTGCCAAGGCTGAAAAGAATGCGCTCCCATCTTGGCAGACGTAATCCAAATAAGTTCTGCCTCTATCATCATGACCACGATCACGATACTGAAGAATGCATTTAGCTCCAAGATGAGATCGAGGAGCTCATCAAGTGAGGCAGGCTCGGTCGATTCGTGCGACGTTAGTCTGAAGGGTGAAAAGATCGACCAAGGGCACTACTGCAATCGAAACCACCGAAGAGCAACAGGCAGACTGACCACCCCTCGACATCATCAACACCATCTTTGGGGGACTTCGATGAAGGGAGGCTAGCAGATTAGTAGAGCCTAGGAAAAGGTGGAGAACTGAGAAGCCCATCACTTTCACCAACGAGGATGCTCAAGAAGTCTGATTTTCGCACAATGATGCGGTTGTAATCTCTTTAAACATTGCTGACTATGATGTGCACCGCATTTTGGTAGATAATGGATGCTCTGTTGATGTTTTATTTTATGATGCTTTCTCAAAAATATCTTTACCTAATAATCACTTGGGACCTATGAACTCCCTATTAATAGGCTTCAGTAGCGATGCTGTGCCAGTTGAGGGCACAATAACTCTGACTATGGCTATAGGACAATGCCTAAAGCTGGCTAAAGCGTAGGTTGATTTTCTAGCCGTAATAGCCCCATCTACCTACAATATCATTCTTGGCCGATCTGGTTTGAACACACTCCGAGCTGTAGTCTCAACTTATTATTTAAAGACACTAAATACACTTATGTGATAGAAAATAATCTATTTTATTATTTATAGTCAAAATTATAATTTTGCCCTTAGAAGTATATTACAAGTGTCAGCCAAGTCTGGCTTCTAGGGTACTCATATCTAACAGACTCCCACTTGACCTAAAGCTAATTGGCTATAAATCTAAGTCCCATCTTCTCAAGATGGGCTTCGATCTTCTGCTTTCCCAATGGCTTTGTAAGCGGATCTGCCACATTATCTATGGAGTCGACTCTCTTGACCTCGACGTAACTCTTATCGAGGTAATCGTAGATGAGATGGTATTGCCGCTCGATGTGCTTGGACTTCTGGTGAGACCTCGGCTCCTTAGTAAGGGCTATGGCGCCATTGTTGTTGTAGTACAGATGAATGGCATCTGATAGCATCACTTCGATCTCCATGGCAAACTTCTTAGACCAGAATGCCTCCTTCGTAGCTTCTGACATAGCGATATATTTTGCTTCTATGGTGGAATCTGCTATCACTGTCTGTTTGAAATTTTTCCAACTGACAGCTCCACCATTGCACAAAAATAGACTCTTAGATGTCGACTTTCAATCATCTACATCGGACATAAAGTTCGAGTTTGTATACCCCGAGACTTGGAGTTCTCCATTACCAAAGACCAACAACATATCCTTAGTTCTTCTCAAGTACTTATGGATACATTTCATAGAAGTCCAGTGTTCTTCATCTAGATTCGACTGATATCTGCTCGTGACACTCATGGCATGGGCTATATCAGGTCGTGTACATAACATGACATACATGAGGCTCCCTATTGCTGAAGTATAAGGGATCTTGCTCATGCGTTCTATTTCCTCAGGTGTGCTAGGGCACATCTTCTTGGAAAGATGAATGCCATGCCTGGAGGGTACTAAACCCCTCTTAGAGTTTTTCATACTAAACCTCTTTAGTACTTCCTCTATGTACATTTTCTGTGAAAGTCCTGGCCCTATTTGGTCTATCTCTATATACCTTAATTCTTAGAATAAAGGATGCTTCTCCTAGGTCTTTCACGGAGAATTCTTTAGATAACCACATTTTAACTATGGTCAACATGGGAATATCATTTTCGATAAGGAGGATATCATCTACGTACAATATGAGGAAGACAATAGCGCTCCCACTGACCTTTTTGAAGATACATGGCTCCTCCTCATTTTTGATGAAACCAAACATTTTGATCACATCATTAAAATGAGTGTTCCAGCTCCGAGATGCTTGCTTAAGTCCATATATGGACCTTTGCAGCTTGCAAACCTTGTGATCATCATCACTGGATGTGAAACCTAGCGGCTGTTCCATATAGATATCTTCCTCAAGATATCCATTTAAGAATGCCATTTTTATGTCCATTTGCCATATTTCATAATCGAAATAGGCTGCAACGGCAGCAATGTGCGAATGGATTTTAGCATAGCTACTGACGAAAAGGTATCCTAATAGTCAATGCCTTCGCGTTGACTATAACCTTTTGCCACTAATCTAGCCTTGAATGTCTCCACATTTTCATCTACACCAATCTTTCTCTTGAAGATCCATTTACACCTAATAGGTACTATACCTTCTGATGGATCTACCAAGGTCCAGACTTGGTTTGAGTGCATCGAGTCAATTTCTAACTTCATTGTCTCTAACAATTTCTTGGAGTCGATATCTGATATCGCCTCATTATAGGTTTTGGGATCATCACCATGAACCCCATTACCTATGAGGAACATTTCCTCTACATCCTCTGAAATAGTACCTAAGTACCTTTCAGGGGGACGGAAAATCTTTTTTGATCTACGAGGTGGAGGAGGTTGTGTATGGATTGGCTTAACCTGATTTGGTTCCATTTGGTCCTTAGATCATTGCTCTTGCGAGACTTTCTCATCGAGCTTGGTCTGCTTTTCAATGCTGCTATCTTGAATAAACTATTTTTCAAGAAAGATGGCATGTCGACTCACAATCACATTGTGATCTTCTGAAATGTAGAAATAATATCCTAATGGCTCTTTAGGATATCCTATGAATCGAGTTCTAAAGGACCTAAAGTCTAATTTGTCCGCTTGTTGTCTTTTGACATGAGCTGGACAACCCCAAATTCTGAGATGACTCAGACTTGGATTCTTACCATGCCATATCTCATACGGTGTGGTAGGAATGATTTTAGAAGAAACTCTATTCAGTAAGTATATTGCAGTTAACAAAGAGTATCCTCAAAGAAAATCAGGGAGGTCTGTGAAGCTCATCATGGATCGAACCATATCTAATAGGATCCGATTCCTTCATTCTAAAACCCCGTTGAGTTGAGATGTTCCTTGTGGAGTCCATTGAGAGACTATGCCATTTTCTTTGAGATAGTTCAGGAATTTTTGACTAAGGTATTCACCTCCTTGATCTGATCAAAGAACCTTAATGGGTTTTTCAATTTGCTTTTCTACTTCATGTCTAAATTCTTTGAATTTTTCAAATGCTTCAGACTTGTGTCTCATAAGATACACATACCCATACCTTGATAAATCATCGATAAAGGTTATGAAGTAGACTAAGTTGCCTCTAGCCGGCACATCAAATGGGCCGCACACATCTGTATGTACTAGGGCAAGAAGATCTGTGGCCCTTTCCCCATGTCCTACAAAAGGGAGCTTAGTCATTTTGCCATGAAGATAGGATTCACAAATTGATATGACTCAGAAGTCAATGGACTCAATAACCCAGTTTTCTCCAATTTGTTAACCCTATCTTCTGCTATATGACCTAATCTTAGGTGCCATAGATACCTATCATTAGGACTATCCCTAGGACGTTTTGATTTTATGGCATTCACATTTTGCTCAAAGTTAAAAATAGATATATCAACATGTAACTGATAAAGATCGTTAATAAGAAAACCACTTGCAATTTTATTTCTTTCATAAAGAATGTTACAATGGTCCTTAAGAAAACTAATTACATAGCCTTCTAATGCAAGGCAAGAAACAGAAATCAAATTTCTGCTTGCTGCAGGCACATAATAACAGTCTTTTAATACTATGTCTAAATCAAATGGTAGTGGAAGAGGGTATGTTCCCACGGCCACGGTAGCAATCCTTGCTCTATTTTTAATGTATCGGATCATCTCACCATCCCTCAGCCTCCTGCTATCCTCAAGATCTTGCATAGAAGTACACAAGTGAGCACTAGAACCAGAGTCAAGCACCCAACTGGATGCAGAAGAAATCATAAGGTTAGACTCAATAACGAGCATACCTCCAGAAGGACCTGCCTCCTTCTTCTTTAGGGTGGCCAGATAAGTTGGGTAGTTCTGCTTCCAGTGGCCGTCATTATTGTAATGAAAATACTTTCCTTTATCAGCGGCCTTCTTCTTTGACTCTACCTTTTTCTTCTTTCCTCCTTCCACCTTCTGCTTTTTCATAGATTTCTTCTTCTTTCAAAAAGATTTTCTCTTAGAAGACTTCCATTCCATAGCAAGCATTGATTTTTTAGAACCTTTCATGGAAAGCTTAGTGGTAACCAGCATATTCATAAGTTCGACCAAGGAGTTTTGAAATTTATGCATATGGTAGTTCATGATGAACTGCCCAAATGCATCAGTCAAAGATTGCAGAATTATATCATTCTGTAGATCCAAGTCCAACCTCACTCTGAGCTTCTCAAGCTCTTCCAAGTCCTTGATCATCATCAGACAATGATCTTGGACTGACTGTCCATTGTGCATCTTAGCCTTGAATAGTCATTTAGTGACTTGATACTTGGCTGCGCGACTCTGTTCACCAAACATCTTCTATAGGTGAGCCAACATTTGATGAGCAGTTTTGATATCTTCATGTTGGCGCTGAAGCTCATCAGACATCGAGTCCAACATGTAGTATCTGGCCTTATTATCTTTGTCAGTCCACTTATCTAGAGATGCTCTCTGTTCAGTGGATGGACAAGCTGGTAAGATGGGAGGGTCCTGGTCCAATACATAGTTAACTTCTCAGAACCCAAAATAATTTTGAAGTTTCGAAGCCAATCCTTATAATTTAGTTCGGTCAGTCTATGGGTGTCCAGGATTCATGCTAGTGGGTTGGATGTAGACATTTTTCTGTAGAGAGTCAAAGTTTTTAGTTAGATATTGTAATTAAGACTTAACCAATTTATTTAGAAATTTTATTTTTAAATAAATTAGCTCCCACTATTTTTTTGGATCCCTACACTCCCTCTGTAGAGTGCAAAAATCTCCACGATTACTGATTTCTAGTGGGTGGTGCGGTCCCCGACTTACATCACCTCACCTAACAGTTATTGGTGATGGGTTAGCCAATGTTGAACAACTCTTGTTCAATGATTCTCTAATCATGGTGCATCAAATTGGCTCTAATTCATGAATCTCACCATGTCCGAAATATTGATCCACTCATTAGTTAAGTCAGACCCACCATTTATAGACTGGATTTCTAATTGAGTCTCTCACCATATCCGAAATATTGAGCCCAATTCATCTCCAACCTATAGCATCCAATGCCTAACAGATATGGTTGCATCTTTTCGGTGCAACTGAGCCATTGTAATCAGTCGAGAACAATCAACCCTGGGAAGGGCCCACACATCTACAATGGTGGAAGACCTTTGACTTAATCTTTTCTTAGGAAGATTTGATTTAGGTCTCATTAAACTAGACTTGACATAGTCATAACTATTATGACTAACCTAGTGGAATGGGTTAGCTTGAATTATTGACCACCTCAGATCAAAACTGAGTCAACAAACATGACCAGGTAAGTGAGATCGATGGAAGAGATATGCCATTAACTTGACAAGAATGCATTCGAGTCGAGTAGCTCCTAATTAAAAACCAGTCGATCGTATCTGCCAAACTTATCTTAGACACCAAATTATTGAGATAGAACCAATCGGATTAGCCTACAATCCAGACTCTAACCACTAAGCCTAATTAGGTCTAGCTTGACTGATCACATTCGTGACTCAATCTTGACCCAGACTTAATCCTATTAGGCCGGTCAATTTCGCATTGTTGATCCCATCTAACCAACTCTTGATTCGGTTTGATCAACCACTAGACCTAATTGAGCTACCCAAGCTCGAACCCAGATTTATGAATATGTCTTAGATCTGAAATTCTTAATTTTAGACCTAATTGATATTTCATAAATTAATTCTTAATTAAGTTAGGGTTCATAAACAAAACATGTAAAAAAGATCTTAGGGTTCAGGATCTAGGGTTTTACAGAAAGTAAGTTTTCAATTTTTGATTAAGGATGAACGCGCAGCACTCCTACACATCATAAGAACACCCCATCGAATGGGAGGAGTGGATCTTTAAGCCCTACTTTATTCTTATGACTGGATGGCCAAGGGAACGCCTTAATCAGAAATACAACTAATCACAAAAATAATTAGATCTAAGCATATATCTATAAAAAATAGATCTAATTAAAACATTTTTGTATATATCACATATATCATGCATGCATATTTTTAAATCTAAATTATTCATAATCATCTAAAAAATTAAATTTAAATTCGATCACATCAAATAAAATTTAATCTAGACCCATTTGCAGAACTATTCTACAACTAGTCTAAACATGCAACTATCCATATCTCATATGAACAATTAATTATTTTTTTTATTTTTAGATCTGTAATATTTATAATATGAAAAAAATAGAAAGTAAATAGATCTAAAAATCACTTTTAATCAAATAAAAATTATGATCAAACTAGACTACACATAGAACAATTCTATTCCTAGTCTAGTTATGTATCTCATACATATTAGATCTAAATTAATTTATTTTAATTTTTTAATTTTCTAATTTTAGATCTAATCTCATCTCATGTGATATCTAAAATCACTAATTAATTAGATTAAATCAGATCTAAAAGAAATTTATAAGAACCTGGCTCTGATACCAGTTGAAGGGAAATCCTGATTTCCCGGATCAGGTTCGTTCAGATCTGATTGGATCGAGAGGCATATTTTAAAAAAATTCTTCTCTTAGATCTAGATTAGATCTGATATTTTTCATATCTTATTTATAATCTAATAATTAAAAAAATAAAACTAAATTAATTCTAAATTAATTTTTACCTTGATCTTGGGTAATCTGATTACCCATTAACTATCCTACGGAAGCTCTGAGGTTCTGGATCTAGCCACGCAAGTGCCTGGCCTCTACCAGCATCCACTCAGAATGGATCTGGAGATCTTCTACTTCTCTTTCTTTTCTCCAAAAATCAAATCTAGATCTGATTTGGAGGATCTTCAAAACTCCTTCTAAAGATCATCCATCGTCTCTGCAGCAGTGCTGCCTTCTTTCTTTTTTGTCAGCCTTTCTTGCTTGACTCGCACTAATCAGAAGAACCCAACTTTCTTAGGCATGGAGAGGAGGGAGAGGGCCAGATGGTGGCATGGAGAAGGAAGAGAGATAGCCTTGGGGCATGGCTTAAGATGAACTCCTTGAAAGTGGGCGTAGATAGGGTCTATTTATAGACTCTACTGTGCCATGCAGTGCTGCATCACCCCAGCCAATCGCATTGCTTCGTTCAATCAGATCTAAATCTGATTGGTGGGATGAGAGACCCATGGATTCATCCTAAGTGGCGCCTAAGACTGATCAAGTCTATAGATGAGGGTCACCTGTTTGAATCCGCAAGCACCTGGAGTCATCCATATGGGACTCCAGCTCCCTATCCATGGGCGCACGCCATCCTAGGTGTGCACCCCCTTCTTTCCAATTTTTAGAGAGGGGACAAGCCCCTATCTGCTCTTCCAATAAGTGCATGACACATGGGTAGATGTCCAAAGGTCAAAGGTCAATGTTTGACCAAAGTCAAAGACGAGAATTAGGCAGGTGACCAAAAATGGCAGGTGTTGTCTCAAATTTATCTCATAAATTAAGACAACCCTTTTCTGACTTGGACAAGCTCCAGTCAGATCTAGGTAAAGGTACCTGAGTGAGCACAAACTCATTTGGCTCAGTCGAGACAACTTTTATGATAGAAAAGGAAGAACGTTAGGTTCAATCGAGTGCTAGCACGATTTTCTTGAACCTAATTGAATCTCATTCAAATCAATTGAACTGGATCAGTCCAATTGATGATATCCAGATTCCAAACCCTTATTTGTGTGATCCCAGTTAGGTTCAGTTCTGTATGGTAATGGGATATGTCATGATCTCTATCATCGACATCATCGAAACTCCTTTCGATGGATCAGAACTCTTCTGATTCAGACAGCTAGAATGATCGATCATCTAAATCATTCTAATTGCTCCCAAAATCCACCAGTGACACCTAGCAGTATATGGTGGCAACCCATCAGAGCTAAAAATGAACCTCTTGGTGCAGCTACTGTGTGATTAAGTTCTTCTATCTTGAGCCCCGATCAGATTAGGGTTAAGGTGAACTCGTCAAACCCTAATTTCTGTCATATGATGTAATCATTCGATTCAAGTCCGATGTGAAAATCTTAATAGAAACTCTTTCTATTATTTCACTCTCTACCATGGCCATGGGCTTATGGACTTGATTCTCATGATCATCATAGGGCTGCTCCTCTATCCACCGAGGTAGATAGATTCCATCTTGGTGCAATCCAATTCCTACAATGAACATGCTATAGCCAACATACACCTCAGGGTTTTGAATGGCTAGGAGATCGAGTTATGGTGTAGTCAAACTATAACACCCTCAAGGTGAACTATCCGATGCACCTCAGGTCAAAGAACCAGACACACCACTGCAGCATCGAGTCAGTCATTGATGAGAAGGTAGACTTCCTAATGACTACTCGAGATGGTCACGCTCAGTGCCCTCATTCTCTAACGAGTATCCTGTACTCTCGCTCTGGTGTCTCACACCATAGACTCAAGACTCATCTACTAAAGAGAAGCGATTGTACACTAACCTTTTAGATCAATCACCATCCTCATGATGATCCTATGGTCGGGAGCATTTTATGAGTTAATAATGATTATTCATGTCTTAAATTTTCAACTCTTGAAAATATGAATTATCATTACCATTAACTCAAGGAATGTATCACAGACACTAAATACACATATGTGATAGAAAATAACCCATTTTATTATTTATAGTCAAAATTATAATTTTGCCCTTAGAAGTGTATTACAAGTGTATACTATGTCTAAATCAAATGGTAGTGGAAGAGGGTATGTTTCCCACGGCCACGGTAGCAATCCTTGCTCTATTTTTAATGTATCGGATCATCTCACCATCCCTCAGCCTCCTGCTATCCTCAAAGATCTTGCATAGAAGTACACAAGTGAGCACTAGAACCAGAGTCAAGCACCCAACTGATGCAGAAGAAATCATAAGGTTAGACTCAATAACGAGCATACCTCCAGAAGGACTGCCTCCTTCTTCTTTAGGGTGGCCAGATAAGTTGGGTAGTTCTGCTTCAGTGGCCGTCATTATTTGTAATGAAAATACTTTCTTTATCAGCGGCCTTCTTCTTTTGACTCTACCTTTTTCTTCTTTCCTCCTTCCACCTTCTGCTTTTTCATAGATTTCTTCTTCTTTTCAAAAGATTTTCTCTTAGAAGACTTCCATTCCATAGCAAGCATTGATTTTTAGAACCTTTTCATGGAAAGCTTAGTGTAACCAGCATATTCATAGTTCGACAAGGAGTTTTTTGAAATTTATGCATATTGGTAGTTCATGATGAACTGCCCAAATGCATCAGTCAAAGATTGCAGAATTTATCATTCTGTAGATCCAAGTCCAACCTCACTCTGAGCTTCTCAAGCTCTTCCAAGTCCTTGATCATCATCAGACAATGATCTTGGACTGACTGTCCATTGTGCATCTTAGCCTTGAATAGTCATTTAGTGACTTGATACTTGGCTGCGCGACTCTGTTCACCAAACATCTTCTATAGGTGAGCCAACATTTTGATGACAGTTTGATATCTTCATGTTGGCGCTGAAGCTCATCAGACATCGAGTCCAACATGTAGTATCTGGCCTTATTATCTTTGTCAGTCCACTTATCTAGAGATGCTCTCTGTTCAGTGGATGGACAAGCTGGTAAGATGGGAGGGTCCTGGTCCAATACATGAGTTAACTTCTCAGAACCCAAAATAATTTTGAAGTTTCGAAGCCAATCCTTATAATTTAGTTCGGTCAGTCTATGGGTGTCCAGGATTCATGCTAGTGGGTTGGATGTAGACATTTTTCTGTAGAGAGTCAAAGATTTTAGTTAGATATTGTAATTAAGACTTAACCAATTTATTTAGAAATTTTATTTTTAAATAAATTAGCTCCCACTATTTTTTTGGATCCCTACACTCCCTCTGTAGAGATGCAAAAATCTCCACGATTACTGATTTCTAGTGGGTGGTGCGGTCCCACCGACTTACTCATCACCTCACCTAACAGTTATTGGTGATGGGTTAGCCAATGGTTGAACAACTCTTGTTCAATGATTCTCTAATCATGGTGCATCCAAATTTGGTCTCTAATTCATGAATCTCACCATGTCCGAAATATTGATCCACTCATTAGTTAAGTCAGACCCACCATTTACATAGACTGGATTTCTAATTGAGTCTCTCACCATATCCGAAATATTGAGCCCAATTCATCCTCCAACCTATAGCATCCAATGCCTAACAGATATGGTTGCATCTTTTCGGTGCAACTGAGCCATTGTAATCAGTCGAGAACAATCAACCCTGGGAAGGGCCCACACATCTACAATGGTGGAAGACCTTTGACTTAATCTTTTCTTAGGAAGATTTGATTTAGGTCTCATTAAACTAGACTTGACATAGTCATAACTATTATGACTAACCTAGTGGAATGGGTTAGCTTGAATTATTGACCACCTCAGATCAAAACTGAGTCAACAAACATGACCAGGTAAGTGAGATCGATGGAAGAGATATGCCATTAACTTGACAAGAATGCATTCGAGTCGAGTAGCTCCTAATTAAAAACCAGTCGATCGTATCTGCCAAACTTATCTTAGACACCAAATTATTGAGATAGAACCAATCGGATTAGCCTACAATCCAGACTCTAACCACTAAGCCTAATTAGGTCTAGCTTGACTGATCACATTCGTGACTCAATCTTGACCCAGACTTAATCCTATTAGGCCGGTCAATTTCAGCATTGTTGATCCCATCTAACCAACTCTTGATTCGGTTTGATCAACCACTAGACCTAATTGAGCTACCCAAGCTCGAACCCAGATTTATGAATATGTCTTAGATCTGAAATTCTTAATTTTAGACCTAATTGATATTTCATAAACTTAATTCTTAATTAAGTTAGGGTTCATAAACAAAACATGTAAAAAGATCTTAGGGTTTCAGGATCTAGGGTTTTACAGAAAGTAAGTTTTCAATTTTTGATTAAGGATGAACGCGCAGCACTCCTACACATCATAAGAACACCCCATCGAATGGGAGGAGTGGATCTTTAAGCCCTACTTTATTCTTATGACTGGATGGCCAAGGGGAACGCCTTAATCAGAAATACAACTAATCTACAAAAATAAATTAGATCTAAGCATATATCTCATATAAAAGATAGATCTAATTAAAACATATTTTGTATATATCACATATATCATGCATGCATATTTTTTATATCTAAATTATCTCATAATCATCTAAAAAATTAAATTTAAATTCGATCACATCAAATAAAATTTAATCTAGACCCATTTGCAGAACTATTTCTACAACTAGTCTAAACATGCAACTATCATATCTCATATCACCATTGCACAAACAGTCTGCCAGATGTCGACTTTCGATCATCTATATCGGACATGAAGTCCGAGTCTGTGTATCCCTGAACTTGGAGTTCTCCATTACCAAAGACCAACATCATATCCTTAGTTCTTCTCAAGTACTTAAGGATACATTTCACAGAGTCCAGTGTTCTTCACCTGGATTTGACTGATATCTGCTTGTGACACTCACAGCATGGGCTATATCAGGTCGTGTACATAGCATGGCATACATGAGGCTCCCTATTGCAGAAGCATAAGGGATCTTGCTCATGCGTTCTATTTCCTCAGGTGTGCTGGGGTACATCTTCTTGGAAAGATGAATACCATGTCTGAAGGGTATTAATCCCCTCTTAGAGTTTTCCATACTAAACCTCTTTAGTACTTCCTCTATGTACATCTTCTGTGAAAGTCCTAGCATCCTATTCGGTCTATCCCTATAGACCTTAATTCCTAGAATAAAGGATGCTTCACCTAGGTCTTTCATGGAGAATTCCTTGGACAACCACATCTTGACTGATGTCAACATGGGAATATCATTCCCAATAAGGAGGATGTCATCCACGTACAATACGAGGAAGACAACAGCGCTCCCACTGACCCTTTTTGAAAACACATGGTTCCTCTTCATTTTTGATGAAACCAAACTTTTTGATCACATCATTGAAACGAGTGTTCCAGCTCCGAGATGCTTGCTTAAGTCCATATATGGACCTTTGCAGCTTGCAAACCTTGTGATCAGTATCACTGGATGTGAAACCTAGCGGCTGTTCCATATAGATATCTTCCTCAAGATATCCATTTAAGGAATGCCGTTTTCACGTCCATTTGCCATATTTCATAATCGAAATAGGCTGCAACAGGCAAGCAATGTGCGGATGGATTTTAGCATAGCTACTGGGGAAAAGGTATCCTGATAGTCAATGCCTTCGCGTTGACTATAACCTTTTGCCACTAGTCTAGCCTTGAATGTCTCCACATTCCCATCTGCACCAATCTTTCTCTTGAAGATCCATTTACACCCAATAGGTACTATACCTTCTGGTGGATCTACCAAGGTCCAGACTTGGTTTGAGTGCATCGAGTCAATTTCTGACTGCATTGCCTCTAAGCCATTTCTCGGAGTCGATATCTGATATCGCCTCGTTGTAGGTTTTGGGATCATCACCATGAGCACCATTACCTATGAGGAACATTTCCTCTACATCCTCTGAAATAATACCTAAGTATCTTTCAGGGGGACGGAAAACTCTTTCCGATCTACGAGGTGGAGGAGGTAGTGTTCTTATTGGCTCAACCTGATTTGGTTCCAATTGGTCCTTAGCTCGTTCTGCTTGTGAGACTTTCTCATCAAGCTTGAATCTGCTTTCCAATGCCGCTATCTTGAATAAACTATTTTTCAAGAAAGATGGCATGTCGACTCACAATCACATTGTGGTCTTCTGGAATGTAGAAATAGTATCCTAATGACTCTTTAGGATATCCTATGAATCGAGCTCTAAAGGACCTAAACTCTAACTTGTCCGCTTGTTGTCTTTTGACATGAGCCGGACAACCCCAAATTCTGAGATGACTCAGACTTGGTTTCTTACCGTGCCATATCTCATACGGTGTGGTAGGAACGGTTTTAGAGGGAACCCTATTCAGTAAATAGAATTGAAGTTAACAATGAGTGTCCCCAAAGAAAATCAGGGAGGTCTGTGAAGCTCATCATGGATCGAACCATATCCAATAGAGTCCGATTTCTCCGTTCTGAAACCCCGTTGAGTTGAGGTGTTCCTGGTGGAGTCCATTGAGAGACTATGCCATTTTCCTTGAGATAGTCTAGGAATTCCCGGCTAAGGTATTCACCTCCTCGATCTGATCGAAGAACCTTAATGGGTTTTTCCAGTTTGTTTTTCTACTTCATGTCTGAATTCTTTGAACTTTTCAAAAGCTTCAGACTTGTGTCTCATAAGATACACATACCCATACCTAGACAGATCATCGGTAAAGGTAATGAAGTAGACAAAATTGCCTCTAGCCGGCACATCAAATGGGCCGCACACATCAGTATGTACTAGGGCAAGGAGATCTGTGGCCCTCTCCCCATGTCCAACAAAAGGGAGTTTAGTCATTTTGCCTTGAAGACAAGATTCACAAGTTGGATATGACTCGAAAGTCAATGGACTCAATAGCCCATTTTTCTCCAATTTGTTGATCCTATCTTCTGCTATATGACCTAATCTCAGGTGCCATAGATATCTATCGTTTGGACTATCCCTAGGTCATTTGTTTGGC
Organism: Cocos nucifera; assembly: GCA_006176705.1. NCBI lineage: Eukaryota > Viridiplantae > Streptophyta > Magnoliopsida > Arecales > Arecaceae > Cocos > Cocos nucifera. The sequence goes on from QRFJ01000187.1 coordinate 666,052, forward strand.
ATTCACGTTTTGCTCGATAGTTAGAATAGGTACATCAATATGTAGCTGATAAAGACCATTAATAAGGAAACCATTTGCAATTTTATTTCTTTCATAAAGAATGTTACAATGGTCCTTAAAGAAGGTAATCACATAGCCTTCTTGTGCTAAGCATGAAACAGAAATCAAATTCCTGCTAGCTGCAGGCACATAATAACAGTCTTTTAAAACTAAGTCTAAACCAGATGGTAATCGAAGAGGGTATGTTCCCACGGCTACTGCAGCAACTCTTGCTCCATTACCGATGCGTAGGATCATGTCTCCATCCCTCAGCCTCCTGCTATCCTCAAGACCCTGCATAGAAGTGCACAGATGAGCACTAGAACCAGAGTCAAGCACCCAACTGGATGCAGAAGAAACCGTAAGGTTAGACTCAATAACGAGCATACCTCCAGAAGGACCTTCCTTCTTGTTCTTCAGGGTGGCCAGGTAAGTAGGGCAGTTCCGCTTCCAATGGCCGTCGCTGTTGCAATGGAAACACTTTCCTTTGACATCGGCCTTCTTCTTCGGCTCTGCCTTTTTCTTCTTTCCTCCTTCCACCTTTTGCTTTTTCACAGACTTCTTTTTCTTTTTCCATAAGACTTTCTTTTGGAAGAAGTCCGTTCCATAGCAAGAACTGAGCCTTTAGAACCTTTCATAGAAAGCTCAGCGGTAACCAGCATATTCATTAATTCGGCCAAGGAATTTTGAAGTTTATGCATGTGGTAATTCATGATGAATTGCCCATATGCATCAGTCAAGGATTGCAGAATAATATCATTCTGCAGATCCAAGTCTAACTTCACACCGAGCTTCTCAAGCTCTTCCATGTCCTTGATCATCATCAGACAGTGATCTTGGACTGACTGCCCATCATGCATCTTAGCCTTAAAAAGTCATTTCGTGACTTGATACTTTGGCTGCGCGACTCTGTTCACCAAACATCTCCTGCAGGTGAGCCAACATTTGGCGAGCAGTCCCGATATCTTCATGTTGGCGCTGGAGCTCATCAGACATCGAGCCCAACATGTAATATCTGGCCTTATTATCTTCGTCTATCCATTTTTCCAGAGACGCTCTCTGTTCAGTGGATGGACGAGGCTGGTAAGGTGGGAGGGTCCTGGTCCAATAACATGGTTAACTTCTCGGAACCCAAAATAATTTTGTAGTTTCCTGAGCCAATCTTTATAATTTGGTCCGGTCAGTCTATGTGTGTCCAGGATACGTGCTAGTGGGTTGGACGCAGACATTTTTCCTGTAGAGAGTCAAAGATTCTAGTTAGATATTGTAATTAAGACTTGACCAATTTATTTAGAAATTTTATTTTTAAACAAATTAGCTCCCACTATTTTCTCGGATCCCTACACTCCCTCTGTAGAGATGCAAAAATCTCCATGATTAATGATTTCTAGTGGGTGGTGCGGTCTCACCAACTGACTCATCACCTCACCTAACAGTTATTGGTGATGGGTTAGCCAATGAGTGAACAACTCTTGTTCAATGATTCTCTAATCATGGTGCACCCAAACTTGGTCTCTAATTCATGAATCTCACCGTATCCGGAAATATTGATCCACTCCTTAGTTAAGTCAGACCCACCATTTGCATAGACTGGATTCCTAATTGAGTCTCTCACCGTATCCGAAATATTGAGCCCAACTCATCCTCCAGCCCATAGCATCCAATGCCTAATAGACATGGTTGCATCTTTTCGGTGCAACTGAGCCACTGTATCCAGTCGAGAACAATCAACCCAGGAAGGGCCCGCACATCTACAATGGTGGAAGACCTTAGACTTAATCTTTTCTTAGGAAGAATTGATTTAGGTCTCATTAAACTAGACTTGACATAGTCATAACAATTATGACTAACCTAGTGGCATGGGTTAGCTCGGATTATTGACCACCTCAGATCAGAACTGAGTCAACAAATATGGCCAGGTAAGTGAGACCGGTGGAAGGGAATATGCCATTAACTCGTACAAGAATGCATTCGAGTCGAGTAGCTTCCAATTAAAAATCCAGTCGATCGTATCTGCCAAACTTACCTTAGACACCAAATTATTGAGACAGAACCAATTGGGTTAGCCTACAATCCAGACTCTAACCACTCTGAGCCTAATTAGGTCTTAGCTTGATCGATCACATTCGTGACTCGATCTTGACCCAGACTTAATCCTATTAGGCTGGTCAATTTAAGCATTGTTGATCCCATCTAACCAACTCTTGATTCGGTTTGATCAACCGCTTAGACCTAATTGAGCTACCCAAGCCCGAACCCAGTATTTATGAATATGTCTTAGATCTGAAATTCTTAATTTTAGACCTAATTGAATATTTCATAAACTTAATTCTTAATTAAGTTAGGGTTCATAAACAAAATATGCAAATAAGATCCTAGGATTTCAGGATCTAGGGTTTTGCAGAAAGTAAGTTTTTAATTTCTGATTAAGGACGAACATGCAGCACCCCTACACATCATAAGAACATCCCATCGAATGAGAGGAGAGGATCTTTAAGCCCTACTTTTTTCTTATGATCGGACGGCCAAGGGGAACGCCTTAATCAGAAATACAACTAATCTATAAAAATAAATTAGATCTAAGCATATATCTCATATAAAAAATTAGATCTAATTAAAACATGTTTTGTATATATCACATGTATCATGCATGCATATTTTTTAGATATAAATTATCTCATAATTATCTAAAAAATTAAATTTAAATTCGATCATATCAAATAAAATTTAATCTAGACCCATTTGCAGAACTATTCTACAACTAGTCTAAACAAGCAATTATCATATCTCATATAAATAATTAACTTTATTTTATTTTCTATTTTTAGATTTGATTATAATATTTATAATATTAAAAAATAAAAAATAAATAGATCTAAAAATTATTTTTAATCAGACAAAAATTATGATGAAACTAGACTACACATAGAATAATTCTATTTCTAGTCTAGTTTTGTATCTCATACATATTAGTCAAAATTAATTTATTTTAATTTTTTATTTTTTTAATTTTAGATCTAATCATATCTCATGTGATATCTAAAATTACTAATTAATTAAATTAAATCAGATCTAAAAAAAAATTATAAGAACCTGGCTCTGATACCAGTTGAAGGGGAAATCCAGATTTCTCGAGTCAAGTTCGTTCAGATCTGATAGGATCAAGAGGCATATTTCAAAAATTTTCTCTTGAATCTAGATCAGATCTAATACCTTTTCAGATTTGATTTATAATCTAAAGATTAAGAAAATAAAGTAAATTAATTTTGAATTAATTTTTATCTTGATCTTGGGTAATCTGATTACCCGTTGATAATCCTACGGAAGCTATGAGGTTCTGGATCTAGCCACGCAAGCACCTGGCCTCTACCAGTATCCACTCAGGCTGGATCTAGAGATCTTCTCCTTCTCTTTCTTTTTTTCAAAAATCAGATCTGGATCTGATTTGGAGGATCTTCAAAACTTCTTCTGAAGATCACCCATCATCTCTGTAGCAATGCTGCCTTCTTCTTTTTTGTCAGCCTTTCCTTGCTTGACTCGCACCAACCGAAGAACCCAAACTTTTTGGACATGGAGAGGAGGGAGAGGAGATGGTGGCATGGAGAAGGAAGAGAGATAGCCTTGGGGCATGGCTTAAATGAACTCCTTGAAAGTTGGGCGTAGATAGGGTCTTATTTATAGACTCTACTGCGCCATCCAACTCTCTTCACCCCAACCAATCACAACTCTTTGTGAAATCAGATCTAAATCTGATTGGTGGGAATAGAGACCCTGGATTCCTCCTTAGAGGGCGCCTAAGACCAGTCAAAGGATTCTTAGTGAGGGTCACTCTAATTTGGAATCCAAAAGGAGAGGTGGAGTCCCATCCAATGGGACTCCAGGCATCCCTATCCATTGGGCACACGCCACCTAGGTGTGCACCCCCTTCCTTTGCCAGGATTTTTAGAGAGGGGACAAGCCCCCACCAGCTCTCCAATAAGGTGCATGACACATGGGTCAGAAAGTCAAAGGGTCAAAGGTCAATGTTTGACCAAGTCAAAGGTATAAGAATTAGTCAGGTGATGAAAAATGGCAGGTGTTGTCTCAAATTTAATCTCATAAATTAAGACAACCTTTTCTGACTTGGACAAGCCTCCAGTCAGACCAGGTATGAAGGCCTCTGATTGAGCACAAACTCCTTTGGCTCAGTCAGACAACTTATTTATGATAGTAAAAAGAAGAACGTTAGGTTCAATCGAGTGCTAGCACGATTTTCTTGAACCTAATTGAATCTCATTCAGATCAATTGAACTGGATCAGTTCAATTGATGATCATCCAGATTCAAACCCTTGTTTGTGTGACCCAGTTAGGTTCAGTTCTGTATGGTAATGGGATATGTCATGATCTCTATCATCGACATCATCGAAACTCCTTTCGATGGATCAGAACTCTTCTGATTCAGAACAGCTAGAATGATCGATCATCTAAATCATTCTAATTGCTCCCAAAATCCACCAGTGACACCTAGCAGTATATGGTGGCAACCCATCAGAGCTGAAAATGCGAACCTCTTGGTGCAGCTACCTGTGTGATTAAGTTCTTCTATCTTGAGCCCCGATCAGATTAGGGTTAAGGTGAACTCGTCAAACCCTAGTCTCTGTCATATGATGTAATCATTCGATTCAAGTCCGATGTAAAAATCTTAATAGAAACTTTTTCTATTATTTCACTCTCTACCATGGCCATGGGCTTATGGACTTGATTCTCATGATCATCATAGGGCTGCTCCTCATCCACCGAGGTAGATAGATTCCATCTTGGTGCAATCCAATTCCTACAATGAACATGCTATAGCCAACATACACCTCAGGATTTTGAATGGCTAGGAGATCGAGTCATGGTGTAGTCAAACTATAACACCCTCAAGGTTAACTGCCGATGCACCTTAGGTCAAAGAACCAGACAGACCACTGCAGCATCGAGTCAGTCATCGATGAAAAGGTAGACTTCCTTATGATTACTCGAGATGGTCACGCTCAGTGCCCTCATTCTCTAACGAGTATCTGTACACTTGCTCTGGTGTCTCCACACCATGACTCAAGACTCATCTACTATAATGAAGTGATTGTACACTAACCTTCTAGATCAGTCACCATCCTCATGATGATCCTACGGTTAGGAGCATTTAATGAGTTAATAAATGAAAATTCATGACTTAAATTTTTAACTCTTGAAAATATGAATTATCATTACCACTAACTCAAGGAATGTATCACAGACACTAAATATACTTATGTGATAGAAAATAACTCATTTTATTATTTATAGTCAATATTATAATTTTGCCCTTAGAAGTATATTACAAGTGTTAGCCAATTCTAGCTTTTAGGGCACTCATATCTAACACATGGAACATCGACTGGCTGCTGATCCTAGGTGTTGGGCAGTAAAAGAGAAGATGTGCAGCCATGCTCCAGAGAGGTAGAAAGCAATTGTGGAAGAAGTCGACAAGCTCCTCAAGGTTGGATTCATCCGAAAAGTTAACTACTCGAGCTGGATCTCAAACGTGGTGCTCGTCAAAAAGGCAAACGATAAGTGAAGGATGTGTATAGACTTTAAGAAGCTAAACAAAGCTTGCCCAAAAGACAGCTACCCCCTATCCAAGATTGATCAGTTGGTGGATGCAACCTTGGGCCATGAGCTCCTCACCTTTACAAATGCCTTTTCCAGCTATAACCAAATCTGGATGGCACCAGAGGATGAGGAGAAAATCGCTTTTATTATTGATGATGGTCTTTGCTATTATAGGGTTATGTCTTTTGGACTCAAGAATGCAGGAGCAATGTACCAGCACCTGGTCAATAAAATTTTTAGAGAGCAGATCAATCGAAACATGGAGGTGTATGTGGATGACATGCTCGTCAAGAGCCGAGCTTCAATAAATCAATAAATCACATCACCGACCTCAAAGAGATCTTCAGCACACTTAAGAAGTACAAGATGAAGCTGAATCCGATCAAATGCACCTTCGGTGTAACCTCGGAAAAGTTCTTAGGATTCATGGTGTTGAGGCATGGGATTGAGATGAATCTAGAGAAAATTCGGGCTATTCAGGAGATGACCACTCCAAGAACAATCAAAAAAGTTCAGCGCTTGATTGAAAAAGTGGCATCCCTAAACCGCTTCGTCTCAAGATCGGTCGAGCAATACATGTCCTTCTTTCAAGTTTTCAAACAGCCAAAGAGCTTCTGCTAGATGGTGGAATGCCAATAGGCATTCTAAGAGTTTTAAAACTACCTTGGCTCATCTTCACTGCTGGCAAAGCTTGAGCCCAGAGAAGAATTATTCTTGTAAGCTTAGAAGTGGCACTCCACCAACGGCCACACCAATCCATATGGAAAGAGTGCATATTCCCAATAGTTTTTGTACCTAGCAGTCTTCCTAGCAGTCCTGACAATGGTCCTAGTCAAGGAGGAAGAAAAAGTGTAGTGATCGATCTACTACATAAGCCGAGTCCTGAGGGATGTAGAGATCAAGTACTCTATGCTAGAAAAATTAACTTGCTCTCTTCTAATTGCTGTCAGAAGACTCCAACCTTACTTTTTGGTGCACACCATAACTGTCCTCATGGATCAACCAATTAAAGCAGTTCTTCACCAAACGGATGCCTCCGAATAAATCGCAAAATGGGCAATCAAGCTTACAGAGTTTGACATCAATTACCGACCTTGGCTGTCAATCAAAGCTCAGATATTGATAGATTTTGTAGTAGAATGCACCATTCCAGATAAAGCCAAGCCTGAACGGTACGAAACCAGCATTCCATGGTTGCAGTAGAGCCCCTTCAAAGAGAACACCAACCTTCTCGAAGGCTTTTAGGCCCTGTACGTGGATGGTTTATCCAACGCTGCTGGAGCAGACATGGGATTGGTCTTAGTTAACCCCGAGGGAGTCATTGCTGAATATGCACTACGCTTTGAATTCCTTGAAACTAATAATGGGGCTGAATATGAAGCTCAGATCGTTAGGTTAAAAATAGGAAAAGAGTTAAAGACAGACTAGCTCCAAGTTTTTAGTGATTTCCAGCTGGTGGTCGGACAAGTTAGCGGCAACTATAAATCCCAAGAGGAAAGCATGATGAAGTATCTTGAGAAAGTAAAAATCTTGGCTTCGATCTTCAACAGTTTTAGCATCCAACAGATTTTGAGGATGGAAAATACAAGAGCCAACCTTCTCTTTAAGTTGGCTAGTTTAGCCCCAGTCGAACTACCCAAAGAAGTATTTTTTTAAATTCTAAAGTGCCCAAGCTCGGAGGAGTCATAGCCTGCTCTGCGAGTTGAGCACGAGCAGAGTTGGATTGACCCTCTAGTTGTCTACCTCAAGGATGGAATTCTTCCTCATGATCAAAAAGAAGCTCGAAAACTCAAAAATCAAGCTTTTCGGTATGTTCTGTATGAAGGCAAGCTGTATAAAAGATCATATTCTCTACCACTTTTGAGATGTCTCCGATCTTCAGAGGCTGACTTTGTATTATGAAAAGTGCATGAAAAAATTTATGAAAGTCATGTAGGGGCCAGATCCCTATCACAAAGACTATTTCGGTGGGATACTATTGGCTGACCTTGTACCATGACTCTATAGAATTTGTCAAGAAATGTGATCGCTATCAGAGAAATGCAAACATGCAAAGATAGCCAGCCTCTGAGCTTACTCTACTAAGCGCACCCTGACCATTCGCACAGTGGGGAATGGATATACTTGGTCCTTTTTCAATGGCATCCAAATAATGGAAATTCCTCCTGGTTGTGATCGACTACTTCACCAAATGGGTCGAGGCCGAACCATTGACAAAAATCACTGAGGCCAAGGTACAGGATTTGGTCTGGAAGTCAATCATCTGCTGGTTTGGTCTACGCCAAATTGTCATAATAGATAATGGATGATAGTTTGCCAGAATGAGGTTTTCTGAGTTCTGCAAAGATCTAAACATCTTCCATCACTTCACGTCAGTAGTCCATCCATAGGCAAATGGTGAAGTAGAGGTGACCCATAGAATTTTACTGTAGGGCATCAAAGTAAGGCTTGAAAGAGCAAGGAAAACTTGGGCGGACGAACTCTACCACGTCCTCTGGACGTATCAAACTACTCAAAGGCTACCGACTGGGAAAACATCATTCGCTCTAGCCTTTGGAATGGAGGCAGTCATCCAATCGAGCTCAAACTTTTGTTAGTATGGGTCGTAGCCTTCAATGAGCAGCGTAACTCATAGGACCTTAGAATCAACCTCGATCTACTGGAGGAAAAAAAGAAGAAGCCCAAGTTTGGATGGCTGCCTACAGACGAAGAGTAGCCAAATACTATAACTCTAGAGTAAAAAATAAAGCATTCAGAGTGGGAGACTTGGTGCTCCAACGAGCATCCATTTTGCAGCCTTAAGATCAATGAAATTTAGCCCTGAATTGGGAAGGTCCATATAGAGTAGAGAAGGTCGTCCAGCTCAAAACTTATTGCTTGAGGAAACTCGAAGGAGCGACACTCCTGCGGCCTTGAAATTTAGAAAACTTAAGAATGAACTACTAGTGACTTTCCATTAATAAAACTTTTTTATTTAAAGATCATTACTTCTTGATGCAAAAATTGTGTAATGACTAATAACCCTCTGAAGCAACCTAAAGTGGTCCGTTAGGAATAGGAGGAGAAACTCATCTTAACATGAGCAAGGTTGAAGACCTCATTGAACTAAGATGAGATGAGAGAAGAGGCCCTACCAATGGCTCTAATGTGCCCCACAGTCTATTAGGAATAGGAGGAGAACCTCATCCTAACGTGAGCAAGATTGAAGGCCTTGTTAAACTAAGACAAGATGAGGGGAGAGGCCCTACCAATGGCCCTAATGTGCCCCTACAGCTGTTAGGAACAGGAGGAGAACCTCATCCTAACGTGAGCAAGGTCGAAGGCCTTTTGAACTAAGATGAGATGAGGAGAGAGGCCCTACCAACGATCCTAATGTGCCCCTATAGCTCATTAGAAATAGGAGGAGAACCTCATCCTAACGTGAGTAAGGTTAAAGGCCTCATTGAACTAAGATGAGATGTGGAGAGAGGCCCTACTAATGACCCTAATGTGCCCTTACAGCCCATTAGGAATAGAAGGAGAACCTCATTTTAATGTGAGCAAAGTCGAAGGCCTCATTAAACTAAGACGAGATGGAGGAGAGGCCCTCCCGATGACCCTTAACGTGCCCCCTCAAGCCATGTTAGGAATAGAAGGAAAGCCTCGTCCTAACTGAGCAAAAGTTGGAACCTCATTGACCAAAGATGAGGAAAAGAAAGAAGCTTGGTAGAGAATTCCTACAAGTTTTTTTCATGACAATCCGACTACATCAAATACGAAAGGCGGAACCCGATCCTAGTTTGTAGAAGAGGTCCTAGTTCGGCATCCACAATAAGCATTTCATGAGAAGACAACATAGAAAAAAATGAGGTAAAGAAGGTAAGGCCACAAATAAGCCTCAAATTCATGTGAAACAAAAATAACGAGAAGTGTACTATTTCATTATAAAAATAAGTTCATTACAAGCAAAACATTGGCTGACAAGGTTGATTACACTGAAAGAAAAAAAATATGGAGAAGAGGCCGAAGCTCTAAGGCGGACCGGACTCCTTAGACTTTGGGCTGCCGACGTCGGCCAGCACCAAGGCATGCTTTAGCCTAAAGATCTCCTCCTTAAGCTCCTTCTTCTTGTAGATACCATCTACGTACATTCTGTTGGTGAGCTGAAACTTACCCTCAAGCCCTCATCGCTGTCTCCTTAAAACTTCAGACTCGGCCTCTGCATCCTCGACAGCCCGATGTTCACAAGTGAGTTGAAGCTTCAGCCATTGATCCTTTGCCTTCTCCACCCCAACCACCTATGAAAGCTCATCGATGGTCCTCTTCAAGGAGGCGATCTCCTCTGACTCACCACTCGTGCTGGCTTCTTGACTACTATGCAATTGCTTCTGAAGATAAGCTACTTCATCTCTAGCAGCCTTGAGCTCGACTTCAAGCCTGGACATCATCCCCACCCAGGCCACTCAGTAGCTATTGTGCTAGCCCTCAGTATCTTGTAGCTGCTTCTGAAGTTGGGAGAACTTTTTTGACCAGTCTCAGTCATACCGAGCCTTGTTGGTGGACCATGGCGAGCTCCCTTCTAGGGGACAGATTTTTTCCTTGGCCTCCTTCAGGTCAGCTTCAAGAAAGCTGATATTTGCCATCAGTGTCCAGGATTTGTCGCTGGCATTTGTCTTGAGTTTGGCGATCTCCTTCTCAAAGCTGCCCTTCCAGATGTAGAAGCTGGCCATGTCCTTCATGTGCAAGTCATGAAGGCGAGTGATTTCTCTGGTCACCTCAGAAGCATTCTTTCGAGAGGACTGAAGGTCGGCCTCAACCTTCTTCAACTTTTTTCTTAAAATATGAACTTCCTTCTTCAAACCCCTTACCAAAGGCTTAAACGAAACTCCCTGAGGCAAGGGGTTGGCATCAACTAGAGAATGGGGGTCGTGGTCCTGGTTATTGGAGGCATTCTGAATCACGTGCAATGCAGGGTGTAAAGAAAAAGAGAGATTTTCTTTCATTACTTCAAATATTTTTAGTATATTAAATAAAAAAAGAGAAAAAGTACATAGATATCAAAGGTTTAGACCTCGGGTGGCTTGCCCACTAGAGAGGTCAGGACATTCTTGACCACCTTCGATTCACGGGCAGGCTCGGATGCTGCACCTATAGATTCTAGAATTACTGGGGCAGCTTCAACAGTATGGATGGCAAGGGCAACCTCGACATCGGTGCATGAATGGCTAGCTCTATTTTTTGGCTCTTCTAGGAGGAGGTCCAGATCAATGTCGAAAAAGTTCTTGGCGACCCATCCCAAGCAGACCTGAAACCCTTCCAAGAAGGTTTCCTGGGCGAAGGCTATTTTAATATCCTCTATATCCTTGGAGGACTTGAAGTCTTGCACGGCCCTCTCCATGGCGGCGTTAACCTCCTCCCGCACCTTCTTTTTCTCCTCCTCCTCTAGAGCTAGCTCAACCCTCAGCCTCACCATCTCGCTGCGCTCCTCTCTCAACTCTTTCTGAAGGCATTCTACTTCGACGAATGAGTCACCAAGGTGACCTTTAGAACGTCGGCCTCGGCCTGAGCCTTCTCAGCTTTTGCACGGGCTTCCTCCAGGGCTCTGGAGGCTACGACCCAATTTTGGTTTGCCGCCTTGGAGTAGGCAAAAAGATAGTATCCTAACTACAAAATAAAAAGCAAGTCAGAATCCTAAAAGATCCCACCTTTAAAGCCTGAAGAGCATGAAGTCAGAATTAGAAGAAGCCCCTTGCCTTCAGGAAGGCGGCGAAGGACTCATCGAACCTCTCAGCGACGTCTTTCTGGCACATCCTTGCTACGATGTGGGGAAGGATGCTCCCCTCCATCAATGACTGGACAACCTCTCAGTCATCCAAGAAACCCTATTCTTGGCTAAGGTCATCTCCTTCGGAGCCCTTGGCCTTCCGTTCGACCTTCTCGCCAACGGCCCTCTTCTTCTTCCTCTCCACAACTCCCTCTTGTCGAACAGGAGCAGGAGGGGTGGCTTCATTAGACAGAGCTGGGCTTGGTGCGATAACGACGGGCTCAAGGGCAAGCACAGACTGAATTGGCATGACTAGGCTCGACTCTCTAGTCTGAGCCTTCTTCTGTAGTTTGCCAGAAGAACCACCCTTCCTTTTAAGGGTTGGGATTTTCTTCGTCAAGCGGTTCCATTCCTTTAGAGTCATTTCTGTAAAGATAAAGTTAGAAGATTAGAAGAATGAATACCACCTAGCTGGCTAAATATAAAGAACTACCTATTGGGTTAAGAGGACTGAGATTGAAATTGAACAAGGTCTGCTCATCCAAAAGTCTAGGGATTTGTGGAGCATCAAAAGACTTTAATTTATTAGTCGAACTCCGATCCTCTCTTTCTAACCCGAGAGCTCGACGGATCGATTCCCTTACCTCGCCCCATGGAGGAAGTCTTAGCCCTAGGGAAGAGGAAGTCTTTGCCCTAGGGAGGGATGGGAAACAAAGAAGAATTTCTCCTTCCAGCCATGAATGGAGGAAGAAGAACCTTTGAGCAATCCCTTCTTATCGAACTGCGGAGACACATACCACCAATCCTTGGTGGTGGGATGATGTTTAAAGATAAAAATATTATGGAACAAGGAAATGGTAGGTTAGATGCCTGCCATGGTGCACAGAGAGAGAAATCCTATGATGAATCTAAAGGAGTTCGGTGCCATGGCAATAGGAAAAGTATTAAGAAACCTAAATAGGTTAGCTATGAAAGGAGGTAAGTGTAACTTAAGCCCGATCCAAAAGATTTCGACATACAGACAGATTCGATCAGAAGGAGGTAAGCAAGCTCAATCGTCGAGCCCAGAGAGTTCAAGCTCATACTCAGGAGGAATTTCAAATTGAATCCTAGCTAAGAAAAGGTCGTCGGACCAAAGTCTGCAAGAGATGATCACAGGCACAAAACGATGGACCAATCCCAAGGGTTCAACCTCCTCGAGAGGCGGGTTCACCAAGGTTAGAGGGGCTGGGCTCCCAGAATAAGTCGATCAAGATCCTTCGCTAGACATTTGGATCGAGGTAAAATCGAGAAATCACCCCAAAAATTAAAAAATACAAGGTGTTTAAGCTTCGACAAAAATAGAAAGAGCGAGAAAGAAAAGAGTGCAAAGATAATTCGAAAAAGTGGCGGAGAGCTAACTTAAATCAGCTGGGAAGAACAAGGAGATGATGAATGAAGCAAAAATCGAAAGGAGGTACATCGAAAACTAAGAAAATGGAGGAAGAAGCCTAAACTCTCGCTCGAAATGGAGAGGGGAACCAGAGGAAGAAGATGAAGATTTCAGAAGAAGTTAGGACTCGGAGGAGGAAGGTAGGTTTAAGTAGCCCTTAGAGTCCCAAGACAGTTATGATTGCAGATTTTTTTTAGCCAATCTCTAGTCAATGCATGTCCCACTCATCATGGTAGAAAGCTTCCAATGGATAGAACTTTAATAGCACTGTACTTTGAGCAGACTTCTGATTGGAAATTCAAAAAACATCTTTTCAAATCACTGTGCATTTACGAAGCTTCAATGCTAGCTCGGTAAAAGCCAAAATTTTTCATCCAACCCAGACGCGGGAAACCCAATAGGGTTGAGAAATCCGTCGAACTTCGGTAGTCTTCATTTTACTCCCATCTTTCAAACATCGAACTCGAAAGTAGGGGAACCAGTATTAAGGATAAATCCATGCCTATCGAAGTTCAGCTAAGACTCCGACTCTTAATCAGTTCCATCCAATTGTAGCTATAAAATCGAACTTCAACCCATAGGAGTATTCGAATCCTGAATCATTTCAAGATGGCCAACTTCCAACACTATGGATAGATAATCCGATTTGTTGGGAAGATCGATTTTGGATTCCATAGGACGTTGTGGATTCCTTCTCCAAATGAGCTTGAATAGTCAATACTTCTACCCCAGAGAATCGACCAAGTCCTCAACTCCTATGCATCCCTTCCGACTGATCTCTTTTCGATAGCCTGTGTGGCCCCACTCAGATGAACTTTCTTTGATCCTCCTTTTTATGGTAGAATCTCAGCCGAACTCCTCCAGCAGCTGAGCTTCTTTCGAATTGTCCCTAGATGAACTTCAGTGCTTTATCGTTATTCACCAATGAGCAACCCTAGAAGTGGCCGAATCTTAAATGAATAGTAGAGACCAGTGTTTTAATTGCACTTGCCTATTACGGCCATCAATTAGTACTCAGCCTAGGTGGACCCCTCACAATCGGACTCCTTTCAGTCAAACATCTTTCGAGCTTTTTCACTGGTCGAACCCCTACCAAACTTCTCTTCTGGCCAAATTTCTTCTAGCCATCTAAAAAGACCATGGCGTACACCTTCAACATAGCAAATAAAAGGCAGCACATGGTCAATCCTGAGAGCCTCCAAACTCCTTCAAAATAATAACACCCAAGAGCCCTTCATTGCCTACAACTATCTCATCCAAACTTCAATTGTTGGGTCTCTAACAAACTAGCACGTCATGACAACGGACACCACTCTCTATAATAAATCCCATATGGCACCGAACGCCCCACTACCAAGCAGTTACGGCTATCACTATTAGTTTGTTATAGACTCCAAACTATAAAAGGAATTCTTCAGATACGTTTTTTCCAAGCTCTCTTCTCCTTCTCGATACTCTGCAACTTTCTCTACTGAGTAGTTCATTTTTGTTGGCCGAAAGAGCTGACTTGATCGTCAGAGTGTCTTGTCGGAGCCACCCACCCTAGGCTCTAGACGAGACTTATCTTACAGGTCATCGACGATGACCTCATCTTCTCCAACTCCAGCACTCCTCTGATGATGACCAGATTTTGCACCAATAGATGTTGTTCTATATATTCGACCTATCCGACCGTCGGATATAATTGCTAGATGATTACTTTGATTGGTATAAAAATTTATTTCTATGCTACCAACTTAAATTCAGACCTATGAGGTTACACGCATTAGAGTTCACGATCCGATCGGATGGTTGATCAATGATTAAGAATTATTCTAAGATTAAATGATCAATATAATTGATGTTTAACCTAGTGTAAGTGTTGCAGGAGGATTCATTAGCAATTTGATTGCTAATTAGCTTAATTTGATTAAGTAAAAGGGCTGAGATTAAGTCTAATTAAATATAATTTAATTAGATTTAGTTTGTGCTTGATTGGATCAAGTTCAATTGGTTTATTGGATAAGCCAAGTGTAAGAAAAAACTAGTCCTAATTCAACTAGGACTTGGGTTAATCTAATTTTTTAGTTTGATTAAAAAATTAAATTAAAATTAAATATAATTAATTAAATTTTTAATTAGTTTAGAATCTAATTTAATTAAATTAAATTAATTTTAATTTAATTTAATTTGAGAAACCATATTTGACCAAGTCAAACATGGAATCCTAGTAAGACTAGGATCCATATTCTTGCGCCACCTACATCCCACGACCCATGCCCTTTCTCTCTTCATTTTTGGTGACAAATCCCCTCTCCCTAGATTTCATGCACACCCACTCCTCTCCTCTATTTCTCTTATGGCAATTAGTTGTGGACCGGGTCAAAGGAGGAAGTTTGAATATGATTTGAATTTTCGTTTGGAAAGAGTTTTAGAAAACTAAAACTCCTCCCTTGCATGCCACCCTTCTCTTTCTATTTTCCCTCTTTTGTTTGGTGGAAAGGGAGGAAATTTGTGTGACATCTAATGGTGGTCCATGCCAAAAGGAAAGGAGGGAGGCACCCAAGTGTTGCGAGCCCCAACTAGTTGCCTATTTTGGTCTTTTCTAGTCTAAGAGTTTGACCCAACAAGAACTCCTCTATATCTCTCTATATAGGATGAATTTTAGGCTGATTTTTGGATATATTCTAGACCATTGAGAGAAATTTGGGGTATGTGAAAATTAGAAAGAAAGAGTATTAGGGCATGGGGATTTCATAGATACTAAACTAGGTGTCTAGGTTAGAGAAAAGAGAAGAAGAAGAGGGTCTTCTTCTAGGGTTGTCTTGTTCATCTTTTTTCCTCCTTTTTTAGATTATTTGAGAGTGTCTCAGTTCTGTAATCTCTCCTCCTTCCTCTCATCTTTGCAAGAGTTCAAATCTAGAAGAAAAAAGCATCAGATCGACCGTCAAAGAAGGATCAACACAGTGCTAGCATACTATGTTGATTTCCTGTGTAGGACTTCTGATCATGATTCGTGGGCTCGTGTGGATGACTCTTAAAGGTCGGACATGTGTGCGGCTTACAACATCATCCTCAAAAATGGATCAGCAAGTTAGAATGTCTAACTTGCATAAGTAATAGATCTGATCTATTGTACATACCTGCATTAGATGTAGTGTAGATGCATGTTGATATGATCAACATATTTTATTTTCCTCCTTATGCTTAATTTTTGATTTAATGTCATGCCATAATCATTAATAGGACATTATATCTAGGATATTCTCTAATATTAAAAATTAATTTTGATTAATTTTAGTCTTCTGCTGCTTGTCATGAAAAAGTTTCAAGACCTAGTCCTGAAATCCTAGATGTGGTTTTTTCAATTGGTATCAGAGCCTAAGTTGTTTGTTACATGATTATATGTGAATGTTTAGATTATTTTTTAGATTAGATCTATTTTATAATCTAATTATTAAATTTAAAATTAAAAATCATGATCACACAAACTACTATAAGGTTATCCCGCTGTAAGGTTTATCCCTTACAGTGGAGAGGTTGTCCTAGTTCATGTTGATCTACTTTTTATCATAAATTTATAGATATGATCTAATTTTATTTATAATTTATTAAATTTAAAATAATTTTAGATTTAAAAATAAAAGTATTAGATTGCACAAACTACTATAAGATTGTCCTGCTATAAGGTTTATCCCTTACAGTGGAGAGGTTGTCCTAGTACGTGCTGTTCTAAAATATTGATTATAAAATTTTAAATTAGATCTAAAAAATTTTATGATCTGATTAAAAATATTTTAACTTAATTTTAATCATCATAAATATGTTAGATTTGATCTACGATAATTTATGATTGATTAGAGTTGAAATTATTTCAATTTCATGAACCTATTTAGATTAAATCTAAAGTAGTTTCATTCTTATCTTACTTGCATATTGATTATGAATCAAATATTTAACTTGATTGGTCGAACCATGTTGCAAAAATATTTTACAAATATGAAAATTATTTTCAAAAAGCCGAGCCCCAATCCTCAGCCCAAAACTTAATTAAGAATTAAGAAATTATTTGATTAGGATCTAGGATTGTGAATTGAAGATCCTAAGATATAAATCATAATACATTGGTTTAAATGGATTAGTGAGGATTAGGTCCATTAATTGGATTAGACCTAGGGTTAGATTAAAGAATGGACTTAATTAGAGAATTGACTAAATCTAATCAATTATTGTCATAGATTAGATCAAGAATTCTCTAGATTAATTACAATAGTTGTAGTTGGTCAAGTCCATATCTTTAACGAGACCCAAGATGGACTTAATTCTTGGCTACACAGTCTAGCATGAACTATTAGGTTGATCTAATTAAGACTGATTAAATCAGTTGGTTTCTAAGGTAAATCAGACTGGTGGTCTTTAATTGGCAGTCTGCTTACCTGGCCATTTTTGATGATGTCTAAAGCAAGCTTTGGCAGACCCTCCTACTGATCGAACTTACCTGATCTCTTAGTAAAATTATATTTTGATCGGATCACTGGACTATTCAAGCTAACCTATGTCAGCTAGGTAAATCAATATGATTGATTTAAATGCTCCTAGACTAGCCTATTAATGGTCTCCCTTAAGTTGACTTGGTGAAGCCAGTGGAAGGATCATGACAAGCTGGTTCATCTGACCTTTTTTCTTCGTTAAAATTAAATTCTCTAAAATTATTAGGTCCCTAAAATGAAATAGTTATTATGATAACTAGATCATAACCTTCCATTAAGTAGGTGATAATGGGTCCATTAGCTGGATAATCTTTTGAGGCCCAAAGGCCTGGTGTTTATCGGCTAATGGAATTATCATTCATTATATGATTTCTTGGCTACATCTTTCTAAATGGTGGTTAGGTTAGCCAATCAAAGTTGGGCCTAATTATTCATTGGTTTAATGGACCAAGCATGGTCATGTTAATGGTTGGATCTAATTTGACCTTTTCAGTAGAGGCCAAAGCCCACTAATTAGGGACTGGAACAAAAATTTAATTACTAAAAATTATTTTAAAAAATAATTGATTATGAACCTACCCATAGATGTACATGGATAAACCAACCAAAGTTGGATTCATGTGTAGCCTATGTGGATTTTAGTACCCATTAAGGAATTAGGATAACTTTTCGAATTGAAGGTAGAGGCTATCAATTCGAATAAAATAGTGAAAAAAGCTTTTAATTAAAGTTTAAATCTTAGGTTTAATGAATTAATTAATAATTAGATTATGATTTTTCTTTGTGCAGATATGGCCACTTTTCTATCTCTCTGATCATTATTGGATAATGATAAGTTGATGGGATCTAACTTCGACAACTGGTACCAAAAGTTGAAGATAGTCTTGAAGCATGAAAAGATCCTATATGTATTGATGGATCTTGCACTTGAGGAGCTAGCTGTTAATGCACGTGGAACAATTAGAGATACTTACCAAAAGTGGCTCAGTGATCAAACCATGGTGCGCTGCATTATGCTGACTGCCATGAGCGATGAGTTTAGTTGTAAATTTGAGATGGCTCAGCCAAAAGATATGGTTCAAGTATTGGAGGATTTTTTTGACACACCTAATGATGTTGAAAGGAACAAGACTAGTTGTGTCATCTTCAATGCCAGGATGCGGGATGGTGCCTCTACCGCTGATCATGTAGTGTACATGATCGAGCTGATAGAGTGATTGAGCAAGCTCGATTTTTTCTTGCATAAGCAGCTTGGAAAAGATGCAATACCGAACTCACTGTCGAAGTCCTATCTTTCATTCCTGACTCATTTCAGAATGATAAAGCCTAAAGTAGACTACCATGGGTTATTGGGGTTGCTTTAGAACTTTGAGAAGGATCCCCAACTCCATAAGGAGTCGGTGAACTTAGTGGAAGGTTCATCTTTTGGTTCTCAACCCTTTAAGAAAGAAAAGAAGAACAAGAAGAAGAAAGCAAAGAAGATGCAAGCTCAGGCTAGGACATCTGTGTAGGTCTAGATCAAAAAGATTAAGTCCGATAAGAGTCAAGCTGAATGCTTCTTTTACAAGAAGCGAAAGTATTGGAAGAGGAACTATCTTCAGTATATTGCCTCCCTAGACCTGAACAGACAGAGAAAGAAGCAAGCTATTACTGGGCAAGGTATTCATATGATAACTCTTTGCAATTTCTCTATTTATGATTATACTGAATTGGTATTGGATATCGGTAGCCCTTACCATATTTGCAATTCATTATAGGGGTTGTAGGTCAGTAGGAGATTCGAATAAGGTGAAAGGTTCCTAAACATTGGAGATGGAAGATCAGTTTCAGTTCTAACTTTAGGAATCCTAAAACTTGTATTTGAGTCCCATATCATTGTTCTTAGTGATTATCATTTCTATCTCAGTTTTCTTTTAAATATCATTTCTATTGGCCTTCTGGCCAAAAATGATTATGAAATTTCAATAAAGAAATAAGTTTGTAATATCATTATGAATGGTGTTACTATTTTTGTGGATATTTGAATAATGATGTGTATATGCTAATGCAACCTATTAACGTAGTCTATTCAACTAGCAAGCATCCTAGATTGGATAGTATATCAGATATCTACTTATGGTACTATAGGCTAGATCATATAAACAACAATAGGATAAATAGGTTGACTCAAGAGAGAATCCTCGAAGTCAGTGATTGTGGATCACTTTCAACCTATGAGTCCTATCTTCTTAGTAAAATGACCAAGTTACCTTTTATTAGAAAAGGTGAGAGAGCTACTGAGCTCTTAGGTCTAGTACATACTGATGTATGTAGACCAATGAGCACAAGTGCTAAAGGTAGATATTTCTACTTCATCAGTTTCACAGATGATCTATCCAGATATGGATATATCTATCTAATGAAACACAACTCAGATTCATTTAAAATATTTAAACAATTCTGAAGTAAAGTAGAAAAATAAATTTAGAAGAGTATTAAAACTCTTTGGTCTGACCGAGGAAGAGAATATCTTTCCGATGAGTTTCTCACATATCTAGAGAGAATGAAATTCTCCCTTAATGGACTCCTCCAGGAACACCGTAGCATAATGGTGTGTCTGAAAGGAGGAATTAGACTCTGTTAGACATGATCCAATCCATGATGGGTTTTGCCAGCTTGTCGATATCCTTTTGGGGATATACATTATCTATTAAATAGGGTTCCACATAAGTCTGTAGTTAAGACTCTATATGAGATATGGATAGTGCATAAGCTAGCACTTTCACACCTTAGGATTTGGGGGTGCCCGACTTATGTCAAAAGGTTAGTTACAGATAAACTTGGACCTAGGTCTGACAAGTGCACATTCATAGGATACCCAAAAGAGATGAAAGGATACTATTTCTACCATGCTGATAAACAAAAGGTGTTCGTTATCCTTAAGATAACTTTTTGAAAAAGAAGTTTCTTAGTGAAGGAACTATTGCCTCTAAGGTTGAACTTGATGAAGTTCAATAGGTAGAAAACCAACACCTGTAGCTGAATCTGAGTCGGAATTGATTAGATCAGATCCAGAGCCTACTATACCTGCATCATTAAGGTGATCCGATAAAGTACCGCATCATCCAAACAAATACTACGATTTCTTGGTTTGGGATGGTGATCCCATCAAACTCGATGAGAATGATGAGGATCCAATTACCTATATTGATGCTATGTAGAGATCCGATTTTGAGAAATGGCTTAAGGCCATGCAATCCGAAATGGAGTCCATGAAGGTCAATGTTGTATGGATATTGGTTGATCCATTCGAAGGGGTTAAATCCATTGGGTGTAAGTGGATCTTTAGACGAAAAGATGATGTAGACCGAAAGGTAGAGATCTATAAAGCCCATCTGGTTGTCAAGGGATATTATCAATATTATGGTATTGACTATGATGAGACATTCTCCCCCATGGCAATGTTCAAATCCATTCAGATAATGCTTGCGATAGCTGCCCCTCATCTAGACTATGAGATCTGGTAGATGGATGTGAAGACAACTTTCCTAAATGGAGAGCTAACTAAAGAGGTGTATATGATACAACCTGAGAGATTCACATCCACAGATGAGTCCAAGGTGTGCAAATTTTAATGATCTATTTATGGATTGAAGTAGGCATCTCAGAGTTGGAACATGCATTTTGATAAGACGATCAAAATATATGGCTTTGTTAAGAACGAAGAAGAGTCCTGCATTTACAAGTGGGTAAATGATCCGGCAGTAGTATTTCTTATCTTATATGCAGATGACATTCTCTTAATTGAGAATAACTTTCCCACACTGTAGGGAATAAAAGTCTAGTTGTCATCATAGTTCTTCATGAAGGACTTAGGTGAAGCATCCTACATCCTAGAAAAGAAGATCTGTAAGGATAAATCTAAAAGGATGCTTGGGTTATCCTAGTTCATGTACATAGATACTATGCTAAAAAGGTTCAGCATGAAGAATTATAAAAAAGGCTATTTACCGATAGGCCACGGAATTTTTTTTTATAAGAAGGATTATCTGACAACTCCTAAAGAGAGAGAGCGTATGAGTAGAGTCACATATGCTTCGGTAGTGAGATCTATCATGTACACCATAACATGTACGAGATCAGACATGGCATACTCACTAGGAGTATTGAGTAGATACCAGTTTGACCCTGGAGAAAATAACTAAAAAGTGGTTAAAGCCATCCTTAAGTATTTGAAAAATACTAAGGACCAATGGTTGATGTATGGCGAGTCAGATCTAAAACTTGTGGGGTTTATAGACTCCAACTTTCAATTTGATCATGATGATAGCAGATGCAAGTTGGAATTTATCTTTACTCTGAATGGTGGAGCTATCTGCTATAAGTTTCAAGCAGCATACCGTGGCTGACTCTATTTCCAAAGTAGAGCACATCACAGCATCAGACGTCGCATAAAAAGCTGTGTGGCTAAGAAAGTTTATCATCGAGCTTGGAGTAGCAACCTTCCTAGATGGGCCAGTACTGCACTACTGTGATAACACTAGTGCCATAGCTCAAGTGAAGGAACCAAAGGCACACCAGCGGATGAAGCACATTCTGCACCACTTCCACCTGGTCTGAAAGATCGTGGATCAAGGTGATATTGATCTTTAGAAGATTGACGAAAAAAAAATCTGATCGACCCCTTCACTAAAGCCCTGGTGATAAAGGAGTTCGATAACCATAAGTTGAAGTTGGGTATTAGATACTATGCCGAGTGGCTTTAGGACAAGTAGTTGTTGGAAAATATGTTCGAAAGCCAATCATCAGCCTATTAACAGTTGAGCTATATTATAATTATAATTAATTTATTAATTAATAAAATATATTTTTTAGTATTTTCATCATAATTTTTCTTCTTCTAATAAACTTCATTGTTATGATGAAGTTCTTAAGACTATTTAGGTTTGATAAAAAGAGGATTTTTTGATTAGTCCTTAAAATAATTGGACTTGGATCAATCCAATTTTTTAATTTGATTAGAAAATTAAATCAAAATTAAGTCTAATTTAATCTAATTTAATTAAATTCTTAATTAGTTTAGGATGGTTGATCAATGATTAAGAATCGTTCTAAGATTAAATGATCAATATGATTGATATTTAACTTAGTGCAAGTGTTACAGGAGGATTGATTAGCAATTCGATTGCTAATTGACTTAATTTAATTAAGCCAAAGGGTTAAGATTAAGTTTAATTAAATATGATTTAATTAGATTTGGTTTGGACTTGATTAGATCAAGTTCAATTGGTTTATTGGATAAGCTAAGTGCAAGCAAGAACTAGTCCCAGTTCAACTAGGACTTGGGTCAATCCAATTTTTTAATTTGATTAAAAAATTAAATTAAAATTAAGTCTAATTTAATTAAGTTTTTAATTAGTTTAGGATCTAGTTTAATTAGGTTGAATTAATTCTAGTTTGATTTGGTATGAGAAACCATGTTTGACCAAGTCAAACATGGAATCCTAGTAAGACTAGGATCCATATTCTTGCGCCACCTATATCCCATGCCCTAGGCCCTTTCTCTCTTCATTTTTGGTGAAAAATCCCCTCTCTAGACTTCATGCATCCCCACTACTCTCCTCTATTTCTCTTATGGCAATTAGTTGTGGAGCAGATCAAAGTAGGAAGTTTGAATATGATTTGAATTTTCCTTTGGAAAGTGTTTTAGGAAACTAAAACTCCTCCCTTGCATGCCATCCTTCTCTCTCTATTTTCTCTCTTTTGTTTGGTGGAAAGGGATGATTTTTGTGTGACATCTAATGGTGGTCTATGCCAAAATGAAAGGAGGGGGGCGCCCATGTGTTGGGCGCCCCAACTAGTTGCCTATTTTAGTCTTTCCTAGTTTAAGAGTTTGACTTAACAAGAACTCTTCTATATATCTCTATATAGGATGAATTTTGAGTTGATTTTTGGATATATTCTAGACCATTGAGAGACCTTTGGGGCATGTGAAAATTAGGGAGAAAGAGTATTGGGGCATAGGGATTTTATAGACTCTAAACTAGGTGTCTAGGTGGGAGAACAGAGAAGAAGAAGAAGGTCTTCTTCTAGGGTTATCTTGTTCATCTCTTTTCCTCCTTCTTTTTAAGATTATTTGAGAGTATCTCAGATCTATAATCTCTCCCTTTTCCTCTCATCTTTGGAAGAGTCTAAATCCAAAAGAAGGAAGCACCAGATCGACCATCAAAGATGGATCAACACAGTGCTAGCATACTGTACTAATTTCCTAGTAGGACTTCTGATCATGGTTCATGGGCTCGTGTGGATGACTCCTAGAGGCCGGACATGTGTGCAACTCGCAACATCATCCTCAAGTCTGGATCAGCAAGTTAGAACATCTAACTTGCATAGGTAATAGATCTGATCTATTCTACATACCTGCATTAGATGTAGTGTAGATATATATTGATGTGATCAATATATATTATTTTTCTTCTTATATTTAATTTTTGATTTAATGTCATGCCATAATCTTGTAATAGGATATTAGATCTAGGATATTCTCTGATATTAAAAATTAATTTTGATTAATTTTAATCTTCTGCTGCCTGATCTTGAAAAAATTTCAAGATTTAGCCCTGAAACCCTAGAGCTGGTTCCTTCAGATCATCCTTAATTAGATTGCATCAATCCTAATTTTAATATGTTCAATTTTGGTTTGACCAAAGAGAACAAAAGAGCCCAATTGGACTGGGACTCTTTTTCTTCCCTTGTGTCAACTTTCCACACCCATGCCACCCACTTTTTGAGTTTGCGTGAGATTTCTCATGACTATGAAGAGTGCCCCATGTATGCCCCTCTCTCTTGATTTGGAAATAAGTATTGACTAGGTCAAACAAGATAAGTTGTTTTGACCTAGCACTCTATTTGATAGAGTTTCAATATTCTCAAACTCTATCTACCTTTGGCACCTAATTAAATCAGATTTTATCTTATTTTTTGGCATGGAAAACAAGGTATTTGTGCATGCTTTTTGCTATCCTATGCCTAAAAAAAAATAGGGAGGCATCCAAGAGTTGGATGCCCCTTACAATTGCTCCCTTTATCCTTTCCCTTCTAGGTATTTGACCTGGATTAGGATTCCTCTTTAACTCCCTATTTAAGAGGACTCTTTGCATGAGATTTTCATGAGCAATTCACCATCGAATAAGAGAGTGAGGTGTGGGTTTTGGGGTGCTTATCTCAAGGGACTGTGGTGTTTTATTAGGATATCTTTAGTATATATCCTGTTGAGAGAAGAAAAAGAAGAGAAGATGGGGTTCTTCTCTAGGATTTTTCATCCTCCCTCTTTCACATATTTTTGAGCGATAAGAGAGAAGAGTCTCTCTACTTAATCATCCTTTATTTCTTCATCTCTTAGAGAGTTTGAGAGATCTGAAGAAGAAAATTCAGATCAACCATCGGGAGGGATCTGCAAGGAGCTAGCACCTTGGTAGATCTTCGATCATCGAACCTCCGATCAGCATAAGGACTTCATGTGGACTATCTGTAGAGGCTAGACATCCTGTGCAGTTCTAAGAAATAATATCAACTATGAAATCAATAGTGGAGTTCTCAACCCATGCTCGGGTATAGAGATCTGATCTCGATTACATGCTAGATTCGATCTAGACCAGTATTGATATGATCAATACCTATTTATCTTTCAATTTTTAGGTTTACACATGCATTATATCATGCCATAGATCCTAGTTGTAGATACCTAATAATCTGATCATATGCATAAATAGATTAATAGGATTAATCTAAGACTTTTACTTAATATTTTTTCATAAAAGATTTAAAAAGCATGCATAAAATCCTATAAAATTTTCCATCTAGTGGGTCAGCCACATTGTTCATGGTGTTAAGACTCTTAATCTCGACATATTCCTTCTTAAGGTAATCATGAATGAGGTGGAACCACTGCTCAACATGCTTGGATTTTTGGTGAGACCTTGACTCCTTAGCTTGGGCTATGGCATCATTATTGTTGCAGTAGAGAGGGACAGCATCAGATGGCATCACTCCTAACTCCGTAACAAATTTTTTGAACCAGAATGCCTCCTTCATAACTTCTGACATGGCGATGTACTATGTTTTCATGGTGGAATTTGCAATCATAGTTTGCTTGAAACTCTTTCACTTATAGTACCATCATTGCATAAGAATGTGCTTCATGATGTCAACTTTCGATCATCAATATCAGACATAAAATCTGAATCTTTATACCCCTATACTTTGAGTTCTTCATTTTCAAAGATCAAAAACATATTCTTGGTCCATCTTAAGTACTTAAGGATACATTTTATAGAAGTCTAATGCTTTTCACCTAGATTCGACTAATATCTGCTTGTGACACTCATAACATAGGTGATATTAGGTCATGTACAAAGCATGGTATACATGAGACTCCCTATGGCTAAAGCATAAGGGATTTTGCTCATGCATTCAATCTCCTCAGGTGTGTTGGGGCATATTTTGTTATGTTTAAAGGATACAAGACCCCTCTTAGAGTTCTCCATGCTGAACCTCTTCAGCATCTCTTTAATGTACATCTTTTGTGATAAACCTAGCATCTTTCTCGATCTTTCTCTATAGACCTTGATCCCTAATATAAAGGATGCCTTACCTAGGTCTTTCATAAGAAACTCTTTAGATAACCACACTTTGATTAAGGTCAATATAAAAATATCATTCTCCATCAGAAGGATGCCATCCACATACAATATGAGAAAAATAACAACACTTCCACTGACATCTTTGAAGACATACGGCTCCTCCTCATTCTTGATAAAACTAAATAATTTGATTACATCGATAAAATGAGCATTCCAGCTTGAAGATGCTTGCTTAAGTCTATAAATGGACCTTTGCAGTTTGCAAGCTTTGTGATCACTATCACTGGAAGTGAATCCAAGTAGCTATTCCATATAGATATCTTCTTCAAGATATTCACTTAAAGAACACTATTTTCACATTTATTTATCATATTTCATAATCAAAATATATTGTAACGGCAAGCAGTATGCGGATGGACTTAAGTATGGCCATAAGCGAAAAGATATCCTTATAGTCAATGCTTTTGCACTGACTATACTCTTTCACCACAAGTCTAGTTTTGAATGTTTTTACATTTTCATTATACCAATCTTTTTCTTGAAGATCCATTTACACTCAATAGATACAATACCTTTAGGTGGATCTACCAAGGTCCAGACTCGATTTGAGTGCATGGAGTTAATTTTAAATTTCATTATCTCTAACTATTTCTCAGAGTCGATATCTGATATCACCTTGTTATAGATTTTGTCATCTCCATATATCCCATTTTTTGTGAGAAATATTTTCTCTATATCCTTTGAGATAATACTTAAGCATCTCTTAGGAGGATGGAAAACTCTACTAGACTTATGAGGTTGAGAAGGAAGTGTGTGGAATGGCTCAAACTGAACTGGTTTCTTAGGTTCCAAGGCTCATTATTGTTCAGAGACTTTCTCTTTGAGCCTAATCTATCTTTCCATGCCTTCATCTTGAATAAACTATTTTTCAAGAGATACTGCATGTTGACTCATTTCTTAGGATATCCAATAAAATGAGCTTTAAGAGATCTAGATTCTAACTTGTCTGCCTGTTATTGTTTGATATGGGTCGAACAACTCCAAATCTTGAGTTGACTCAGACTCAGTTTCTTACCGTGCCACATCTTCTATGATGTGATAGGAACAATTTTAGAAAAAGCCCGATTCAGTACATAGATAGCAGTCAAAAGGTTATATTCCCAAAGATAGATGGAAAGGTCTATGAAGCTCATCATGGAATAAACCATATCTAATAAGATCCCATTTCTTTATTCTAAAACCTCATTAAGTTAAGGCGTTCCAAGCAGAGTCCACTATGAGACTATGCCATATTTTTTTTTTTAAGATAGTCTAAAAATTTTCTACTAAGAAATTTTTTGGTTTATTTTTCTACTTCATGTTTGAATTCTTTGAACTTTTCAAAGACCTTAGACTTATTATGCATAAGGTATACATATCCATACTAAAAAAAAATCATCAGTAAAAGTAATGAAGTAGAGAAAATCATCTCTGGCTAGCAAATTAAATAGCCTACAAATATTTGAATGTACCAGAGCAAGTATTTATATGATCCTTTTCTCACGTCCCATAAAAGGTAGCCTGGTTATTTTTTCTTGAAGGCATGATTCACAAACTGGATATGACTTAAAACTCAAAGGATCCAACAGTCTAGTTTTTGCCAATCTATTAATTCTGCCTTCTCCAATATGACCTAGCCTTAGGTGCTACAAGTACTTTTTATTTACACTATCTCGAGGTCGTTTAGAACCTATGGCATTCACATTTTGCTTGATATAATTCATAGAAACATCTACATGAAACTAAAAGAGACCGTTTATAAGGAAACCACTACCAACTTTATTATTTTCAAAATAAATGTTATAGTGGTCCTTAAAGAAACTAGTTACATAATCATCTTTCATTAAGTAAGAGATAGAAATTAGATTTCTGCTCGTAGCACGTATAAAATAATAGTCTCTAAATAATAAAATATTCCTAGATTGTAGTTGTAGAGGGTATGTTTCCATATCCATAGCAGCAATCCTTGCTCCATTCTTGATATGTAGGATCATTTCTCTATCCCTCAACCTCCTGCTATCCTCAAGATCCTATAATGAAGTGTATAAATGAGCACTAGATTTAGAATCAAGCATCCAACTAGATGTAGAAGAAATTATTAAGTTTGTTTTTATGATGAGCATACCTCCAGAAGGTTCACCTTCCCTCTTGTTCTTCTAGGTTGCTAGGTAAGCAAGGCAGTTCTACTTCTAATGGCCATCTATTTTGTAGTAGAAACACTTTCTCTTTTTAATGGCCTTCTTCTTTAGGTTTGTCTTCTTCTTTTTGCCCTCTACGTTCTATTTCTTCATGAATTTTTTCTTCTTTTTAGAAGATTTCTTCTTCAAAAAAGTTTGCTTAATAGCAAGTACAGAGTCTTTTGAACTCTTCAAGGTTCCCTCAGTGGTGACCGCGTATTCATAATCTCGGCCAAGGTGCACTGGATTTTATTCATATGAAAGTTTACTATAAATTATCCATATGAATCAATCAAGGACTAAAAAATGAGGTCAATCTGTAAGTCTTTATCCATGGACATCCCGAGCTTTTCGAGCTCCTCTAGGTTCTTGATCATTATCAAACAGTGATCATGGACCGACTGCCTATCATGCATCTGTGCTTTGAAGAGTCATCTGGACACTTCATAGCAAGCTGCATGCTGGCTCTTCTCACTATACAACTCTTATAGGTGAGCCAATATTTGCCTAGCAGTCCTCATGTCCTCATGTTGGTACTGTAATTCATTAAAAAATGATGCCAACATATAGCACCTAATCTTGTTATCATCGTCCAACCACTTCTCATGAGATGCTCTCTGATCAGCGGTTAGATGGGCTGGAAGAGAGAAAAGATCATGGTCAAGAACATAGGTTAATTTCTTAAAACTCAAAATAATTTTCAAGTTTTGGAGCCATTCCTTAAAATTTGGTCCGATCAACCTATTGATTTCTAGGATTTTAGCTAGGGAGTTTGAAGTAGACATGATTTCTATGGAGAGTCAAAGTTTCTACTTAGATTTTATAATTGACTTAACTAATTTACTTCAAAAATTTTATTTTAAAAATAAATTTGAGCTCCTACTATTTTTTCAGATCTCTTATAGTTTCCTGATAGAGATATAAAAATCTTCAAGATTAAAGATTTCTAGTGGGTGCTGTGGTCTCATCGATTTGCTCACCATCTCACCTGATAGTTATTGATGATGGATCTATCGATGAGTGGACAATTTTTATCTAATGTTTCTTGAAACATATTATAGCTAACTTCGATCTCCAATTCATGAAGCTCACCATGTCCAGAATATTGCTCCAGTACAAGTTAGACCCACTGTTTGCATGAAATGGAGTCATGATTGGAACCCTAACCATATCCAGAATATTGAGCCTGACTGCTTCTTCATTATACAACATCTTATGCTTAATAGCATGGTTCTATTTTTTCAGTGCAACTGAACCTCTATATCCAACCGAAAATAATCAACTCCAAAAGGGTCCCGCACAACTACAATGATGGAAGACCATAAGATTTAATATTTTATAGGAAGATTTGATTTAGATTTTATCCTTAATTAGTCATAATGGTTATGACTAACCTAGTGGCATGGGCTAGCTTGAATTATTGATAACATATTTCAAAACTTAATTGACCAAATTAACCAGATAAGTGAGATCGGTGGGAGGGATATACCATTAACTTGCTATAGACTCAATCTATGCGAGTAGCTCTCAATTAATGACCATCGGTCGAGACTGCTAAACTTATCTTAGACACTAATTGGTCAATTTTGAATTGATTAGGTTAACCTACAATCCAGGCTCGAACCGTTGAGCCAAATTAGGTCTTTAGTTGATTGATAATGTATAGCTATTAATCGATTTGACCAAATTTATAACTATTTTGGTTGGTCTAGAGCACTCTTGATCCCATCCTAACCAATACTTGATTCAGTTTGATCAACTACTCATACTAGCCCTAATTAAGATATCGACATCCTGAATCACTATTTTTTGAAATTATCTTAGATCTTCAATTCACAATGTTTAGATCTGATCAATTTCATATCTTAATTCTTAATTAAGTGTATCATGACATGGGTTTATGTTTAGATATCAAAACTATTTTAAACCTAAACATTTTTCAAAACATATGTGCATATCATAAAATTCTAGTTTAGATATTGAAACAACTTTCATAATCTAAACAATTTTACATGCATCATAAGATAGATCCTAGGATTTTTGGATCTAGGGTTCAGTAGAAAGTAAGTTCATCTTTTCACTATTTTTCTTCATGAGGACTATCACAAGTGGCATCCCTAAATGCCATAAGAGCACTCCATTGAATAGATAGAGAGGGTCTTTAAACCCTTCTTTCTCTTATGACCGAACGGCCATGGTGACTATCCATTCTAAGTACTATGCTACTAAGATATAAAACTAGATCTACATCATGCATATATCTTATATATGAAAATAGATCTAACCTAAACATGCTTTGATCATATACATCTCATGTATCTTGAAAATAATATCTCATGCATTTTCAATCTAATATTACTTCTGATCTTATTAAAAGAATGTAATCTTGATCTATGAACCATTAACCTAGCTCTGATACCAGTTAAAGGAATGATTTAGCTTGCCGGATCGGTTTGGATCAGATGCAGTGGAATTCAAAAATTTTTGAATTTGATCCAGCATATAGATCATAGATCTAAATTAACAGAAGTATATAAGCATGTATAAAAGGGGTGATCACATCATCTTGTATGGGTAGATGATCTTCATAATCTATTGATCATGGTTTGATTGAGGTCCGCTGTTGAGCCGTGCATGTGCCCAACCTCTACGGGTATCCACTCGGATTTGGACCTCGATGACTTCTCTAGGTTAGATCCACTTTCAGTAAGTAGGATATAAGTTCTCTTGAATCTGCCTTTGATCTAATCATCGATAGGGATTGGATTAATGCTTGATCACTTTTTCTTCTTTCACGCAGACAACACTTGACTTTCAAGTACACGGAATAAGATCAACCCAACTCCTTTGGGCGTAGGAGAGAGGATGAAAGTGGAGAAGAGAGGGAGGAGGCATAAAAGAGATGTGGTAGAGCTTTGACAATTTCTAAAACTTAGATGCTAAACTATTTGGCAGGTTTCTATAGAAAACTAAGAGTCCCTAGGTTTTAAGTCATTGACCAGGTCAAATAACTTAAAGTAGAAGGTCTCCCAGAATAAGTGGCACCCCTCCTCTGCTCTCAAATGGGGCAAGTGCTATCCTTATCCAGATAAGGGTGGTTAGCATCCCAAATTATCTTTCTTTGTTTAAATTCAAAATACAAACAACCTCTCATCCATATCCAATTAAATTTGAACCCATACAAATTCAGTCTGGATCCTTATCCATAGGAGGCATATGCCTAGAAGAGAACCAAGGGGCATGCGCTTCCTCTCTCTCTTTTATTAGATAGTGCACACCCCATGAGAAAAATAAGGGGGCGTGTGCCCCTAATGCCTGTGCACAAAAAGAAAGAGAAAAAGATGGGTCAGCCCAAACTTGGTGCCCCTCATCCTTATCCAGTCCAGGTGTTCCAAGGCATACCTACTCTTGGTGTCTCTACGAACCAAATCTAATTTGGCTAAGCCCTATCCAATAGAGAAACCAAAGTAGGAGAAATTAGGTTCAATCATGTGCTAGCGTAATTTTCTTGAACCTAGTAGGATCAAATCCTAATCCAATCAGGCGGTATGAGCCTAATTAAAATATCTAAGAATAAAATTCTTGATTATGTAATCTTATATGTTCAATTCTATATGGTAATAGGATATGTCATGATCTATATAATCGACATCATCAAAACTCTTTATGATGGATCAAAACTCTTTCTAATTCAGCTAATTAGAATTATCGATTATCAAGATAATTCTAATTAATCCTACAATCCTCAAATGACACTTAGAGTATATAGTAGCAAACCATCAGAGCTAAAAAAGAATCTCTAGGTGCAGTTATCATGTGATTCAATTCTTCTTTCATGAATTTTGATAGGATTGAGATTAAAGTTAACTCGTCAAACCTCATGCCCGTCATATGACAGAATCATCGATTCAAGTCTGATGTGAAATCCAATAGAAACTCCTTTCTATTTTTCACACTACCATGGCCATGAGCTTTAGGATTCAATCTTATGATCTTCATAGGACTCTTCCTCCTCTATCGAGGTCGATAGATTCCATCTTGGTGCAGTCTGTAGGGTTTGATCAACATGGCAGAAGCAATAGATTTCAAAACTTTGATCTACCAAATCCTAATACCAAGGATGGACCTTGATGATATTCAATTATATACACGCACATAGAATAAGACAAGGGAGCATACATTTAAAAATCTAATTTGGAGAAGAATAATTTCCATGAGGCATCCTCGTGTTCACCCTCCAATGATGATCCATATGGAAATTGGGTTTAGGAATGACTCCTCTCAAATCCTTGCTCGTTGAATTCTATTCAAGAATTTCTTAGCTTTCTTCTCCCTTCTTCTCTCCTTTTATTCTCTTTCTAATTCTCTCTTAGCCTTCCTAAATTCTCTTCTTAACCCATGTCTTAGAAATAAGACTCCTTATATTATTTAAGACCTTGTCTGAAGGAAGACTTCTTGTCATGACCAATATCTTGTCTAAAAGAGAGGAAGGAAGAGAATTTAATTAGACTTTAGAATGCTGGACTCCTCAAATTAGAATCCTATTTATAGATTTAGAGGAGGCACCAATCACATCCCTTCCCATTGCTTGTCAGCCCTCCATCAGACTTATCAAGGAACTAGAAAAGTTCCTTGAAGCAGGAGTCTAGGAGGCGCCTAAAATTCATGGAGAATTTATTTCTACCTTTGGAATGTCGTATATACGACTTCTCAATTTTTTATTTAGATTTTAATCTGATAAAACTCTTGATAAACCATTGGATAAGGGGAGAGAGTACTAGATATGGTGCCAACTATGGGCCTTCAGGTAGAAGGTCTCTTGGCACGATACTTAAAATCATGCTATGTGACTCTTCGCATTAAATTCCTGAAGAAAAGAGATCCCACGCCCACCATCTTTTACTAGTAAAAGATGGTAGGTGCCAACAAAATAGGGAGAGTCTCAGGGGGTGCCTCATGGGTTAACACCCCCTGGTAGAAGGACTTTTAGTCCTCTCTCATGCCATCAAATATCATGCGCCATCTTATTATGATGCCAATAAATGAGGGTATTTCATGCACCTAGGACTCTTCATAAATGAGTCTAGATAAGGCCAAGTGGCAACCATCTAATGGCTACCCCTTTTGGCTCAACCACATTTTAGATTAAATCAAAATTGATTTGCCAAATAGCAAGGATTCAAACCAAAATGAATCTGGTTAGGAGTTAGGTTAACTAACATGTGCTGGCATGCTAATTAGAAACCTAATTAGGATCCAATGATCTTAATAACACTTCTTGATTAATTTCTTTATATGTGTGATCTATTGGGTTCTACATCTAGTTAGTAGTCGGTTCGGGTGCACTTTGACCTAATTCGATTAAACTTAATCTCAACTAATTAGGATTTATGCCGACCCAAATTCATCAATTAGAAGAACTATCTAATTGATGATTGAATTAATCACATTAATTCAATCAAACCTACAAGTCAAGATTGATATCTAGCAATATATCATGACTACATAGAAGATGTGAAATTTGCTAGAAATATGAAATATATCCTTTAGTGGCAAGTTCCTATGCAATTCAATCATTCGATCATTCTACATCCTGAATATATTTATGAGTATGGATTAATGTCAAACTCAAGCACATATTCATATTGATTCTCTATTAATTAGTGATAACTCTAATAAAGGATTAGAAGTTCTATCTAATCTTCATTTTGCTTTGGCCAAAGACTTACTGAGTTATCCAAAGATGAGAATACACAGAATGTCATCTTCATTTACTAGGAGTGGTCGATTTCTTGTTGACCTACTCATAACTTTCATACACACTCGACCATATCCAGAATATTCCATTCATGACTCAATGTAATGATTGAATATGAATAGAAAATATGGATTTATATGCATAAGGTACCATGGTGATCTTAGGTCTAAAAATCACTTGCACAACTTCCACTTAGAGAACAAATTTTTGACATACAAGTAAGGTTCCATAAGATATTCTTTTTTAGGGAGTCAATTCAGTGAACTCATTCCTTAATGAGCACCCATATTCTTATATTAGTATCTTCACATAAGTGTCTTGTGAGATCCGCTACCCTCTTCATTGAGCATACGTTGGATATGTCAGTCTATTCAGAATATTGACCCCCAATTCAATGTTCTTATGACCTAAAATATTTAAGATTAGAATATTAGGATTTTAGGTCTCATAGGCATGACTCATTTATGTCCCCTAAAACCATTGCCCTACTCTTTGGGATTCATCATAATCTTTAAATATAAAAAATACAACTAAAATGATTTATCAAAATGCCTCATATTATTAATATCATAATAATAGCATTACATGAGTTGGAGATTATATAGAAAATTTTCATCACATCACACATGTGATTGACTTATAGGGCACTTATTCCTTCAATCTCTCACTTGCTCTAAAGTCAATCATCCTTATTGTTAGATATGTGTGCCCTAGAAGTCAAAATTGGCTGACACTTGTAATACACTTCTAAGGGTAAAATTATAATTTTGACTATAAATAATAAAATAAGTTTTTTTCTATCACATATGTGTATTTAGTGTCTGTGATACATCCTTTGAGTTAATGGTAATGATAATTCTTATTTTCAAGAGTTGAAAATTTAAGATAAGAATTTTCATTATTAACTCATAAAATGCTCCTAACCGTAGGTCATCATGAGGATGGTGATTGATCTAGAAGGTCAGTGTATAATCGCTTCTTTATAGTAGATGACTCTTAAGTCTACGGTGTAGAGACATCGAAGCGAGGGTATAGGTACTCGTTAAAGAATGAGGGCACTGAGCGTGACCACCTCGAGTAGTCATAAGAAAGTCTATCTTCTCATTGATGACTGACTTAATGCTGCAGTGGTGTATCTGATTCTTTGATCTGAGGTGCATCGATAGTTCACCTTGAGGGTGTTATAGTTTGACTATACCATGACTTGATCTCCTAGCCATTCGGAATCCTGAGGTGTATGTTGGCTATAGCATGTTCATTATCGAAATTGGATTGCACCAAGATGGAATCTATCTACCTCGGTGGATGAGGAGCAGCCCTATGATGATCATGAGAATCAAGTCCGTAAGCCCATGGCCATGGTAGAGAGTGTAAAATAATAGAAAGAGTTTCTATTAAGGTTTTCACATTGGACTTAAATCAAATGATTAAATCATATGATAGAAATTAGGGTTTGATGAGTTCACCTTAATCCTAATCTAATCGGGTCTCAAGATAGAAGAACTTAATCACATAAGTAGCTGCATTTGAGAGGTTCATTTTTAGTTTTGATGGGTTGCCACCATATGTTGCTTGGTATCACTGATGGATTTTGGGAGCAATTAGAATGATTTAGATGATCGATCATTCTAAGTTGTCTGAATCAGAAGAGTTCTGATCCATCGAAAGAAGTTTCGATGATGTCGATGATGGAGATCATGACATATCCCATTACCATATAGAACTGAATTTAACTGGGTCACACAAACAAGGGTTTGGATTTGGATATCATCAATTGGACTAACCCAGTTCAATTGATTTGAATAAGATTCAATTAGGTTCAAGAAAATCATGCTAGCACACGATTGAGCCTAACATTCTCCTTTTTCTATCATAAAAGTTGTCTCGACTGAGCCAAATGAGTTTGTGCTCACTCAGTTACCTTTACCTGGTCTGACTGAAGTTTGTTCAAGTCAGAAAAGGGTTGTCTTAATTTATGAGATAAATTTGAGACAACACCTGCCAATTTCCATCACTTGCTAATTCTTGTACTTTGACTTGGTCAAACGTTGACCATTGATCCTTGGACATCTACCCATGTGTCATGCACTTATTGGAGAGCAGATAGGGGCTTGTCCCCTATCTAGAAATTAGAAAGAAGGGGGTGCATGCCTAGGATGGCGTGCACCCATGGATAGGGATGCTGGAGTCCCATACGGATGGGACTCCAGGTTGCTTCTTGCTTTCTATTTAGGTGGCCCTTGGGTATCTACATTGACTAGTCTTAGGCGCCATCTAAGAATAAACCTATGGGTCTCTCATCTGATTGAATTAGGTGATGTCATCCCACCAATCAGATTTAGATCTGATTGCACGAAGCAACATGATTGGCCGGGGTGATGCAGCACTGCATGGCACAGCAGAGTCTATAAGAAGACCCTGTCTGCGCCCACTTTTGAGAACTCCTCTTCCAAGCCATGCCCCAAGGCTGCCCCTCTCCCTTCTCGATATCACCATCTAGCCCTCTCTCTCCTCTCCATGCCCAAGAAAGTTTGGCCTTTAGATTAGTGCGAGTCAGGCAAGGAAATGCTGACGAAAAAGGAAGAAGGCAGCACTGCTGCAGAGATGACGGGCGATCTTCAGAAGAAGTTTTGAAGATCCTCCAAATCAGATCTAGATCTAATTTTTGGAGAAAAGAAAGAGAAGGAGAAGATCTTTAGATCCAGCCCAAGTGGATACCGGTAGAGGCCAGGCGCTTGCATGGCTAGATTCAGAACCTCAAGGCTTCGATAGGATCTTCAACGGGTAATCAGATTACCCAGAATCAAGGTAAAATTAATTTAGAATTAATTTAGTTTTATTTTCTTAATTATTAAATTATAAATTAGATCTAAAAAAATGTCAAATTTGATCTAGATCTATGAGAATAATTTAGAAATATGTCTGTCGATCCAATCAGATCTGAACGAACCTGATCCGAGAAATCAGAATTTCCTTTCAACTGGTATCGGAGTCGGGTTCTTATTAAATTAGATCTAATTTAATCTAATTAATTTATAATTTTAGATATTACATGAGATATGATTAGATCTGAAATTAGAAAATTAAAAAATTAAAATAAATTAATTTAGATCTAATATGTATGAGATACATAACTAGACTACGAATAGAATTGTTCTATGTGTAGTCTAGTTTGATCATAATTTTTGTTTGATTAAAAGTGATTTTTAGATTTATTTATTTTCTATTTTTTGATATTATAAATATTATAATTAGATCTAAAAATAGAAAATAAAATAAAATAAATTATTCATATGAGATATGATAGTTGCATGTTTAGACTAGTTGTATAAATGTTCCGCAAATAGGTCTAGATTAAATTTTAGTTGATATGATCAAATTTAAATTTAATTTTTTAGATGATTATGAGATAATTTAGATCTAAAAAATATGCATGTATGATATATGTGATATATACAAAATATGTTTTAATTAGATCTATTTTTTATATGAGATATATGCTTAGATCTAATTTATTTTTATAGATTAGTTGTATTTCTGATTAAGGGGTTCTCCTTGGCCGTTCGATCATAA
Source organism: Cocos nucifera (assembly GCA_006176705.1). Classification (NCBI taxonomy): domain Eukaryota; kingdom Viridiplantae; phylum Streptophyta; class Magnoliopsida; order Arecales; family Arecaceae; genus Cocos; species Cocos nucifera. Next base: position 703,517 of record QRFJ01000187.1, read on the forward strand.
GAACAAAGTAGGGCTTAAAGACCCTCTCCTCTCATTCAATGGGGCGTTCTTATGATGTGTAGGGGTGTTGCGCGTTCGTCCTTAATCAGAAATTGAAAACTTACTTTTTGCAAAATCCTAAATCCTGAAACCCTAGGATCTTTTTGTATGTTTTGTTTATGAACCTTAACTTAATTGAGAATTAAGTTTATGAAATATCAATTAGGTCTAAAATTGAGAATTTCATATTAAGACATATTCAAAAATCTAGGTTCGAGCTTGGGTAGCTTAATTAGGTCTAGCAATTGATCAAACCAAATCAAAAGTTAGTTAGATGGGATCAACAATGCTTAAATTGATCAGCCTAATAGGATTAAGTCTAGGTCAAGATCGAGTCACATGAGTGATCGATCAAGTTAATACCTAATTAGGCTCAATGGTTAGAGTCTGGATTGTAGGCTAACCCGATTGGTTCTGTCTCAACAATTTGGTATCTAAGGTAAGTTTGGCAGATACGATCGATTGATTTTTAATTGGAAGCTACTCGACTCGAATACGTTCTTGTCGAGTTAATGGCATATCCCTTTCACCGATCTCACTTACCTGGCCATGTTTGTTGACTCAGTTAATCCGAGCTAACCCACGCCACTAGGTTAGTCATAATGGTTATGACTATGTCAAGTCTAGTTTAATGAGACCTAAATCAAGTCTTTCTAAGAAAAGATTAAGTCTAAGATCATTAACCATTGTAGATGTGCGGATCCTTCCTAGGGTTGATTGTTCTCAGCTGGTTACAGTGTTTCAGTTGCACCAGAAAGATGCAACCATGTCTATTAGGCATTGAATGCTATGGGCTGGAGGATGAATTGGGCTCAATATTTTGGATACGGTGAGAGACTTAATTAGGAATCCAATTTGTGCAAATGGTGGGTCTGACTTAACTAAGGAGTGGATCAATATTCTGGACACGGTGAGATTCATGAATTAGAGACGAAGTTTGGGTGCACCATGATTAAAGAATCATTGAACAAGAGTTGTTCACCCATTGGCTAACCTATCATCAATAACTGTTAGGTGAGGTGATGAGTAAGTTGGTGGGACCGCATATCCACTAAAAATCAGTAATCATGGAGATTTTCGCATCTCTACAGAGGGAGTATTGGGATTCGAGAAAATAGTGGGAGCTAATTTATTTAAAAATAAAATTTTTAAATAAATTGGTTAAGTCTTAATTACAATATCTAACTAGAAACTTTGACTCTATAGAAAAATGTCTGCCTCCAACCAACTAGCACGAATCCTGGACACCCATAGACTGATCAGACTAAATTACAAGGATTGGCTCTAGAACTTCAAAATCATTTTGGATTTCGAGAAGTTAACTCATGTATTGGATCAGGATCCTCCCACCTTACCAGCTCGTCCATCCGCTAAACAGAGAGCATCTCTGGATAAGTGGACTGACGAAGATAATAAGGTCAGATACTACATGTTAGGCTCGATGTCTGATGAGCTTCAGCGCCAACATGAAGATATCAGAACTACTCACCAAATGTTGGCTCACCTATAGGAGATGTTTGGTGAACAGAGTCGTGCAGCCAAGTATCAAGTCACTCAATGATTGTTCAAGGCTAAGATGCGTGATGGGCAGTCAGTCCAAGATCATTATTTGATGATGATCAAGGACTTAGAAGAGCTTGAAAAGCTCAGAGTAAGGTTAGACTTGGATCTGTAGAATGACATAATTCTACAATCCTTGATCGATGCATATGGGCAGTTCATCATGAACCACCATATGTATAAACTTCAAAACTCCTTGGCTGAACTAATGAACATGCTGGTTACCACTAAGATTTCCATGAAAGGTTCTAAAGGCTCAGTGCTTGCTATGGAACAGACTTCTTCCAAGAGAAAGTCTTTTGGAAAGAAGAAGAAGTCTACGAAAAAGCAAAAGATAAAAGGAGGGAAAAAGGAAAAGGCAGAGCTAAAGAAGAAGGCTGCTGATAAAGGAAAGTATTTTCATTGCAATAATGACGACCACTGAAAGTGGAACTGCCCTACTTACCTGGCCACCCTAAAGAAGAAGGAGGCAGGTCCTTTTGGAGGTATGCTCGTTATTGAGTCTAACCTTACAGTTTCTTTTGCATCCAGTTAGGTGCTTGACTCTGGTTCTAGTGCTCACTTGTGCACTTCTATGCAGGGTCTTGAGGATAGCAGGAGGCTGAGGGATGGTGAGATGATCCTACACATCGAAAATGGAGCAAGGATTGCTACCGTGGCCGTGGGAACATACCCTCTTCGACTACCATCTGGTTTAGACTTAGTATTAAAAGACTGTTATTTTGTGCCTGCAGTAAGCAGGAATTTGATTTCTATTTCTTGCCTTGCATTAGAAGGCTATGTAATTAGTTTTCTTAAGGACCATTGTAACATTCTTTATGAAAGAAATAAAATTGCAAATGGTTTCCTTATTAACGGTCTTTATCAGTTACATGTTGATGTATCTATTTTTAACTTCGAGCAAAATATGAATGCCATAAAATCAAAATGTCCTAGGGATAGTCCTAATGATAGGTATCTATGGCACCTAAGATTAGGTCATATAGCAGAAGATAGGATTAACAAATTGGAGAAAACTGGGCTATTGAGTCCATTGACTTTCGAGTCATATCCAATTTGTGAATCCTATCTTCATGGCAAAATGACCAAGCTCCCTTTTGTAGAACATGGGGAAAGAGGGCCACAGGATCTTCTTATGCCCTAGTACATACAGATGTGTGCGGCCCATTTGATGTGCCGGCTAGAGGCAACTTTTGTCTACTTCATTAACCTTTATCCGATGATTTATCTAGGTATGGGTATGTGTATCTTATGAGACACAAGTCTGAAGCATTTGAAAAGTTCAAAGAATTTAGACATGAAGTAGAAAAGTAAATTAGAAAATTCATTAAGATTCTTCAATCAGATCGAGGAGGTGAATACCTTAGTCGGGAATTCCTGGACTATCTCAAAGAAAATGGCATAGTCTCTCAATGGACTCCACCAGGAACACCTCAACTCAATGGGGTTTCAGAATGGAGGAATCGGATCCTATTAGATATGGTTCTGATCCATGATGAGCTTCACAGACCTTCCTGATTTTCTTTGGGGATACTGTTTGTTAACTGCAATATACTTACTGAATAGGGTTCCTTCTAAAATCGTTCCTATCCACACCGTATGAGATATGGCATGGTAAGAAATCCAAGTCTGAGTCATCTCAGAATTTGGGATTGTCCGGCTCATGTCAAAAGACAACAAGCGGACAAGTTAGACTTTAGATCCTTTAGAGCTCGATTCATAGGATATCCTAAAGAGTCATTAGGATATTATTTCTATATTCCAGAAGATCACAATGTGATTGTGAGTCGACATGCCATCTTTCTTGAAAAATAGTTTATTCAAGATAGCGGCATTGAAAAGCAGATCAAGCTTGATGAGAAAGTCTCACAAGAGCAATGAGCTAAGGACCAAATAGAATCAAATCAGGTTAAGCCAATCCATACACTACCTCCTCCATCTCGTAGATCGGAAAGGATTTCCCATTCGCCTGAAAGGTACTTAGGTACTATTTCAGAAGATGTAGAGGAAATGTTCCTCATAGGTAATGGGGTTCATGGTGATGATCCCAAAACCTATAACGAGGTGATATCAGATATCGACTCTAAGAAATGGTTAGAGGCAATGAAGTCAGAAATTGACTCGATGCACTCAAACCAAGTCTGGACCTTGGTAGATCCACCAGAAGGTATAGTACCTATTGGGTGTAAATGGATCTTCAAGAGAAAGATTGGTGCAGATGGGAATGTGGAGACATTCAAGGCTAGATTAGTGGCAAAAGGTTATAGTCAATGCGAAGGCATTGACTATCAGGATACCTTTTCACCAGTAGCTATGCTAAAATCCATTCGCACATTGCTTGCTGTTGCAGCCTATTTTGATTATGAAATATGGCAAATGGAATGTGAAAACGACATTCTTAAATGGATATCTTGAGGAAGATATCTATATGGAACAGCCGCTAGGTTTCACATCCAGTGATGACTGATCACAAGGTTTGCAAGCTGCAAAGGTCCATATATGGACTTAAGCAAGCATCTCGGAGCTGGAACACTCATTTTAATGATGTGATCAAAATATTTGGTTTCATCAAAAATGAGGAGGAGCCATGTGTCTTCAAAAAGGTCAGTGGGAGCGCTGTTGTCTTTCCTCGTATTGTACGTGGATGACATCCTCCTTATTGAGGAATGATATTCCCATGTTGACCACAGTTAAAATGTGGTTATCTAAAAAAATTCTCCATGAAAGACCTAGGAGAAGCATCCTTTATTCTAGGAATTAAGGTCTATAGAGATAGACCGAATAGGATGCTAGGACTTTCACAAAAGATGTACATAGAGAAAGTACTAAAGAGGTTTAGTATGGAAAACTCTAAGAGGGGTTTAGTACCCTTCAGGCATGGTATTCATCTTTCCAAGAAGATGTGCCCTAGCACACCTAAGGAAATAAAATGCATGAGCAATATCCCTTATGCTTCAGCAATAGGGAGCCTCATGTATGCCATGTTATGTACACGATATGATATAGCACATGCTATGAGTGTCACAAGCAGATATCAGTCGAATCCAGGTGAAGAACACTGGACTCTGTGAAATGTAACCTTAAGTACTTGAGAAGAACTAAGGATATGTTACTGGTCTTTGGTAATGAAGAACTCTAAGTCTAGGGGTATACAGACTCGAACTTTATGTTTAATGTAGATGATCGAAAGTCGACATCTGGGAGTCTGTTTGTGTGCAATGGTGGAGCTGTCAGTTGAAAAAATTTTAAACAGACAGTGATAGCAGATTCGACCATGGAAGCAGAATATATCGCGGCATCAGAAGCTACGAAGGAAGCATTCTAGTATAAAAAGTTTGCCGCAGAGATCAAAGTGATGCCATCAGATGCCATTCCTTTGTACTGCGACAACAATGGCGCCATAGCCCTTGCGAAGGAGTCGAGGTCTTACCAAAAATCCAAGCACATCGAGCGACGATACCACCTCATCCGCGATTACCTCGAGGTCAAGAGAGTCGACTCCGTAGATAATACGGCGGACCCGCTTACAAAGCCATTAGGCCAGTAGAAGATCGAAGTCCACCTTGAGAAGATGGGACTTAGACTTGTAGCCAATTGGCTTTAGGACAAGTGGAAGATTGTTAGATATATGTGCCCTAGAAGCCAGAATTGGCTGACACTTGTAATACACTTCTAAGGGGCAAAATTATAATTTTGACTATAAGTAATAAAATGGGTTATTTTTCTATCACATATGTGTATTTAGTGTCTGTGATACATCCTTTGAGTTAATGGTAATGATAATTCTTATTTTCAAGAGTTGAAAATTTAAGACATGAATTTTCATTATTAACTCATAAAATGCTCCTGACCATAGGATCATCATGAGGATGGTGATTGATCTGGAAGGTTAGGTGTATAATCGCTTCTCTTGTAGTAGATGAGTCTTGAGTCTATCGGTGTAGGAGACACTAGAGCGAGAGTATAGGTACTCGTTAGAGAACGAGGGCACTGAGCGTGACCACCTCGAGTAGTCATAAGGAAGTCTACCTTCTCGTCGATGACTGACTCGATGCTGCAGTGGTGTGTCTGGTTCTTTGACCTGAGGTGCATCGGTAGTTCACCTTGAGGGTGTTATAGTTTGACTACACCATTACTCGATCTCCTAGCCATTCGGAACCCTGAGGTGTATGTTGGCTATAGCATGTTCATTGTAGGAATTGGATTGCACCAAGATGGAATCTATCTACCTCGGTGGATGAGGAGCAGCCCTATGATGATCATGAGAATCAAGTCCATAAGCCCATGGCCATGCCAGAGAGTGTGAAATAATAGAAAGAGTTTCTATTAAGGTTTTCACATTGGACTTGAATCGAATGATTAAATCATATGATAGAAATTAGGTTTTGACGAGTTCACCTTAACCCTAATCTGATCGAAGGCTCAAGATAGAAGAACTTAATCACACAAGTAGCTGCACCGAGAGGTTCATTTTCAGTTTTGATGGGTTGCCACCATATGCTGCTAGGTGTCACTGGTGGATTTTGGGAGCAATTAGAATGATTTAGATGATCGATCATTCTAAGTTGTCTGAATCAGAAGAGTTCTGATCCATCGAAAGGAGTTTCGATGATGGAGATCATGACATATCCCATTACCATACAGAACTGAACCTAACTGGTTCACACAAACAAGGGTTTGGTCTGGATATCATCAGTTAGACTAATCCAGTTCAATTGATTTGAATAAGATTCAATTAGGTTCAAGAAAATCGTGCTAGCACACGATTGAGCCTAACATTCTCCTTTTTCTATTATAAAAGTTATCTCGACTAAGCCAAATGAGTTTGTGCTCACTCAGGTACCTTTACCTAGTCTGACTGGAGCTTGTCCAAGTCAGAAAAGGGTTGTCTTAATTTATGAGATAAATTTGAGACAACACCTGCCATTTTTCATCACCTGCTAATTCTTATACTTTGACTTGGTCAAACATTGACTTTTGACTCTTGGATATCTGCCCATGTGTCATGCACTTATTGGAGAGCAGATAGGGGCTTGTCCCCTCTTTGAAAATTGGAAAGAAGGGGGTGCATGCCTAGGATGGCGTGCGCCCATGGACAGGGATGCTGGAGTCCCATACGGATGGGACTCCAGGTTGCTTCTTGGTTTCTACTTAGATGGCCCTTGGGTATCTACTTTGACCAGTCTTTGGCATCATCTAAGAATGAACCTATGGGTCTCTCATCTGATTGGATCAGGTGATGTCATCCTACCAATCAGATTTAGATCTGATTGCATGAAGCAATGTGATTGGCCGGGGTGATGCAGCAATGCATGGTGCAGCAGAGTCTATAAAAAGACCCTATCTGCACCCACTTTTGAAAACTCCTCTTTCAAGCCACAGCCCAAGGCTTCCCCTCTCCCTTCTTCATGCCACCATCTAGTCCTCTCTCTCCTCTCCATGCCCAAGAAAGTTGGGCCTTCAGATTAGTGCGAGTCAGGCAAGGAAAGGCTGACGAAAAAGAAAGAAGGCAGCATTGCTGTAGAGACGATGGGCGATCTTCAGAAGAAGTTTTGAAGATCCTCTAAATCAGATCTAGATCTAAGTTTTAGAGAAAAGAAAGAGAAGAAGAAGATCTTCAGATCTAGCCTAAGTGGATACCGGTAGAGGCCAGGCGCTTGCATGGCTAGATCCAGAACCTTAGGACTTCGGCGGGATCATCAATGGATCATTAGATTATCTAGAATCAAGGTAAAATTAATTCAAAATTAATTTAGTTTTATTTTCTTAATTATTAGATTATAAATTAGATCTAAAAAAGTATCAGATCTGATCTGGATCAGAGAGGATAATTTTAAAATATGTCTTTCGATCCAATCAGATCTGAACGAATCTGACCAGAAAATCAGGATTTTCCTTCACTTATATCTCAAATCCATACAATTGAGATTATGATCAAATAGTTGCTGTGGTAAAGCCTTAGTGAATAGGTCTGCTATATTGTTCTTAGTATCAACTCATTCTAATACAATATCTTGTCTCTCGACAATCTTCTGAGCGAGGTGGAATTGTCTGAGGATGTATTTTAATCTATGGTGAGATCTTGGTTCCTTAGCTTGGATCACCATACTAGTATTATCATAATAGAGTGGTACTGGTCGCTCTATCTCAGGAACTACTTCTAGATCATCAATGAATTTCTTCCTCCAGACAACTTTCTTGGCAGCTTCACTTGCAGCAATGTATTCTACCTCTATTGTTGAGTCAGCTATAATATGCTATTTTGAACTTTTCCAACTTACTACTCCACCATTTAAGGTGAATAAATATCCTAATATTAACTTGCTATCATCTGAGTATGACTGAAAACTAGAATCAATATAACCTTCTAGTTTCAACTCTAACACTTCATAAATCAGAAAAATATCTTTAGTTCTTTTTAGATACTTAAGAATATTTTTCATAGCTTTCTAATAATCCTTACTTGGATCAACCTGATATCTATTGACCATGCCTAAAGTATAAGCTATATTAGAACTACTACATAATATGGCATACATAATAGATCCTACTACCGAAGCATAAGGGATCAAATTTATTCATTCTCTTTCTTCTGATGTCTTAGGTGACATCTTTTTAGAGAAATGTATGCCTTGACCTATATAAAGAAAAATTTAGTTTTCCTACTGCAGGATTGATCTGATCAGATCAGATCTATAGTAAAAATTTTAAAAATTTTCTACTATGATCCAATTAGATCTAAGAATTCTCAGATCTGATAGAAATTGATTTGATTATGAAAATAAAAAAATAAATTAAATTATAACAATAATTGTTACCTAATTTGGATAAACATTTATCCTACTGATGATCTGACTGTACTTCTAAGTTCTGGATCCAGCTATGCATGTGCCTAGCCTCTACCGAAGTCTACTTAGGTCAAATCTGGACGTCCTCTCCTATTGGATCTGATCTCAAAACATCAAATCTGATGTCTTCTTGTAGAGCCTTCAAATCAATCTTCGAAGGCTATGTGTTCATCTCATGAACTAAGTCATCTTGTGCTGATCTTGGCATTAATAGAACTTGATCCTTGCTTGCTGGTTTTGCCCAAGTCTTGGGCATGGAGAAGAGGGAGAAGACTTGAGATAAGGGGGCATGGAGAGGAAATGGGTGGAAGCCTTTGGGCATGGGTGAATGGCATGAGGAAACCCAAGGGTGCAGGGGTTCTTATAAAGAATCCTATGCCACCTTGAGTCCCTACACATCAAGCAACTGGCTTGCTTGATTAAATCATATTCCAATATATTGCTCCAAGAATTGATTTTATTGATTACAAAATATTTGAGCGAGATACTAATGATTTTGGCTTGAAAAAAGATCTATTATATTTTAGAAATAAAATTATAAATTTTATAGTTGAAGAAAATATATTTCAAAAGCCTCAACAACAAGTCTAGAAGATTTCTAATCTATTGGAGGTAGTTTTATAAATTTTGGATGCATAATATAGAAGAAAATCTAGAAGAAAGATGATGAGGGGCAAAAACAAAAATTTTATAAAATTAGAGAAAATCTATTTCAAAAGCTTCAAGAGCAAGAATAGAAGATTTGTGATCTATTGGAGGTAATTTTATATTTTTTGGATATATATTTTGAGAGAAAATCAAGTTTGAAGAAAAGGATTGACCCCTATCAAAGGGGCTGATTGGCACATCAAAGGGGACGACCCCTAGGTCATCCCCTATGCCAGGGGTCAACCTCTGCTGTTCCAAAGGCAAAAAATATAGAACAATGGATTTTTTGGATTTTCTATCACAGAGGTCGACCCCTAGGTCGACCTCTATGTAGGAGACGACCTAGGGGTTGATCCTTACGACAGAAAAAGTCCACAATGGCTATTTTTTGGTTCTTTTTAGGTGCATTTAATGCTCCAAAATGGGTCTCCAATGGCTACAAATTGGGTCTATTTTCTCTCTAGCCATCATAGAGGATATAAAGGCTTTAAAAAGGAAGGAATAAAGGAAGAGATTCAAGCATTCATTTCAGTCCTAAGTAAAAAGCCCTCTTCAAGCAAAGATGCTTTTGTTTCAAGTTCACTAATGCCTTAAAAGCTCATTTAAGTCTTCAACAACTTTGAGACAAATCAGAAAAGCTTCTTTCTTAATTGTGTAAAGAGTTTTTAATATTTTATTTACTCATTAAAGGGGCTAACTTTCTATTTCATTATCATTAACTCTTAAACTCTGTTTTCATATTGTTTTAAGTTTTGGAAATTCCAAAACTTGGGAAGGTCTCTCCGAACCATGAATCGAAGTGTGTAGGATTAGCTCGTACCCAAAAATTAAGCATGCTAGCTTGGGATAGCTAGGGTTGGAGGTTTCCAATGGAGTATTCAGTTTGAATATAGTTAGTGAATTTAAATTTTCAAGTAGGAGCTTGGGGAGTGGATATAGGTATAAGGTTGGCGCCGAACCACTATTAATCTTGCTTATTTATGGTGTGCTTGCTCTCTCTCCATCTTTATTTTTTTAAATACTTGCTCTCTTACTATTTATCTTTTCATCTCACTTAAATCATTCACCACATACAACTTGCATAACATTACATAATCTTTGTGGTTCTAAATTAGCTTTAAAATTTTAAAAATTCAATTCAACCCCCCTCTTGGATTGCATATCTGGGCAACAAGTGGTATCAGAGCAGCTACTCTATTATTGGTTGTTGATTTAACCATCAAGAGCCAAAGATCTTAGCAACCCAAAATGGAATCTTTTTTTAATGATGGACATTTTATAGATAGGCTCCCATTATTTGATGGCTCAAATTATACTTATTGAAAATCTAGGTATTTATTCAAGCACATGACTATAATTTATAAAAAATTATAATCAATGGCCTACACACACCCAATGCATCAATTTGTGATAAAGAAATGATTCAAATGAATGCTAAAGTAATGAATTTACTTTATTGTTCATTAGATATAAATATTTTTAATACAATTTCTTCATGTAATTTAGCAAATCAAATATGAATGAAATTAGAAACTATCTTAAAATTTAATGTGATATAATAGCTTCCCCATATCAATTTTGCAATTGATAAACTTAAATTAAAAGATTCTTAATTAGATATGAATGTTTTTGTATTACTGAATATACATGCAAAACTGATTTTTGGCATTCTCCTATAAGTTGCTTAAATATTGAAATTTCTTAAAAGTTTGCGTGATCTAAGTATTTGAAGATAAAATATCTATTCATAAAGCTCAAGTGCTTGATGTGTTGAATTACATTGTATATTAGCTTATCCCTAAGGATTTAGAATTTCATAGTTCAACTAAAACTCATAGAGCCTATATCTAAATTTTCTTTTACATGAGTCCCTTGATAATCTTGCCCCCATAATTGATTAATTCTTGATCTCCCAATTTGACTTAAATATCCTTCTTGATGATTGATTTGATTGCCTATTGATTCTTATTCAACTTGATTAAATTTTCTTGAATCAAAAACTACTTGAACTATTTTCTGCTTCAAGAAGCTGACTGTTGATTTAGTAGGAGTTAACCTCTTTTTTCTGGGATTAGTTCTCCTATTTAAAAATATTCTAAGGCTCTATCAATTCATTAGCAATTTTCTTGAGCCATAATTTTTTTCAAACCCCTCCTCTACTAAAATTGGATCTTTCCTCTCCATTTCTATTCTAATCTTATAGTCCTTCTCCAATGGCACCTCGAAAGCATTTTGTCCAAAGAAAGAGAGAAGCCTAGTTTTCAAAGTGAAAGGTGTGCAAATTGAGATAACTATTGATAGCATTGGACGCATGCTATACATATACAGACCAGTAGGAGCACGTTGGATTATCTCAAGCAGCTACACATTTAAAATTTATATTTGATCGAGATAATGATGGAGGGTATTGAGGATATCAGCTCTCATGCTATAGTAGATGATGATGATGAGTCTCCTACAGCAGAGCTTATTGCAGTATATATCTGGATAAGAAGCCAGCAGAGCAGCATGAACAAATAGAGACAGCTTCACTTTTATAGACCAGCCATCTAGATACTAGCTCATGATTACCTGATAGACTAGATGAGAATGCATTTATTGAGAGACTCTCCATCAAGATTGTAGCATCAGTCTATGCAGAGCTTTAGAGGTACATATCAGAGGCACACCAGACGAGATGAGATCAGATGGAGGCATTATCATTGATTAGAAATGAGTTAGGAAGATTGATTCAGGCACTCATTATAGTGAGGGAGGATGTTCACTATCGGGCCTAGTCATTTGAAGATATTAGACTACACCCTCCTTCTACCTAGCCTAGACCTACATCTTAGGATTATCCTGATATATACTTGCTTAAGATGCTAGAATTTCTTTCTACAGCTTTAGTGATCCTTTCAATCTATTTATGGCATCTATATAGGATATAGCTCTCATACATTTTGCATATTTCATGATTTTATCTTTATAATTATCATTGGCTAATCAATAAAAATTTTATTTTTTATAAAAATTTAATATGTTTAATATTATTTGTTTGACTCAATATGTGCTTTGCTTGCAAAACAAAGAGAGAGAAATGATTGCTTATTTAAATTAATTAAATATGTCTGATTAAAAAAATAGGAGGAGAATTAAGAAAAGTTAATTTTTCAACATAGGGGGAGAGTTAAGAAAATCAAGTTTTCTAGCATTTATTATTAAAAAAAATTAAACTGAATAAGAGAAAATATTATTGAAATATTAAAAGTAAAATTATTTTGATCTATTTATGCACTCGTGTTATTCTAGTTATTTGATTTGCTTTAGAAAAAATATTTCTATTTTATTTTTTATTCAATCATACTTTGCATGGTTTGATCCTATCATGATTTTTAATAATTTATTGGTATCAAGCTTAATCTTGAAAAATATTTTACTCCAAATGAAAATTATAGATAAATAATTTTTGAATCTCATGAAAAATCATTAATAAGCATTTATTTATTACTTGACTTGTTGGTTCACTTATACTTGTGCTTTCATGTGATCTTGTTTATTCATGTTTTGCATTGGTATCAAAGTAAAGTTTCATAATTGATATTAAATAGATTTTTTTTCTATCTTGAACTCTATTTCCTTCTTTTGATGAAAAGAAAAGAATATTTTATCTTGAATCTGATTTTGCATAGCTTATATGATATCTTTTAAGATAGATTCAGAGAATTTCATATCTTTTTTGAACTAAATTGAATGATATTTTTTAAGAAAAGAAATATCTAAATTTAAATAGTAAATCTCTCTATAATTTATTTGCATAGTCTATTGGTATCAATTAAAAGTAACTTATCAAAATAATTTGATCTGAACTTAATGGATTCATCTTTTTTGATAAAAAAAATTAAAATAATTGGTATCAGATTTTATCCCCCTGCACTCCATCTTTTGACAAAAAAAAAGGTGAAGGGAGAAAAGAATGCTTGATCTCAAATCTAAGTTTGCATAGTCATATTTTAATATGATAATGTTTGAGATAAATTGCAAATATTTGATACCTTTTTTGAACTCAATGTGTAATATTTCTTGAAAAAATAAATATTTTCTTAAAAAATAATAATTATATTAAAAAATTAAATTAAATTAATCTCTTTGTGATAATATATTCAAATTTTCAATTTTGAAAGAATCTATTTATCTTAAATTTTTAAAGCTTAAAGCTATTCCTTAGCTAAATTTGAAAAGCATTTCTTTTTGAATCTATAGTTTTGAAAAAAAAATAGTATTAAAATTATACTTTCTAAATGAGAAAGAAATATTTCTTAAATCAGATCTTATTCTATTTTTGATTGAGTTGTGCTGAAAGAAATAATTTTTTTTAAACTTGAAAAGAAATTATTTATATTACTTAATTTGTTCATATTTGATTTAAGCATTGATATATTTTTTAACTTATCAATTCATACTTTGATTGATTTAATTATGTCATCATTTTTTAATGATCAATGAATATTTCAAAAATGCTTTACATCAATTGATCATGTTGATATTGTCTTGATTGAAGATATCCTATTATAAACATTCCATTTTAAAATCAATGAAAGTAAAATTTTCATAAAAAAAAGAAAAATTCACTGTATCATGATTTGATTGATTATTTGATTGATGGTTGATTATTTAAAACTCAATATGCTTACTTTAAATATGTGCAATAGAGGAAAAAAATACTAAAGAAAATAATTTATTCTTAAAAGACTATATAATTAAAAATGCCTTTATTTGCAAAAGTAAGAGGGAGAATTCATTTAAGATGAATTAATTACAAAATTGGTATCAATCAAATTTGAAAATCTATGCTTAAAAGTCAAATTAGTATAGTTAAAGATTAAAATAGTATCAATTAATGGTGCTTCACTAAAAAAAAAAGAAAGAATAAATTTAAAAATATTATGTGATGAATTTTATGGTATTCACTTTTGAAAATAGGAGAGATATTTGCTACAAATTAATATTGAAAATATCGATATTAATCTCAAATTCTCAATTATTTATCTTATATTTCTCTTAAATTTATACTTTATTTCAATTAAATTCAAACTCTCAATCAAATGTCTTATAGTCTTTTCAATTCATGCTTTCATGTATTTATTTACTTTGATTTATTTGATTTAAAGTACTATTAATTTAAAGTAGTATCAGATAAATAAATTATTCTCAGATGTTGAAACTTGCTTAAAGTGGTATCACTCATATGTTAATTTGATAATTTGATTTACTTGAACATTCTTGATATTCTTGGAGTTGAATTGAATTAAAAACTCTTCTTACTCCTAGAAATAAATTTATAAAATTTTTAAAGTACAATGTAAGATCCTTATAAAATTATTTTCAGCTTTGATACTATCTTTCATACTCTTCCGATACATACATTTTCAAAGTTTAATTAACTAAAACTTCTTGAGAAAAATAAATAATAAGTATTAAAATTGATGTCAATATTTTTCTGTTATACTTATTTTATTTGAATATCTCTATTTTTTGAAATTGAATTGAAAATTTAAATTAATGGTATCAAATAGAAATTTGACATCGGATCTACTTTTCTTGGTATCAAATGTGCTGAAATATCTTGAAAAGCTCTATCCCTCAATATTGACATGAAAAATCTGAATAAAAAATTTTTAGAAAGGAAGAGAGGGATATCAATATAAATTTGATATCAAACATACTTATTTTCATATTAAGTATTTCATGAAATTCAAATTTAATGTCCTCTTGAAATTAAATCAAAATTTTTTGAATTTGATATATATTTTGAATTTCAATTGATTTTGATGATATATTTCAATGATTTATTTGATGCATTAAAATAAAATATTATGCTTGATTCCTTTGTTCAAAAATTTGAAAAGCTCTATTCCTCTTAAAGCTTAAAAATATATATTTAAAAATCTAATTATAAAAGTTATAATCATTTAATAAGGGAGATAGCCTTTGGCATTTGAATTCAAGTAAATTTCTTAATGAAAAGCGATGTTTTAAGCATGTTTTAAATCCAAAGATAAGTTTTAAAAAGAGAGATGATTTATTTGACTTTATTTTTTGAATTTGATATATCTTTCATTTGATACATTCCTATATCTTATTAATTTTGATGGTTTTCTTAATCCTTCCCACAAGCATTTTAATAATTATCAAAAATAAAAAGAAGAATATTGAGTATATGCTTAATGAATTGATGTTTAAAATACTCAATAATTTGATGCTAGAAATCTTAATACTCATTTATTTAAATTGAGACATTATAGTATAATGAGTATGTAAAAAATATGCAATGAACTAAAGATAAATTGACAATATTCATGAAGTATGCATTCATATGTTTAGTCAATTACTTCATGATATATGTTGGCTAATTTTGATTGTATGTGGTGCTTATCTTGTATGGCTAACTATTTCTATTTCTGGAATCTTTATGTAAACTCTATATCACATCTTTATGTATTCTGACTAGAACTATTTATTTGATGTATGACTCTTATGACTCTTATATATTTTGAATATTGGCATCTTATTCTATCATAAAAAGTGGAGTAAATTTTTATTTCAAATAAGAAAAGAGTAGTTTTTAATTGATGATGTCAAAAAAAGGGAGTAAATATATTGTTTGGTATAAGCAATAATTATTAATTGATGATGTTAAAATTACATGATTGATGATTGGCAATCTTTTTTTTATGTAGCCCCTAACCTCTCATCTAAAAGAACTAAGTTATTTTATAGAAACTGAGGTTTATACTATGATTTCTCCATCCTTTATGGTAATGAGACACTATGATCATCTACCTATAGGCATTGACATTATGTCTTAATATTATAAAGCTCATGCCTTAAAAATTTATATCAATTGAATATATCTATATATTGCCTTAATTTTAAACTCAAAATTTTTAATGGCACTATTTTTTTTCAATGTTGTATGCATGTCTTATTTTGCTTATATATAAATATTTTGTTATCATCAAAAATGGCGAGATTATTGCTCCAAGAATTGATTTTGATGATTACAAAATATTTGAGTGAGATATTAATTATTTTAGCTTAAAAAAAGATTTATTATATTTTAGAAATAAAATAATAAATTTTATAAAGTTGGAGAAAATATATTTTAGAAGCTTCAATAACAAGCCTAGAAGATTTATGATCTATTAAAGATAATTTTATAAATTTTGGATGCATAATTTAGAAAAAAATCAGGAAGAAATATGACGAGAGGCAAAATTATAAAATTTATAAAATTAAAAAAAATCTATTTCAAAAGCCTCAAGAGCAAGAACAGAAAATTTGTAATCTATTGGAGGTAATTTCATATTTTTTGGATGTTTATTTTGAGAGAAAATCAAGTTTGAAGAAATGGGTCGACCTAGTCAAAGGGGCTGATTAGCACACCAAAGGGGACGATCCCTAGGTTATCCCCTATGCCAGGGGTCGACCTCTGCTGTTCCAAAGGCAAAAAATATAGAATAGTGGATTTTTTGGATTTTCTATCATAGAGGTCGATCCCTATGCAGGGAACGACCTAGGGGTCGACCCCTGCGACGAAAAAAGTCTGCAATGGCTATTTTTTAGTCCTTTTTAGCTGCATTTAATGCTCCAAAATGGATCTCCAACAGTTATAAATTGGATCTGTTTTCTCTCCAGCCATCATAAAGGATATAAAGGCTTTAAAAAGGAAGGAACAAAAGAAGAGATTCAAGCATTCATTTCGGCCCTAAGCAAAAAGCCCTATTCAAGCAAAGAAGCTTTCGTTCCAAGTTCACCAACCCCTCAAAATCTCATTTAAGTCTTTAACAACTTTGAGAAAAATTAAAAAAGCTTCTTCCTTAATTGTGTAAAGAGTTTTTAATATTTTATTAACTCATTAAAGGGGATAACTTTGTATTTCATTGTCATTAACTCTTGCACTCTGTTTTCATATTATTTTAAGTTTTAGGGATTCCAAAACTTGGGAAGGTCTCTTCGAATCTTGAATCGAAGTATGTAGGGTTGGCTTGTACCTAGAAAATAAGCGTGCTAGCTTGGGATAGCTAGGGTTGGAGATTTTCAATGGTGTATTCAGTTTGAATTCAGTCAGTAGATTCAAATTCTCAAGTAGGAGTTTGGAAAGTGGATGTAGATGCAAGATTGGCACCGAACCACTATAAATCTTTTTTGTTTGTGGTGTGCTTGCTCTCTCTCTATCTTTATTTTCTTAAATACTTGCTCTCTTACTATTTATCTTTTCATCTCACTTAAATCATCCACCACATACAACTTGCATAACATTACATAATCTTTGTGGTTCTAAATTAGCTTTAAAATTTTAATACCTAATTCATCCTCTCTCTTGGGTTGCATATTTGGGCAACACAATATGATATGCCACACCAAAGAGACCTGATCTCATCAGATTTTTCATCTAAAACCAATCTAAAATTGGTGCCAATTGCAGATGAACATGAATATTGGGTGCAGAGTTATCTAGGAGGAGTTTTGATCTCATCAAACTCCTAGAACCTTGTCCACCTATGTGCCTCCTCTTATCCAAATGGGGTGCATGCCCCAATCTTATCCACCTAGGTGCCTCCTCTTATCCAAATGGGGCGCACGCTAAGAGGGGCGTGTACCCTCCTCTTCTTGATAAAAACCAAGGGGGCGCGGCCCCCTAGAATTTCTCCAGGGGTGCACGCCCCTCCCCTTTCTTTCCTACAAAATATGGGTCAAGTCAACCCTTGTCTTGATGCCCTTGATTAGATTTTAGGAAAATCCCTGATCAAGCCAGGACAAGTACTAATTTGACCGGGATAAGCTCCAATTAGACTAGGACAAATCCATAGAGGGCTCTCGAATCAATTAAATCCAATTTGACTCAGTCGAGACAAACCATAAAGACTATAGAAGGAGAAAATCCAGCTCAATCTTGTGCTAGCATAATTTTCTTGAGCCTAATTGGATCTAATCCAAATCAATCAAATGGAGTTAGCCTAATTAATGACATCCAGATCCAAACCTTTATTGTGTGATCTAGTTAGGTTCAATTCAGTATGGTAATGGGACATATCATGATATCCATCATTAATATCATCGAAATATCTTTTGATTGACTAAAACTCTCCTGATTCATCCAATTAGAATTATCGATCATCAAGATAATTCTAATTGATCCCGAAATCTACTAGTGACACCTAGCAGTATATGGTAGCAATCCATCAAAACTAAATAGAACCTCTCGATGCAGCTATCTATGTGATTGTGTTCCTCTATCATGAGTTTCGATAGGATTAGAATTAAGGTGAACTTGTCAAACCCAACACCTGTCATATGAATAAATAATTTAATTTGAGTCTGATGTAAAAACCTAATTGAAACTCTTTTTTAATTAATTCATACTGCCATGGCCATGAGCTTAAGGACTCAATCTCATGATCATCATAGGGCTACTCCTCTACCGAGGTTGATAGATCTTGTATTGGTGCGATCCAATTTCTATAATGAACATACTATAGGCAACATACATCTCACAATTCTGAATGGCTAAGAGACCAGGTTATAGTGTAGTCAAACTATAACACACACACTCAAGGTGAATTATTGATGCACCTCTAGTCAAAGAATCAGATACACAACTATAGCATCGAGTTAGTCATAGACGAGAAGGTAAACTCTTTTATGACTACTCAAGATGGTTACGCTCAGTGCTCTTGTTCTCAACAAGTACCTGTACTCTCACTCCGGTGTCTCCACACCATAGACTCAAGGCTTATCCACTGTAAGAAAGCAATCATATACCAATTTTCTAGATCTATCATCATCCTCATGATGATTCTATGATCGAGAATAATTTATGAGTTAATTATAATAACATATACCTTAAATTTTCAACTCCTAAAAATATGCATTATCATGCTCGTTAACTCAAAGGATGTATCACAGATACTTTAAATGCATAATATGATAGAAAAATAATTTTTTTATTAATTTTAGTTAAAATTATAAAAATATTCTTAGAAAGTATTTTATAAGTATTGGCCAATCTAGCTTCTAGGACACCCATCTAACAAACTCCCATTTGACCTAAAGCTAATTGGCTACAAATCTAAGTCCCATCTTCTCAGGGTGGGCTTTGATCTTCTACTAGCTTAATGGCTTCGTCAATGGTTAGCTGCATTTTCTACAATGTCGACTCTTTTAATCTTGACATATCCCTTCTTGAGATAATCGTGGATGAGGTGTTACCGCCACTTGATATGCTTGAACTTCTGATGAGACCTCATCTCCTTAGCTAAGGCTATGGTGCCATTGTTATTACAGTACAGAGGGACGGTATCTGATGGCATCACTTCAAGCTTTGTGGTAAATTTTTTGAATCAGAATTCCTCCTTTACAACTTCCAAGGCAGCGATATATTCTACTTCCATGGTGGAATTTGCAAAATACTTTCCTCTTAAAAGAGTCCTAAGAATCCAAAATACTTTCCTCTTCCTTGCAGATTTATTTCTCATGCCTCTTATTTTTGGTAGCCCTTTTTCTTCTTATTTTGTGTGGTGGTTTGAGGTTCTCCATGCATAAAAAATTTGGGGAGGCATCCAAGAGTTGGATGCCCCCCAATCTCCTCCTTGTCTCCTTGTTTGACTAGGTCATTTGACCTAGTCTTCCTATTATCTTGGGATGCCTCCTTCTAATCATTTTTGAGCCTAAAAAATTCTGAAAAATTCACCAAAAATAGAAGAGAAAGAGAGGATGGCATGGGTGGTTTGGGGCACCATGATTCTTGGAGAAGAGCCTTCCATTAAGACATCAATTGTTGATGTTTTGAAGAGAGAAAGGTAAGAGAAAAACTATTTTCTCTTAGAGATTTATTTCTAACCCTCCTTTATTTATTTTTATGATTTTTATATGATAAAAATCTAAGAGAGAGAGAGTGGAAGAGGGTGTGGGGATCTGTTCTCCAAGTATTGCCATCCATAATATTTCAGGCATCACCTAGCTTTGATACCAAATTGTAGACCCATGATATCGCTTGAATGCCAATCATCCTTGACATCACAAGCATTGATATCATATTGTAGAAGCCCCTGATCTTTAGCATGGACCTGAAGGAACCTATGACATTTTCTATGGGCAGCAAACTATAGATCCAACACCTAGATCTATGCTAGGGCACCTCCCTCCTTGGGCTTGAGGGAGGCACCCCCTCTCTTTAGGGCTTCTTCAAGAACTTAGGGCAACTACACTAGAGAGAAGAGAAGAAGAGAGAATTAAGGGAGAAAAAGTCTGTATTGATTCCCAACATTTCAAAACCTAATACAACTTATGTATTTATACATAGCCATTAGGCCCGACCAAAAACTCCCCTGGCTAACCCAATACATGAAAGCACTCACCGAGCCCATGTACACCCATGTCTCCCATGCTCTCATCCTCTGGATCTAGACCCGATCCATACATAAATTAGCCACTTTTAGACCTCTCAAACCAGTCCTTAAGACCCCTAGGATCAACCCAGACCTTAGCCCAAAATAGACCCTCGCGTAACTCTGCTCGTGCACTGAGCCAGCTCAATCTCAGCACTGAGTCGGCTAAGTTCCACTAGGTTGGCTCAATCCAAAATTGAGTCGGCCCAGTCCTGTGTCGTAATAGTAGTTCTGAATGTGCAGCTCTCTATTTTGCCTATGCATTGAGACTTAGCCGACCTAGTTTTGGACTAAGCTGGCTAACTTGTATAAAATCTACTTTCTACAATCTTGATTCTTTGGCTTTGGTTTCTTGCTTCATCTTGAATCCCAGGTCTTCGAAGCACCAACCAAGCTCTTGAAATCTTTGGAGCCAACCCTCTGATTCCTCCTGTGGCCTCCCAAGGCTTGGGAGCACCATAAATCCTCACAATCTCCATCTTGGTGCCCCAAGCTTTGGCAAATTCCTCGGTAGTGACCTCCTGTATGATCCCGCTATACCTATGCACTCGACAGCACTTATGCAAACATCGCCTTTGCCAATTCTCTTCAGCTATTGTGCACCCTTGAGGCCTTTAGTATGATCGCCTCCACCACTGAAGATCTTGGCTTGCACCTCTGTACCATCCTAGAATTGTAGGATCCCTTCTGCTTAGTAGATGCATCACTTTTTCTAGACTTTCCTGAAGAACTCACAGCATTTCTGCATCAGCACATGCTATACCATCTGACACGATCTTCTTAGAGCTACGCCTATCCACCAGTACACGCCGCTCCACCTAAAACTGTGCATCATCAGTGCTCTGAACTCATGCCAAATTTTCTCTCCAATTGTGAAGCCACCTCTTTGGAGCTCCATCTATATTCAAAGTCCACTTGATGCTGTAGAAGTTGACTCTATCACCGAGTCCCTTGAGGCCACCCACTCAATGCTGCACTGTTAAGCCTGCCATTGCACCTCGAACACTGTCGTTATTCCTTCGAACCCTCCACACTCTACGGCCCTCTTCCAACCTATCTCGGATACCTCCACAACCTATGGGCACCTCAAAAACCCAAGAGCTCTTCAAAATCCAACGACTGAACCATAGAAAATTCCTCCATAGTCCTTCTCTTCTGCCCCTACACCAGCCATCACTTTAGTTGCACTCAGAGAAACATCCTCCACCTAAACCACGACTCTCCCTAATGCTCCTACAGAAAAAACCTGATCTATGATACTCTCGACTGCTAGAGACCTCCTGGCACTCTTTGAGATCCCCTGGCTCTCTCTGAGACCTGCACCCGATCTCTCTAAGATAGCACTGACACTCTCTACTGAGATACACTCCTCGACTACTGCACCATCAAGTCTCTCTCAGCCCCTGTACCTCTAGGATAGCGCTCCTACAGCACTCCAGTGCTCCCTGACTCATCTCTACGCCGCCCTACAGCCATTCAGCCCTGACCTACTAGACCTCCATGGATCATCCATCTCTATCACTCTCAAGGCTTTACAAATCTATGCTCTGATTGAATCGCTGAATACATCTATGACTACTTCCCTACCTTTGTAATACTGAAGGACATATAGTCACTTCTTCAGCCTTCCTTCGACCATTACCCCTTGGGAAACCACTCTTCAATAGCACTACACTGCCCATCTTCCTAAAGAACCCTGATACTCTCTACTGAGATACCTTCCTTAGCTACTGCACCGTCGAGCCTTTCTCAGTCCTGCATCTCTAAGGAAGCGCTACTGTAGCACTCCAGCACTTCCTATCGATCACATAATCGTCATACACCCCGATCTTTCCACCAAGATCGATCAGCAAATCATCCACTGAATCATTTCACCCCAAGAAGATCCCTTCTTGTTAATCCTCTCAACCTCCACCTTCTATCTACTACTCTCTATTCACCAAACCACAGCAATAACAAAGATAGATTTGAGACATACCATGGAATCCTTGTGCAGATTTTTGATTTCATCTTGTACGACTTCTTCTTCACTTTCATGCACCATTAGGCTCTAAAAATCTGGCTCTGATACCATATTTCCATTCACAACATCCCAGGCATCACCAAGCTCTGATACTAAATTATAGACACATGATATTACTCGAATGCCAATCATCCTTGACATCATAAGCACCGATACCATGTTGCAGAAGCCCTTGATCTTTAGCATAGACTTGAAGGAATCTATGATGTTCTCTATGGGAAGCAAACCATAGATCCAGTACCTGAATCTATGCTGGAGCACATCCCTCCTTGGGCTTGAGGGAGGCGCCCCCTCTCTCTAGGGCTTCTTCAAGAACCTAGGACAACTACACTAGAGAGAAGAGAAGAAGAGAGAATTAAAAGAGAAAAGATCTATATTGATTCCTAACCTTTTAAACCCTAATACAACCTATGTATTTATACATAGCCATTAGGCCCGACCAAAAACTCTCCTGGCTAACCCAACACATGAAAGCACTCACCGAGCCCATGTACACCCATGTCTCCCATACTCTCATCCTCTAGATCTAGACTTGACCCATACATAAATTAGCTACCTTAAGATCTCTCAAACCAGGCCTTAAGACCCCTAGGTTCAACCCAAACCCTAGTCCAAAATAGACCCTTGCGTAACTCTGCTCGTGCATTGAGCCGGCTCAATCTCAGCACTAAGCCGACTAAGTTCCACTGGGTCAGCTCAGTCCAAAACTAAGCCAGTCCAGTCCTATGCCATGCTAGTAGTCTCGAACGCACAGCTCTCTATTTTGCTTATGCACTGAGACTTAGCCTACCCAATTTTGGATTGAGCCAACTAATCTATAGAAAATCTTCTTTCTGTAGTCTTGATTCTTCGGCTTTGGTTCTTTGCTTCACCTTGAATCCCATATCTTCGAAGCACCAACCAAGCCCTTGGATTCTCTAGAGCCAACCCCCTAACTCCTCCCATGGCCTCCTAAGGCTTGGGAGCACCACAAATCCTCACACAAAGGTGTTGGGGCTTGGTGATTATCTTTGGACATGATCTGATCATGTCCTGATGAGAGAAGAAGAAGAGAAGAAGGCCTCCTCTTAGGGTTTCTTTGAGAATCCTTCTTCTCCATATTTTTATGAGATTTTTCTATGAAAAAAATTAGAGAGTGTTAGATCTAGAAATATGAAAAAAATCTAGAGGAGAAGGTCTCCTCTTATCCAAGCACAGAGATGTTTTTAGGACATCAATCATTGATGTCCTGAAAGAGAAGATTTGTCTTCTCTTAGAGCTTTTTTGTCATATATTTTTATTTCTATATTTTAGGAGATCTAAGGATTGGATTTTTCTCTTATTATTTCTCTTATTCTTCATCTCTTGAAGTGTCTAAGAGATCCAAAGAATAATTTTTAGATTAACTATTTGGAGGGATACACGAGAAGCTAGCACTTCGAGCGGATCTTCGTTCGACGAACCTCTAATTTTGTTGCAGCCTCGTATGGTCTTTCTGTAGAGGTGGGATGCATGTGTGGTTCCAAAGGCAACAACAAAAATGAATGATGGAGTTCTTAACCTATGCGAAGGTAAAAGATTTGATTTCTTCTCTCACATAGATGTGATCTAGATTTTAGATCTAAAAATATTCTAGATCTAAGATATTGATTTGATCAATACCAATATTTATTTTTAGATTTAAGAATGCATTATGACATGTTGTAGGTCCTAGATGTAGGGATTAGTAATTAGATTATATGCTTTTGTAGATTAAATAGTTTAATCGACATTTTTCACTATATTTTATTTTAAAAATATTTTAAAATTCAAGCATGAAATCCTACATATTTTTGATCAGTGGTGTCAGAGCATCTAGATTCTTTTATAATATGATCATGTTTACATTAAGATAAATCTAAAAATAAAATTTTAAAGATCGCACATACTGATTATAAGCTATAAGGTTTACCCCTTATAGTGGAGAGATTGTCCTAGTATGTGCTGATCTATTCTTGAATCATGAATAAGTTAGATATGATCTAAATAACTTTATGATTTATTTTTTTAATTTTAAATCTAAAATTAAATAAATATTAGATCTATTTTAGATTATTTAGATTAGATCTAAATAATATCGGATCGGACATACTGATTATAAGGTTGTCCTACTATAAGATTTATCCCTTACAGTGGAGAGGTTATCCTAGTATGTGCTGATTTGAATAAATCATAAATATGTTAGATGAGATCTAAAGTAAATTATGATTTATTTTTAGATTTTAAATCTAAATTTAAATAGTTTATAATCTAATCCATGTGACGTATTTTATATTTAGATCTAGATCCTCTTGTTGCATATGTTGATATGTATTTTTGGTTTTGAATCTAGAATGTATATGTATGATATATTTATTTTATAAAATTTAAAATATGCAAAACCTTAGATTCAAAATCATAGGATGTGATCTAAATATTAAAACAAATCAGATTTAAAATTATATATTAAATATGATTTAATGTAAACTGATGATAATTTAAAAATATTTTAAATGGTCAAATCAAAAATTAGTTTTGAGATTCCATAAATCCAAATCCATAAGTTTTGAACTTAATTCAGAATTAAGTGATTGTTTAGGATTTAGTTTTGTAATTTAAAGATTCTAAAACAATTTCATAAAATTTGGCTTAAAGGATAATGGGTTAGCTTTGATCAAGTCCTTAACTGGGTTAGACCTAGGGTTAACTTAAATATGAACTAAGTTAAAAAATTGATCAAATCTAATTAATAGTTAATTAGGATTAGGTCATTTCTATAGATCACTTCAATAGTTATAGTTGATCAAAGTTCATGCATCTAGCAAATGGATATTGATCATGGCTCAGTGGTTGAGCCCGAGTCTTAGGCAGACTAAATCAAAATTGATAAATTGATTGGTATCTAAGATAAGTTTGTCATTTTCAGACTGATAATTTTTAATTAGCAACCCACTTACCTGACCATTTCAGATGGTGTTTAAGGCAAGCCTTGGCAGACCCTCCCATCGATCTCACTTACCTGGCCAATATGGTTAATCAGATCTTGATTAAGTTGCTCATTGATTCTTGCTAATCCATGTCACAAAGAAAATTAGTGAGATTGATTTTATTCAGTGAGACTGATTTAGGTGCCCATGGACTGATATTAATCCTAGTTCTTATCAAAGACTTGAGAAGTTAGTGAAAGAACTTGATTTGATGAAGTCAGTGGGAGCAAATTGGTCCATATCCTTTCTATCCTTAATCACTAATAATTTAAATTCTCTAAAATTATTAGGTCTCTAAAATGACAAAGTTATGGAGATAACTGAGTCATAGCCTTCCATTAAGTTGGATGATAATGGGTTTATTAACTCAATAATGATTGGAGGCCCAAAGGCCTGGTGCTTATTGACTAATGGAATTATCATTCATAATATGAAAACATGAAAGTTTTTCTCTAATGGTGGTTAGGTTGGCTAACCAATGTTGGACTTAATCATTTGTTGGTTAGATATACCAAGGATGGTCATGTTAATGGTTGGACCTAACTGGATCCTTACAGTGGAGGCCAAAGCCTACTGATTAGGTTTTTGGGGCAAAATTAAATTACTAGAAGTTGTTTGAAGAAATAATTGGTTAATGAACCTATCCGTAGATGCACATGGGTTGACCAACCAAAGTCGGGCTTATGTGTAGTCTATGTGGATTCTAGTACCTACTAGAGAATTAAAATAATTTTTCAAATTAGAGGTAGAGGCTACTAATTTAAATAAAATAGTGAAAAAACCTTAAGACTAAAGTCCAAGTCTCTAGGCTTAAAATAAGTCATATACTTAGGTCATTGTTCTTTTTTCTCAAAATAAGGCTAAACCCTAATTGCTCCTATCACTGTTAGACAGTGACGACTTATGGGACCAACTTCGATAATTAGTATCGAAAGTTAAATTTGATTTAGCAGTACGAATGGATTCGTACTGGGGCTTCTAAGCCAGTCAAAATAATTAGTCCAAAATTGATCTAGATTAGGCATAGTGCTTCTAATGTTAGAAGCAGGGTTATAGGAAGAAGAATTGTCTTGCTTTCCTTGATCATAATAGACTGAACAAGAGAAAGGAGTAAGAGTTGCTTATCAAGGATGTTATATGATAACACCTTGAAATTTTTCTATATGTAATTCTACTACCTGGGTATTGGATACCGGTGGTCTTATACAATTCATTGCAAGGACTTTAGGTAAATGGAATGATTGAAAATGGTGAGAAATATCTAAACATTGGGGATAGAAGTTCTATTCCAATCCTAGCTTTAGGAATTATTAAGCTTATTTTCAAAAAATGTCATTTTGAGTGATTGTCACTATTATCCATCATTTATGATAAATGTGATCTCTATTGGCTTTATGGTCAAAGATGGTTATCATTTATCAATAAAGAAGATTATTGTGATATTATTATGAATAATGTTATAATAATACATGGATAATAAAGAAATAATATTTAATATTTATCAAGTCTATTAAGTGTAATGTACATATTTAATAAATACCCAAGTTAGATTATATTATGGATGTCTACATTTGGCATTATAGGCTTAGTCATCTTGACAAGAATAGGATAAGCAAGTTAACTTGAGTGGAAAACTAAACATCAATGATTGTGAATCATTGATAACCTATGAGTCTTATCTTCTTGGAAAGATGACAAAGTCATCTTTTACTGGAAAAGGTGAAGAAGCTGATAAAGTTCTAAGTCTCATATATAGTAATGTATGTCGACCTATGAATTCAAGTGCTAGAAGAAGATATTAATATTTCATTGTAGATGACCTATCTTGGTATGAGTGCATCTAGCCTGAATCATTTGAAATGTTTAAATGATTCAATAATGAAATAAAAAAATAAATAAATAATGATATTGAAACTCTTCGATCAGATCGAAGAGGCGAATACTTATCCAGTAAGTTTGTGACATATCTAGGAGAGAATAGAATTCTCTTTTAGTGGATTCCTTTCCAGAACATAGTGTATCTAAAAGAAGAAATTAAACTTTGTTAGACATGATTCAATCCATGATAGGGTTCACTTGTCTGCCTATTTCAGGGTTATGACAGCTTATTTTACTCTAAAAATATATCGAGTAAATCTATTGTATGGATTCCATATAGGATATGAATCGGGCGTGGCCCTAGACACTCTCACCTTTGGATTTGGGGTTGATCAGCCTATGCCAGAGGTTTGCACATAGATAAACTTAGATCCTGATCTAATAGGTATTTAAGGATGATTAATTATACTATTCTAAAGAACATAAGATATTCATTATGTTGGAAAATTTATCCTAAAGCCAATTATCTAAGTAGTAGATGATTGAAATTAGTATATGAATTATCTAATAATAATAGTTATTTGGCTGGTTCATTATAGAAGTTCTATCTTTCTTAAATGAACTCTTAAATTATGATGAAGTTCTTAGAATCATAATCAATCAATAAAGGAGAATTTATCGGATGGTTCTTAAATTATTCATGATCAAATGATAGGTTATTAATAAGGATGATAACTTATCGAGTGTAGGTCGCTGTATGACATATGCATTATTGTCCTCCTAACCAAGTGGAGTAGAGACACTGGTATAGCATCTAGGTAAGATGTAGGAGTACATTTGCACTGAACATGATCAATGTAGCACTCTACTATCAAGAGTAGGTAGCTAAGGTTAATAGGTATAAGTGTCCCTCCGACCTGAGATCACCATGGTGACTTATAAGCAACTCACTATACTTTGGTGCTGGACTGTCTATATTTCTAATATAGATTCCAAAGATTTTTGGATATAGTTAAGTACTTATGAAGTCAGTGTGTGTATCAAGATGGAATTGACCACTCCTGATTGACGTTAGAAAGAGAATATCTTATTATGTTTTAATTTAGCAAAACCTCGGGCTAGGTAATTCTCGTGAGGAGTCATGGGATTTGCAAAATTTTGAAACATAATAGAGATGACTTGTATGAGTGTTTGACAGTGTACTCAAAGTCGTCTTGAGCATTAATGGTCAAAGGGATGAATTGCACCATAACCATGGGCCAGGGTTCTAAGAATGTTGCTTTGCATACATTAGATCTATCCAGACGTCGGAAACCATTGCTAGATGGTTACTTCGACTAGTGCAGAAATTGATTTCTTTACTATTGGCTTATATTCGAACCTATAGGGTCACACATATTAGAGATTGTAATTTAATCAAATAATTAATCGATGATTGAGAATCATTTTGAGGTCAAACATTCAATGTGATTGATGTTTGACCTAATGCAAGTGTTGCAGGAGGATCGATTAGGAATTGAATTGCTAATTGACTCAATTTAATTGAGCAATCAGACTGAGATTCAATTAAAATTTGTTTGGACTTAATTAGATTAAGTCTAATTGATTTATTGGATAAGCCAATTGTAAGAAAAAAATAATTCCTAGTTGGACTAGAATTTGAGTGCACCTAATTCATAATTAAGTTAGGATTTTAATTAGATTTAAATATGATTTAAACCTAATTTAATTAGATTTTTAGTTGGATAAAGATTATTCATAATTAGGTTGCACTAATCCTATATTAATTTGGTTGAAAACTAGTTTGACCTAGTTAAAATAGGAGAGTCCTAGTTGACTAGGACTCTTCCTTCCTTGCACCAAAAATCTCCACACCCCAATATTTAATTCTAAATTTTTTTGTCTATGTTTTTCCATTCCTAAGAGAGACCTTCCATACCCCATATTTTGATTGTTTGGAATAAAATTTGATCAGGCCAAAATTGGAAAGTTGTTTTGATATGGATTCTATTTGATAGAATCCTTAAAACTCAAAATACCTTCTCCCTTCATTACGCCATATCTCCCATGCCCCTTGTGTTTCTGTTTGCCATTTTTTGTCTTGATATGCATGGGGGTTTCTGGTTTTATCATGCCTGAAATTAAGGAAGGGGTGTCCAAGAGTTGGACGCCCCATAGGAGTCCATAAAATCCATCTTTGACTAGGTCTTTCTGACCTAGTCTTCCTATTGTTATGGGACGGCTACTATTCCTTTGTGATGGCATGATTTTTTCCTAGTGTTCCATGAAAAAGAAAGAGAAAAAAGCAGAGAATGGCATCAGGGATGATGGCATCCAACTTCTTGGAGAAAATCCTTCAATTATGACATCAAAGGTTGATGTCTTAAAAAGATAAGGTAAGAGAGAAGATTGTCTTCTCTTATGATTTTGTTTAAAAATCTTTATCCTTTATTTTTGATCTATTTTTATATGATAAAAAACTGATAGGGAGAGAGGATGAGGGCATGGGGATCTGTGCTCCAAGATGTTGGGGCATGAAGATCAATTTTAGACATGATCTGATAATGTCCTGATGAGAGAAGGAAAAGAGAAGATGGTCCTCTCTTAGGGTTTCTTTGTAAATCCTTCTCCTCTATATTTTTGTATGATTTTTCTATGAGAAAAATCAAAGTGTGTTAGATCAGAAAATATGAGAAAAGCCTAGAAAAGAATGTCTTCCCTTTGTCCTAGCATAAGGATGTTTTCAAGACATCAGTCGTTGATGTCTTGAAAGAGAAGATTTGTCTTCTCTTAGGATCCTTTTCTAATATATTTTAATTCTGATTTATAAAAGATCTAAAGGTTGAATTTCTTTCCTAATCTTCCTATTCTTTATCCCTTGAAATATCTAAGAGATTCGAAGAATGAAATTTAGATTAACCATCCGGAGGGATCCACGAGAAGCTAGCACTTCGAGCGAATCTTCATTCGACGAACTTTCAATTTTATTACAGTTTCGTGTAGATATCCCATAGAGATTGGACATGTGTGCGGCTCTAAAGATAACAACAGAAATCAGTCATGGAGTTTTCGACCCATGCAAGGTAAGAGATTTGATCTCTTCTCTTATCTAAATGTGATCTAGGTTTTAGATCTAGAATCATTCTAGATATATGGTATTGATTTGATTAATACCAAATCCTTTTAATTTCAGATTTAGAATGCATTATGACATATTATAGGTCCTAGTTATATAGTTTAGTAATTTGATTACATGCATTTATAGATTAATTGGTTTAATCTGCATGTTTCGTTGTGTTATATTTAAAAATTATTTTGAAATTCACGTATGAAATCTTGCATACCTCCCATCAGTGGTATCAGAGCATCTAGGTTCTTTTATAACATGTTCATATATACTTGAGGATAAATCTAAAAATTAAAATTAATTAAAGATCGCACATACTGCCATAAGGTTGTCCTGTTGTAAGGTTAACCCCTTACAATGAAAAGGTTGTCCTAGTATGTGCTGATTTGAATGTGAATCATAAACTATTTAGATTAGATCTAAAAAAATTATGATTTATTTTTTTTGATTTTAAATTTAAAACTAAATAGATGTTAGATCTATTTTAGATTATTTAGATTAGATCTAAATAATATCGGATTGTACATACTGCTATAATGTTGTCCTGCTGTAAGGTTTATTCCTTATAGTGGAGAGGTTGTCCTACTATATACTGATCAAATAACTTAAATCATAAATATATTAGATGAGATCTAAAGAGATTTATGATTTATTTTTAGATTTTAAATCTAATTTTAAATGGTTTATGATCTGATCCATATGATGTGTTTTATGTTTAGATCTAGATCCTCTTATTACGTATGTTGATATGTAATTTTGTTTTGAATCTAGAATGTATGTGATATATTTATTTTGTAGAATTTAAATTGAGAACTTACTAGGATATGATCAAAATAATAAAATAAATCAAATTTAAAATCATATATTGAATATGATTCAATGTAAACCATTTATAATTTAAAAATATTTTAAATGATTGATTAAATCAAAAATCAGTTATGAGGTTCCATAAATCGAACTCATAAGCTTTGAACTTAACTAAAAATTAAGTGATTATTTTGGATCTACATTTATGATTTAAAAATCCTAAGATAATTTCATAAAACATGGGTTAAAGGGTAATGGGTTAGGTTTGATCAGGTCCTTAACTGGGTTAGACCTAGGATTAGATTAAATATGAACTTAGTTAAAAAATTGATTAAACTTAATTAATAGTTAATTAGAATTAAGTCATTTCTAGGGCTCACTTTAATAGTTGTGGTTGATCAAAGTTCATACATCTAACAAATGGATACTGATCGTGGCCTAGTGGTCGAGCCCGAGTCTTTAGGCCGATCAAATCAAAATTGATAAATCAATTGGTATCAAAGGTAAGTTTGGGATCCTAGATCGATGGTTTTTAATTAGCAGCTCGCTTAGCTGGCAATTTCTGATGGTGTCTAAGGCAAGCCTTGGTAGACCCTCCCACCGATCTTACTTATCTGACCAATGTGGTTAATCGATGATTCATGCTAACCCATGTCACATAGAAAATCAGTGAGACTAATTTTATTCGGTAAGACTAATATAGGTGCCCATGGACTGAAATTGATCCTAGTCCTTGTCGATGACTTGAGAAGTCAGTGGGAGGATTTGACTTGGTGAAGTCAGTGGAAGCAAATTAGTTCGTGTCCTTTCTATCCTTAAATCACTAATAATTTAAATTCTCTAAAATTATTAGATTCTTAAAATGACAAAATTATGGAGATAACTGGATCATTGCCTCCCATTAAGTTGGATGATAATGGATCCATTAACTCAATAATCATTGGAGGTCCAAAGGCCTGGTGCTTATTGACTAATGGAATTATCATTCATAATATAATAATTTGAAAGTGTCTCTCTAATGGTGGTTAACCAAAGTTGGGCCTAATTATTTATTGGTTAGATGCATCAAGTATAGTCATGTTAATGATTGAACCTAACTGGATCCTTACAGTGGAAGCCAAAGCCTACTGATTCGGTTTTTGAGGTAAAATTATATTATTAAAAATTTTTTAAAAAAATAATTAGTTATGAACCTATCCTTAGATGTACATGGGTTGGCCAACCAAAGTTAGGCTCATCTGTCATCTTTGTGGATTCTAGTATCTACTAAAAAATTAAAGTAATTATCTAAATTGGAGGTAGAGGCCACCAATTAGAATAAAATAGTAGGAGAACCTTAAGACTAAAGTCTAAGTCTCTAGACTTAACATAATTCATATACTTAGGTCTATGTTTTCTTTTCTCATAGAATAAGGCTAAACCCTAATTGCTCTAATCATTATTAGACTGTGATAACTTATAGGACCCAACTTCGATAATTAGTATCAAAACTTGAAATTGGTTCAGCAATACGAATTGATTCGTATTGGGGCTTCTAAGCTCAGTTAAAATAATTAGTCCAATATTGACCCAAATCAGGCATATTGCTTCTACTATTAGAAGCTGGATCATAGAAAGAAGAATTGTCTTGCTTCTCTTGACCATAACAGGCTGAACAAAAGAAAGGAGTAAGAGTTGCTTATTAAGGATATTATATGATAATGCCTTAAAATTTTTCTATATATAATTCTACTACTTGGGTATTAGATACCGGTGGTCTTATGCAATTTATTGCAAGGACTATTAGAAAGTGGAACGTTTGAAAATGGTGAGAGATACCTGAATGTTAGGGATGGAAGTCTTGTTTCAATCCTAGTTTTAGGAATTGTTAAGCTTATTTTCAAAAGATGTCATTTTGAGTGATTGTCACCATTGTCCATTGTTTATGATAAATGTAATCTCTACTGACCTTTCGGTCAGCGATGGTTAACATTTATCAATAATGGAGATTGTTGTAATATTATTATAAATAATATTATAATAATACATGGACAATAAGATGATATTTAACATATATACAGCTTGTTAAGTATAATGTACACATTTAATAAATACCCAAGTTAGATTATGTCATAGATGTCTACATTTGGCATTATAGGCTTAGTCATCTTGACAAGAACAAGATAAACAGGTTAGCTTGAGAGAAAAATCTTGACATCAATGATTATGAATCATTGATAATCTATGAGTCATATCTTCTTAGAAAGATGACAAAGTCATCTTTTATTGAAAAAGATGAAGGAGTTGATAAAGTTTTAAGTCTCATACATAGTAATGTATATGGACCTATGAACTTAAGTGCCAAAGGAAGATATTAATATTTCATTACAGATGACCTATCCTGGCATAGGCGCATTTGGCTTGAATCATTTGAAATATTCAAATGATTCAATAATGAAATAGGAGAACAAACTAAAAATGGTATTGAAACTCTTCGATCAGATCGAAGAGACGAATACTTATCCAGTGAGTTTATGACATATCTAGGAGAGAATAGGATTCTCTCTTAGTGGATTTCTTTTTGGAACATAGTGTATCTAAAAGAAGAAGCTGAACTTTGTTAGACATGGTTCAATCTATAATAGGATTTACTTTTCTGCCTATTTCAGGATTATGCTTTTATGACTACAAGTTTTACTCTGAATTATACCGAGTAAATCTGTTGTAATGACTCCATATGGGATATGGATTGGGCATAGACCTAGACTCTCTCATCTTCAGGTTTCGAGTTGATTGGCCTATGTCAAAGGTTTGCATATAGATAAACTTGGGTCCTGGTCCAATAGGTATTTGAGGATTATTAATTCTACCATGCTGAAGAACATAAGATGTTCATTAGTAGTAGGGCATTCCTTTTGGAAAGGAGTTTCTTAGAGAAGGAACTGATGTCTTCAAGTTAAACTTGGATAAGTTTGACTGGTAGAAAAGAACCAACATAATCTAGTAAACCTATAGAACTAGATTTGATCAAATCAAATTTGGAGCCCATTAAAGTAGCACTTTTAAGGAGATCCGGTAAAGTACTATGTCAGCTGGATAGATACTTCAATATCTAGATCCAAGATGGCGATCCTGTTGAGCTCGATGAGAATAATATGGATTCGATCACCTATAGAGATGCAATGCAGTGGTCTGACTCTGAGAAGTATCTTAGAGCCACATAATCTAATTTGAAGTCCATGAAAATCAATAGTGTGTGGACAATAGTTGATTTACCTAAAAGGATAAAATCCATTGGATGTGAATAGATTTTCAAAAAGATCAGAGTAGCATAGACGGGAAGGTAAAGACCTATAAAGCCCATTTAGCTATTATCTCAATTTTAGAACATATGTTTTGAATGTATGTCTTTGTTATGAACAAAGATAAATCCTACATATGTAAGTGGGCAAAATATTCTATAGTGTTATTCCTTGTGTTGTCTGTGGATGAAGTTCTCTTAATTGGAAATGGTATTCCAGTATTACAAGAAATAAAGATTTGGTTGTCATCTAATTTCTCCATGTTTAAAATCAGATATGGTATACTCACTAATGTAGTGAGTAGATATCAGTCTGCTCTAAATGAGAATCACTAAAAGATTGTATAGATAATTCCTAAGTATTTGGAAAATACTAAGGTCCAGTGACTCAAATATGGAAATACTAACTTAAAACATATGGATGTTTTAATTTCAGTCAGATCAAGATGATAGCAGGAGAATGTTGGGTCATACCCTAATTGCAGGAGCAATCTACTAGAAAGGTTCCAAGCTGAATATTATAATCTATTCAGTTAGTGATGTAGTGTACATTGTGGCATATGATGCTGTCATGTAAGCAGTGTAGTTGCTAAGGTTTATTAGTAGGTTAGGAGTGGCATCCTCCACCGATGGTCCAATCCTATCATAGTACTGAAGCCATAGCTCAGGCTAAAGAATCAAAAGATTAGCATATTCTACATCGCTATCATCTTTCATTTTAGATTAGGATAATGTTGATCTTTGGAAGAAAAAAGAGAACTTGACTGACCCATTTGCTAAAGCCTCAAAACTAAGGAGTTCTATGAATTCAAGTAGAAGATAGGATATTTGATATCATTCTGATTGACCTTAGTCTAAGTGGGAGTTATTGGAAAATATATCTTAAATCCAATTATCTAAGTAGTAGATGATTAGAATTAGTATATGAATTATCTAATAATAATAGTTATTTGGCTGGTTCATCATCGAAGTTCTATCTTCCTTAAATAAACTCCTAAATTATGATGAAGTCCTTAGAACCACAATCAATCGATAAAGAAAGATCTATCAGATGGTTCTTAAATTGTTCATGACCAAATGATAAGTTATTAATAAGGACGATAACTTATCGAGTGTAGGTCGCTGTATGCCATATTGCATTGGTTGTCCTTGTAACCAAGTGATGTGGAGATACTAATACGACATTCGGATGAGATATAGGAGTACATCTGCACTGAACGTGACCAATATAGCACTCTACTATCAAGAGTAGCTAGCTAAGGCCAATGGGTATAAGTGTCCCTCCGATCTGAGATCACCATGGTGACTTGCAAGCAACTCACTGCACTTTGGTGATGAACTACCTATATTTCTAATATAGGTTTGAAAGATTTCTAGGTATAGTCAAGTACTTGTGAAGTCAGTGTGTGAGTCAAGATGGGATTGACCACTCCTGATTAGCTTTAGGAAGAGAATATCTCGTTGTGTTTTAATTTAGCAAAACCTAGGCATGGGTAATCCTCATAAGGAGTCATGAAATTTGCAAAATCATGAGATACAATAGAAATGACTTGTATGAGTGTTTGACAGTATACTCGAAGTTGTCTTGAGCATTAATGATCAAAGAGATGAATTATATGGTAACCGTGGACCAGGGTTCTAAGAATGTTGCTTTGCATACATTTGATCTATTCAGATGTCGAAA
The DNA here is from genome assembly GCA_006176705.1 of Cocos nucifera. Taxonomy (NCBI): domain Eukaryota; kingdom Viridiplantae; phylum Streptophyta; class Magnoliopsida; order Arecales; family Arecaceae; genus Cocos; species Cocos nucifera. Next base: position 739,764 of record QRFJ01000187.1, read on the forward strand.
ACCATCGCTAGATGGTTACTTCGACTGGTACAGGAATTGGTTCCTATGCTATCAGCTTAGATTCGAACCTATAGGGTCATACACATTAGAGGTTGTAACTTAATCAAATGGTTAATCGACGATTGAGAATCATTCTAAGGTCAAACATTCAATGAGATTGATGTTTGACCTAATGCAAGTATTGTAAGATGATCGATTAGCAATTGAATTGCTAATTGGCTCAATTTGATTAAGCAATCAAGCTAAGATTTAATTAAAATTGATTTGGACTTAATTAGATTAAGTCTAATTGGTTTATTGGATAAGCCAATTGCAAGAGAAAAATAATTTTTAGTTGGACTTGGATTTGAGTGCACCTAATTCATAATTAAGTTAGTATTTAAATTAGATTTAAATATAATTTAAACCTGATTTAACTAGATTTCTAGTTGGACTAGGATCATCCATAACTAGGCTTGCACTAATCCTATTTTAATTGGGTTGAAAACTAGTTTGACCTAGTCAAAATAGGAGAGTCCAAGTTGACTAGGACTCTTCCTTCCTTGCACCAAAAATATCCATGACCCAATATTTAATTCTAGATATTTTTCTACAGTTCTCCATGCCTAAGAGAGACCTTCCACATCCCATATTTTGATTGTTTGGAATAAAATTTAATCGGGTCAAAATTGGAACTTTGCTTTGATAAGGATTCTATTTGATAGAATCCTTAAAACTCAAAATATCTTCTCCCTTCATTATGCCATATCTCCCATGCCCATTGTGGTTTTGTTTGCCCTTTTTTTTTCTTGATATGTATAGGGGTTTCTGGTTTTCTCATACCTAAAATTAAGGAAGGGGCATCCAAGAGTTGGACGTCCCATAGGAGTCCATAAATCCATCTTTGACTAGGTCTTTTTGACCTAGTCTTCCTATTATTATGGGATGGCTCCTATTCCTTTGTGATGGCATGATTTCCTCCTAGTGTTCCATGAAAAAGAAAGAGAAAAAAGAGGATAATGGCATGAGGGATGATGGCATCCAATTTCTTGGAGAAAATCCTTTAATTATGACATCAAATGTTGATGTCTTAAAGAGACAAGGTAAGAGAGAAGATTATCTTCTCTTATGATCTTGTTTAAAAATCTTTATCCTTTATTTTTGATCTACTTTTATATGATAAAAATTTGAGAGAGAGAGAGTATGAGGGCATGGGGATCTGTGCTCTAAGATGTTGGGGCATGAAGATCAATTTTGGATATGATCTGATCATATCCTGACGAGAGAAGGAAAAGAGAAGATGGCCTTCTCTTAGGATTTCTTTGAGAACCCTTCTTCTCTATATTTTTGTATGATTTTTCTATGAGAAAAATTAAAGTGTGTAAGGTCTAGAAATATAAGAAAAGCCTAGGGGAGAATATCCTTCCTTTGTCCTAGCATAAGGATGTTTTCAGGACATCAATTATTGATGTCTTGAAAGAGAAGATTTATTTTCTCTTAGGATCCTTTTCTAATGTATTTTATTTCTGATTTTTGGGAGATCTAAAGATTGGATTTCTCTCTTAATCTTCCTCTTATTCTTTATCTCTTGGAATGTCCAAGAGATCCAAAGAATAAAATTTAGATTAACCATCCAGAGGGATCCATGAGAAGCTAGCACTTCGAATGGATCTTCGTTCAACGAATCGCCGATTTTATTATAGTCTCGTGTGGATCTCCTATAGAGGCCAGATGCATGTGTGGCTCTAAAGGTAATAACAAAAATCAACCATGGAGTTCTTGACTTACACAAGGTAATAGATTTGATCTCTCCTCTTACCTAGATGTGATCTAGGTTTCAGATCTAGAATCGTTCTAGATCACTGGTATTGATTTGATCAATACCAAATCCTTTTAATTTCAGATTTAGAATACATTATGACATGTTATAGGTCTTAGTTGTAGGGTTTAGTAATTTGATTATATGTATTTATAGATTAAGTAGTTTAATCTGCATGTTTTGCTACATTATATTTAAAAATTATTTTTAAATTCATGCATGAAACCCTGCATACTTCCCATTACATCAGCAGTAGGACATTCCTTTTTGAAAGAAGTTCCTTAGAGAAGGAACTGATGCCTATCAAGTTGAACTTAGAAAAGTTTGACTGGTCGAAAATGAACCGATACAATCTAGTAAATCTATAGAACTAGATTTGATCAAATCAAACTTGGAGCCCATTAAAGTAGCACCTTTAAGAAGATCTGGTAGAGTACTATGTTAGTCGGATAGATACTTTAATATCTTGGTCTAGAATGGTGATCCTATTGAGCTCAATCAGAACAACAAGGATCCGATCATCTATAGGGATGCAATGCAATGGTCTGACTCTGAGAAGTGGTTTGGAGCCATTAAATCTAAATTGGAGTTCATGAAAATTAATAGTGTGTGGACACTAGTTGTTTCACCTGAAGGGATAAAATCCATTAGATGTGAATGAATTTTCAAAAGGATCAGAGTAGTACAGATGGGAAGGTAAAGACTTATAAAGCCTATTTGGCTATTATATCAATTTTTGAACATACATTTTGAACGTATATCTTTGTTATGAACAAAGATAAATCCTGCATTTATAATTGGGTAAAATGTTTTGTAGTGTTATTCCCTATGTTGTCTGTGGATGAAATTTTCTTAATCAGAAATGGCATTCCAACATTGCAAGGAATAAAGGTTTGGCTGTCATCTAATTTCTAAATGTTCAAAATCAGATATGGTATATTAACTAATGGTAGCGAGTAGATACCAGTCTGATCTAAGTAAGAACCACTGGAAGATTATATAGACAAACCTTAAGTATTTGAAAAATACTAAAATCCAGTGACTCAAATATGGATATACTTACTAAAAACTTGTGGATATTTTGGTTTCAATTTTTAGTTAGATCAAGATGATAGCAAGAGAATGTCGGATCATTGTTGAAGGGAAAAACCTATTTTTCTGATCAAGTTCGTTCAGATCTGATTGGATCAGGAGGGATATTTCAAAAATTTTCCTTCTGAGATCCTAATCAGATCTGAGACTCCTCAGATCAGATCTTATTGATTTGATAAAAAATAAAATAAAAATAAAAATTAAATCTAATTTAATTATACCTTTATTTTGGATAATCCAATTATTCTATGATGATCTCGATGTTTGTCTGAGGTTTTGGATGTAGCCATGCAAGCGTCTGGCCTCTACCGGTATCTACTCGGATAGGATCTAGAGATCTTCTCCTTCCCAATCAATTCTCCAAAAATTAGATCTAGATCTGATCTTGAAGGTTTTCAAAACTTCTTTTGAAGAACTGTCATTGTCTCTTGCAGCAGTGCTGCTGCCTTCTTCCTTTCCTGGCGCCTTTCACTTTCTTGGATCGCACCTTATTCATGCCCAAAACCCCTTGGGCATGGAGAGGAGAGAGATGACTAGAGGGTGGCATGGAGAAGGAGGGAGAGAGGCTTTTTGGCATGGGCTAAAGGTAGAAGCATTAAAAACCTAGGCGCAGATAGGGTTTATATAGACCCTACTACGCCATGCAGTGCCACATCATCCCGGCCAATCACAATCCTTTGAGCAATCAGATCTAAATCTGATTGGTGGAATGACATCATCTAATCCAATCAGATGAGAGACCCTTAAAACCCTCCGAAGGTGGTGCTAAGACTGGGTCAAATAAGAGTTCTTGGTACTATAGAGTTTAATCCCCTGAAGCAACCTTGGAGTCCCATCTATATGGGACTCCTCCTTTATCCTCATGGATGCATGCCTCCCTAGGCATGCGCCCTCTTCCTATCTGCACTTAGCAGGGGGACAAGGCCCCAAGTACTCTCCTATAGATGCATGACACATGGATAGATGTCCAAGTGTCTAGGGTCAACATTTGACCAATGTTTGAAAATAGGAATTAGCAGGTGATCAAAAATGGTGGGTGTTATCTTAAATTTTTCTCATAAATTAAGATAACCCTTTTCTGATCTAGATGAGCTCTAGTCAGATCAAGTAAAGGTTTCTGAGTGAGCCTAAATACATTTGGCTCAGTCGAGACAAGCTTTAATGATTATTAAAGAAGAACATTAAGCTCAATCGTGTGCTAGCATGATTTTTTTAAACCTAATTGAATCTTATTCAAATCAATTGAACTGGATTAGTGCAATTGATGACATCTAGATCCAAACCTTTATTTGTGTGATACAGTTAAGTTCCATTTTATATGGTATTGAAATATGTCACGATCTCTATCATCGACATCATCGAAACACCTTCTGATGGATCAGAATTTTTTTGATTCAGACAACTAGTATGATCGATCATCCAAATCATTCTAATTGCTCCCAAAATCTACTAGTGACACCTAGCAGCATATGATGGCAACTCATCAGAACTGAAAGTGAACCTCTTGGTGTAGTTATCTGTGTGATTAGGTTCCTCTATATTGAGCCCCGATCGGATTAAGGTTAAGGTGATCTCGTCAAATCCTAATATCTGTCATATGATTTAATCATTCGATTCAAGTCCAATATGAAAATCCTAATAGAAACTCTTTCTATTATTTCACTCTACCATGGCCATGGGCTTATGGACTTGATTTTCATGATCATCATAGAGCTGCTTCTCATCTACCGAGGTAGATAGATCCCCTATTGGTGCAATACAATTCCTACAATGAACATGCTATAGCCAACATATACCTCAGGGTTTCGAATGGCTAGGAGACTGAGTTATGGTATAGTCTAACTATAACACCCTCAAGGTGAACTATCGATGCACCTCAGATCAAAGAACTAGACACATTCGAGCCAGTCATCGATGAGAAGGTAGACTTCCTCATGACTGCTCGAGGTTGTCATGCTCAGTGCCCTCGTTCTCTTATGAGTACCTGTACTTTCGCTCTGATGTCTCTACACTGTAGACTCAAGACTCATCTATCCTAAAGAAGCGATCGTACATCAACCTTTCAGATCAATCACCATCCTCATGATGATCCTACGGTCGAGAGCATTTTATGAGTTGATAATGAAAATTTATGTCTTAAATTTTCTACTCTTGAAAATATGAACTATCATTACCATTAACTCAAGGGATGTATCACAGATACTTTCAAATACACACTGTGATAGAAAATAATCTATTTTATTATTTATAGTCAAAATTATAATTTTGCTCTTAGAAGTATATTACAAGTGTCAACCAATCTGACTTCTAGGGCACACATATCTAACAAACATATCCTAATTGCAGGAGCATTCTACTGGAAAGGTTCCAAGTAGGAAACTGTAGCCTATTCAATTAGTGATGTAGAGTACATGGCATATGATACTACCATGTAAGCTATGTCGTTGCTGTACTTCATTAGCAGGTTGGGAGTGGCACCCTCCATCGATGGTCTAGTCCTATCATAGCAGTGGAGCGTAGCTCAGGCTAAAGAACCAAAGGATCAGCATATTCTGCATCACTATCATCTTTAATTTTAGATCTGGATGATGTCAATTTTTAGAAGATTGATGGAAAAGGAGAACTTGACCGACCCATTTGCTATGGCTTTGAAACTAAGGAGTTCTACGAACTCAAGTGAAAGATAGGATATTTGATATCATTTTGATTGGCTTTAGTCCAAGTGAAAGTTATTGAAAAATGTGTCTTAAAGCCAATCATCTAAGTGGTAGATGATTGAAATTAGTATATGAATTTTCTAATAAAAATAGTTATCTGGCTTGTTTATCATCAAAATTCTATCTTGCTTAAATGAACTCCTAAATTATGATGAAGTCCTTAGAGCCATAATAAATTGATAAAGGAGGATTTATTGGATGCTTCTTAAACTGTTCATGATCAAATAATAAGTTATTAATAGGAATGATAACTTATCAAGTGTAGGTCGTTGTATATCATATGCGTTGGTTGTTCTCGTAATCAAGTGGTATGGAGACACTGATATGGTATCTAGGTGAGATATAGGAGTATGTCTATATTGAACGTGACCAATGTAGTACTCTACTATTAAGAGTAGCTAGCTAAGGCCCATGGATATAAGTGTCCATTTGATCGAAGATCACCATGGTGACTTGCAAGCAACTTACTGTACTTTTTATCAAACTGTCTATATTTGTAATATAGGTTTGGAATTGTTTTAGGTATAGTCAAGTATTTGTGAATTCAGTGTGTGAGTTAAGATGGGATTGACCACTTCTGATTAACTTCAGAAAGAGAATATCTCGCTGTATTTTAATTTAGCAAAACCTAAGCCTGGGTAATCCTCATGAGGAGTCATGAGATTTGTAAAATTTTGAAACATAATAGAGATGACTTGTACAAGTATTGACAGCTTACTCAAAGTTATCTTGAGCATTATTGGTCAAAGGGATGAATTATATGATAATCATGGGCCAGGGTTCTAAGAATGTTGCTTAGCATACATTCGATTTATCCGGACATTAGGAACCATTACTAGATGGTCACTTCGATTGGTATAGAAATTGGTTCCTATGCTACTAGCTTAGATTCAAACCTATGGGGTCACACACATTAGAGATTATAATCTGATCAAATGATTAATCGATGATTGAGAATAAATTCTAAGGTTAAATTATCAATGTGATTGATGTTTGACCTAATGCAAGTGTTATAGGAGGATCGATTAGCAATTGGATTGCTTATTGACATAATTTGATCAAGCAATCAGATTAAAATTAAGTCTAATTAAATTAGATTCAATTAGAATTGATTTAGACTTAATTAGATTAAGTCCAATTGATTTATCAGATTAGCCAATTGTAAGGGAGAATAAGTCCTTGTTCGACTAGGATTTGAGTGCACCTAAATTCTAATTTGATAAAAAATTAAACTAGATTTAAATATAATTTAATTTTAATTTATTTAAATTTTTAATTAAATTAGAATTATTTATTAATTAGGTTAACTCAAATCTAATTTAAATGAGATTTAAATTAGATTTAAGATGGCTTTGACCTAGTCAAAATAGGAGAATCCTAGTTAGACTAAGACTCCTCTTTTCCTTGCGCTAAAAATTTCCATGCCCATACTTTATTTCTAGAAGTTAATGTGACTTATTTCCATGCATAAGAATCCTCTCCACACCCCTTAATCTGATGGTTTTGATTAGTTTTTGAATTTGTCAAAACTTGTAATTGGTTTTGTCTTGGTTTCCTTTTAAAAGAGTCCTAAGAATCCAAAATACTTCCCACTTCTTTGCAGATTTATTTCTCATGCCTCCAATTTTTGGTCACCATCTTTCTTCTTATTTTGTGTGATGGTTTGAGGTTCTCCACACACAAAAAATCTGGGGAGGCATCCAAGAGTTGGGTGCCCCCTAAACTCCTCCTTGTTTCCTTGTTTGACTAGGTCATTTGACCTAGTCTTCCTATTATCTTGGGATGCCTCCTAATCATTTTTTAGTGTCAAAATTTTGAAAAATTCACAAAAAATAGAAGAGAAAGTGATGATGGCATGGGTGATTTGGGGCACTAAGATTCTTGGAGAAGAGCCTTTCATTTAGACATCAATTGTTGATGTCTTGAAGAGAGAAAGGTAAGAGAAAAACTATTTTCTCTCAGAGATTTATTTCTAACCCTTCTTTGTTTATTTTTATGATTTTTATATGATAAAAATATAAGAGAGAGAGAGGAAGAAGGCATGGAGATCTTTGCTCTAAGGTGTTAGGGCATGGTGATCATCTTTGGACATAATCTGATCATGTCATGTTGAGAGAAGAAGAAGAGAAGAAGGTCTTCTCTTAGGGTTACTTTAAGAATCCTTCTTCTCTATATTTTTGTGATATTTTTTTATAAGAAAAATCAGAGAGTGTTAGATCTAGAAATATGAAAAAAATCTAGAGGAGAAGGTCTCCTCTTATCTAAGCATAGAGATATTTTTTAGGACATCAATCATTGATGTCCTGAAAGAGAAGATTTGCCATCTCTTAGGGCTTTTTTCTCATATGTTTTTATTTTTATTTTTTGGAAGATCCAAGAGTTAGATTTCTTTCTTATTCCTTCTCCTATTCTTCATATTTTGGAGTGTCAAAGAGATTCGAAGAATAATTTTTAGATTGACCATTAGGAGGGATTTGTGAGAGGCTAGCACTTTGAGCGGATCTTCATTTGACGAACCTCTAATTTTGTTGCAGCCTCGTGTAGACTTTCTGTAGAGGCCGGATGCGTGTATGGATCCAAAGACAACAACAAAATTCAACCATGGAGTTCTCGACCCACATGAAGGTAAGAGATTTGATCTCTTCTCTTACCTAGATGCGATCTAGGTTTTAAATCTAGAATTGTTATAGATTTAGGATATTGATTGGATCAATACCAAAATATTTATTTTCAGATTTAAAAATGCATTATGACATGTTATGTACGGTTTGGTGTACAGGATGGAAGCATGAATTTTAAAATAAAATAATAAAATTATATAATCAAATCCAAAATCTAGGACCATCTTGTTAGAATTTAAATCATATAATATGTATTTATAATGTAAATGAAGGTATTGAAACATACCTCTGATCGCTAAACTCCAACTTGACCTTGATCACCAGTAGCAGTCCATCAGGGGTTCCACCAGGTGTCCATGTGCTCACCCACCAACATTGATCCACACAGAGAATTGATCAAGACACCGACATCTTTTATTATTTTAATTAAAATTCTTATGATAAGAACTTTAATTATTTAGGCAGAATCTTTCCTAGCCTTTATTATCACCCTTCTAACCTACCCTTTCTTATCTTTCTTTTCTCTTGGTCTTCCTTTACAATCTTTCTAAGCCCTTATCCTAAAGCAGACCTTTTTCCCTAAATTAGGACTTATCTTAACAAGGGAAGGAAGAAAGAAATTGAACAACTAGGGAGAATGGTAAGAAAGAAAGAAGAGTTCTCAATTCTAAAGACTCCCGGAGCGCACCCTTATCTATAATGTATGTAGGGGTGCCTCCAAAAATTTCTCATGCCCATTCCTTATTCTCATCTCATGCCCACTCATAAATCTCACACCTCATCAGAAGAAAATGCTATGTGGAATTAATATGAAGAGGTGTTTTAAAGCAGAAGGACACTTCATAAAATTCTACGTAACTTTCTTCTGAAAAGTTACAATACTTCATATTAGTGCCATTAATTTCTACCATTGATCCGCATCAAATGCTGACCCAAAGGCCTAAAAGAATGGTGCCAAATTAGTAGATGGCATGGAAAACTTGGACATGGAAAAGTCAAAGCTTCAAGCTGTTTGACTTGGTCCAAAAGGCGCCTACAACCAAGGGGGCGGCAAAGAGTTGATCTTTATCCAAATTTTAGATAACCAATGAAGAGAATAACTAGTAGGACTCTTCTATGCCCTCTCTTCAATTAAAATCATGCAATAAAATTTATGTGAAAAACTAAGGAAGACTTTGGCATCAAAACATATCAATGCACCACATATCCCTAGTGCATGGACCAAATCCCATGCACCAAAGAAAAGGATTCTCTGGCACATGGGTTGCTTATTTATGACACCCAATCCCCTGGTCAGCAAGCCAAGGGTCAACCCAATTAATTAGCCAAATTTGATTTGACTCAAATTGGATTTAATTAGCCCAAATTGGAACCCAATTCGAATATGATTCAAATCTAGGTGCTATGGTTTGCAATACATGCTAGCATATTCAACCTGCAAACATGATCTAATCCAATTAGACCCTTGAACAATTTTTTTTGTGTGTGATCCACTGGGTTCCACATCTAGGCAGTAGTAGATTCGGATGCAATTTGATCTAATTTGGTTAGAACTTAACCAAATTGATTTGGGTCAAAACTTCCTAACCTGATTTGATCAATTAGAACTCTTTCTAATTAACAATCAAATTAAATTCTTTAATTTGATCAAACCCACAAGACAAAATTGACATCTAGCAACATATCATGTCTACCTAGAGGATATAAAATTTTGATAGAAATACCAAAAATATCCTTCAATGGAAAGTTATCATGCAATAGGATCTTTCAATCATCCTACATCCTGAATATGACTATGGATATGAAATCATGTCAAATTCATTTTTATATTAATTTTTTTCAATCATATGATGATGATTTGATTAATGAAATATTAGAAACCATTTTTAATTTTTATCATACTTTGATCAAAGTTTTTCTGAATCATCATTCGATTGAAGCAAGTTGGATGCGATCTCCTCTTACTAGGAGTGATCGATTTCTTGTTAACCTACTCATAACCTTCATATGCAATCCATCATATCTAGATCATCTCGTACATGACTAAGTCATGAATGAGTATAAACCAAAATATAGATTTATGCATACAAGATTCTATGGTAGTCTCAGATTAAAGAATTACATGCACAACTCCTACTATGAGAACCATCTATTGACATGTAGATAAGACTCCATTAAATGTTCTCAAGTTAGATCAATTTAGTAAACTCATTGTCTAATGAGCACCCACATTCTTATATTAGTATCATACACAAGTGATAATGAGATCAGTCACTCTCACCAGCAAGCATACATAGGATGCTCCAATTTTATGGAAAACATTGATCCCCAACTCAATGTTCCATCGATCAAAAATATCTAAATTAAAATTTTAAGATTTTAGGTCTCACTGGTATGATCTTATCATAACCCTAAAACCATAGTCCTAATATATGAGGTTCATCATAATCTTAAATAAATAATTAAGATGCAACAATGATGAAATAAATGTCTTTATTTATTTGAAAATGTCATTACATGAGTTTGAAAGATAAAAGAATAGCCCTTCAAAATACAAATTTTGATTGACTTGAGGGCATATTCATTTCAATCTCTCACTTGCACTAAATCTAATTATCCTTATATTTTAATCCATACAATCAAGGTGGCAATCGAACTGCTGCTGTGGTAGTCTTAGCGAACGGGTTTGCTATATTGTTCTTTATATCTACTCGTTCAATGACAACATCTTGTCTCTCGATTATTTCACAAACGAGATGGGAGCATCTCAAAACATGCTTGGACTTATAATGAGACCTTGGTTTCTTTGCTTGAACAACTGCTCTAGTATTATCATAGTAAAGTGGTACTTGGGTTCTCAATCTCAAGAACAATATCCAATTTAGTGATGAACTTTTTCATTCAAACAACTTTCTTGGTTGCTTCACTTGCAGCTATGTATTTTATCTCAATGGTTGAGTCAGCTACAGTCAGCTTCTTGGTACTCTTCCAACTCATTGCTCTATCATTTAGAGTAAAGACATATCCTAAAATGGATTTGCTATCATCTAGGTTTGATTGAAAACTAGAGTCAGAATATTCTTTTAGTTTGAGATCAAAAATACCATATACTAGAAAAATATTCTTAGTCCTTCTCAAGTACTTAAGAATATTTTTCATAGCTTTTTAATGATCCTCTCCTGGGTCAGCCTGAAATCTACTAGCTATGCCTAAAGCATAAGCAACATCAGGCCTGGTACATAACATGGCATACATTATTGATCCTACAGCCGAAGCATAAGGAATAGAACTCATTCTATTTCTCTCTTCAGGTGTCTTAGATGACATCTTCTTAGAAAGATGTATGCCTTGACTCATGGATAAGTAACCTCTTTTACTCCCATCCATACTGAACATTTTCAATATTAAGTCAACGTACCTAGATTGGAACAAGCCTAGCATCCTCTTAGATCTATCTCCATAGATCTTTATTTCTAGTATATAGAATGCTTCTCCCAAGTCTTTCATGAAAAACTTATTTGATAGCCATAACTTGATCGATTGCAACATTGGGATATCAATCCCAATAAGGAGTATGTCATCTACATATAGAACCAAGAAAACTATGGCACTCCTACTAGTCTTCTTGTACACATATGGTTCATCCAAATTCTTGATGAAGTCAAACTCTTTGACTGTAACATCAAAGCAAATGTTCCAACTTCTTGAAGCTTACTTTAATCCATAAATGGATCTCTTAAGCTTGCATACTTAATTTGATCTCTCATTTGAGACAAAATCCTCTAGTTGTGACATGTAGACCTCCTCCTTAAGAAAACCATTAAGGAAAGCGGTCTTCACATCCATTTGCCATATTTCATAATCATAACATGCTACTATGGCAAGAATAATCCGATTTGATTTGAGCATGGCAACATGTGAGAATGTTTCATCATAATGTACACCTTATTTTTACATGAAACTCATAGCAACTAATCTAGCTTTATAGGTTTCAACTTGGCCATCCGCTCCAATCTTTTTCTTATAAATTTATTTGCATCCAATAGGATTCACACCTTCTGGTGCATCCACCAAAGTCCATACTTTGTTGGTGTACATGGAGTCTATCTTAGATTGTATGGCAGCCAGCTATTTATCTGAGTCCCTACGCATGACAGCTTTCATATAAGTCAGAGGTTCATCATTCTCAATGACTTGGGCTTCATTATTCTCAATAATGAACCCATACCTCATAGGTGCATGTCGCACTCTATCGACTTATGGATTAGAGTTATGCATTCTAGTTCTTCCTTATTTATGTGTTTATTTGCTTGAGAAATATCTATTTATTTTTTTTGAACTTTACTAAGTTTAATTTTTCTCCTACTACCTCTTTCTAGGATAAACTCTTTCTCCATGCAAGTGGCATGCCTACTTATAAATATCCTTTGTTCAGTAGGATGGTAGAATAGATATCCCATATTATCTCTAGGATATCCTATAAATAGATATTTATCTGTTCTAGCATCTAGCTTATATCCAAAATTTTTTTTAACATATGCTGGACAATCCCATATCTTAAGATACTTAAGATTAGATTTCTTACCTCTCCATATCTCATATGGAGTACTAGATATAGACTTAGAAGGTACTCTATTAAAGATATATACTGCAGTCTCTAGGGCATGAGCCTAGAAGAAAATAGGTAACTTTATGAAGCACATAATGGATTGTACCATATCCAATAAGCTACGATTCCTCCTTTTGGCTATACTATTTAACTATAATGTATAAGGAATCCATTCAGAGAGAACTTCTTTTACTTTAAGATAGCCTAGAAAATCACTAGATAAGTATTCTCCTTCCTGATTAGATCAAAGAATTTTTATACTCTTTCCAGTTTGTTTTTCGACTTTACTTTGATACTCTTTGAATTTATCAAATGCTTCGAATTTATGTTTTATAAGATACACATATCCAAACCTAGATAAATCATCAGTAAATGTTATAAAATAAGAGTATCCTCCTCTAGCCTAAGTTGTCATAGGACCACATACATCTATATGTACTAGCCCTAATAACTCACTTGTCCTTTATTCATATCCATTAAATAGAGTCTTGATCATTTTACCCATGAGATATGATTCACAAATTCTTAATGATTCATAATCATAAGGATCAAAGAACCTTTCTTTGTATAACTTGTTAATCCTGATCTCACTAATATGACCAAATCGATAATACCAAAGTAAAGTATTATTTATGTTCTCTTTTTTACACTTTCTATTTTCATCAACATGAAAAACATTGTCATTCAAATATAGAGTCAACAAACTATTGTTAAAAATGCCATTGCATATAATTTCATTAGAATATTTGATAGAGCAACCATTGCTCATTACATCAAGATTATATCCTTATTTTAATAACAAGGGTATAGATATAATATTTCTAATGATCTTAGGCATATAATAATAATTTATCAGCTTTAAGATCTTCCCAAAAGATAACTTCAAAATATTTATCCCTACAGCTTTCGCTTGGATGGACTCTCCTCCACCATTGTAGAGTTTGAAGTCATCCATCTTCAAACTCCTAATTTTTTGCAGCCCCTACAAAGATTTGCAGATATGAAAATCGCAATCGGTATCTAATACCCAAGAGTTTGAAATTGAAGAATTCAATAACAATATTTTATGTATCTCATACATACCTTTTAGTGCATTATTTGCTCCAGTCTTCACAGTTGCAAGATAAGCCTTGCAATTTCTTTTCCAATGACTTATTTTATCATAGTAAAAATAGGTCATCTGTCTGGAGGCCTTCTTCCCCTTCTTTTTCTTATTTATGCTATCTTTAGGGTTCAGCCTCCTCTTAGAATCCTTTTTGCCTGCCTTCTTCTTAGAGATCCTATCTACAAGAAGAAGAGGAGCCTTATCCTTCTTGATATGGCTCTCTACTATTTTGAGCATATTTAACAACTCAGGCAAGGAAGTATTCAGTTTGTTCATGTGATAGTTCACAATAAATTGAGAAAATAATTATGAGAGTAATTGCAGGATTAGATCATAACTCAACTCTCCATCCATGACAAAACCTAATTGGCTTAATCGAGTTATTAGGTCAATTACCATCAATACATGGTGTTGCATGGATGAACCCTCTACCATCCTAGCATGAAATAACTACTTAGATATCTTATATTTAGCAGTTCTACTCTGTTCTCCATAAAGCTCTTTTAGGTTGAGTAATATAGACTGAGTGTCCATGCCATCATGCTGTCTTTGTAACTCGTTACTCATGGAGGCAAGTATGATGTATTTGATAGTAAGAGAATCATATTGCCACATCTTATACGTGGACTTTTTTTCCTCTATAGCATCTTTTCATAATAGCTCAAGATTAGGGGCATCAAGAATACAGGAGAGTTTTTGTTGACTGAGTATTATTTTTAGATTTCTCAGCCAATCCACATAGTTAGGACCGATGAACTTATTTGAATCCAAAATTGAACATAGTGAAAGTGAAGAAGCCATTTATTCTACATAATTGTTGGTGCAAAATCTAGTTGATGTTAGATTTGAGGCTGGAGTCGGAGAAGATGAGGTTGCCGCTGGTGATCTGCAAAACAAGCCTTATTCGTAGTCAGATCTGGTGACTTTGGTAAGATCCTCCGACGATCAAGTCAGCTCTTTCGGTCAATAAAAATGAAGTATTTAGAGAGATTATTAGTAGAGTTTTAAAGTAGAAGATAAGAGCTTAGAAAAGAAAACATATTTAGAAGGTCTCTTATATAGGTGGAGCCCATAACAAACTGATGGCAATAGCCATAACTGCCTAGTAATGGGCTGTTTGGGGCTACGTGGGATTTGTTACAGAGAATGGTGTCCATTATCATGACGTGCCAGTCTGTTAGGACTAAACAGTCGAGATTTGGATGGGGTAGCTATAGGTGGTGAAGATCTCATAGTTATCATTATTTTGGAGGAGTTCGGGTGTTCTATAGATTGACCATGCCTTGATTGTTATTTGCTATATCAAGAGTAAGTGCCGAGGTTCTTTCGAATAGCTAGGAGGGGTATGGAAGGGAGCCTACTAAGAGAGTCTAGAGGAAGTTCGCCCAGGTGGAGCACCTTAAACAACTTGGGGGAAAGTCTAGAAGGAATTCGGTTGATGAAGAAGTTCGACGGAAGGAGAAGTTCGGTAGGAGTTCGACTATTGGAGAAGTCCAGAAGGAGTTCAACAATTGGAGAAGTCCTAGGAGAGTTTGAGATAAGGTACAGAAGTTTGTCCTAGGGAGATTCTATCAGTCGGAGTCTCTCGAGATGAGATTCGATGGTGATAGCGATACTCAATTTGAAGGAGAGCCGATAGGAAAGAAGTTCGGCCAGCTTCCAAGCTAGTCAGGCTAGACTACTTTGGGGGTGAAACCTCAGTCCTTCAACTGCTCAAGCGATTGCTCTCACTGTTCATGTTTGTCTGAGGTTCTACTCAATGGAAGAGGATCATCCAAAAGGAGTGCGACTTGAGGAGTTCATCCATTTATGGTGGAGGAACTTGATTGCCTTTATCGATCGGAGCCCGGCCATGGCTGTTGCCACTGGATGGGGTCACCCGAAGCTCAGACATTTGTTAGAACTTTGATGAAAGCGGGTTAATCCCCAACAATAATAAAGAATATTACATAAGCAAACAACTCATGATGATGTACATAATTAAATTAGGACTTTAATTTAATTATGTCTTCTACTATTTTATCAAATATCATAATCCTCAAATATGATAATCGAGAAAATCTAATCATTTTTCTTAGTGAAATTGAGATCCTAATTTCTTATAGAAGGTCTTGTGGTTGCACAACAAACCTTTTATAAGTTCAAGGATAGCAAACTTTTTTTAATTGCATCTCATGCAATTCTCAATATATTTTTGGCCTCTAAAATATTAATAGCCTTGTGTTAGCACAACAAACTATAATGTTTTAGTTAAGTAGGATCCTTCATTTCTATATAGTCATAATGAAATATAACTACTCTTGTGGTTACACAACAAAGCAGTATATCCTAAATGCCGTAAGCATTATTATGCACTAGATCAATCTTACATCAGTCCCCATAATCCATCTTGTGGTTGCACAACAAACCTAATATGGTTAATGACATAATAATGAACTAGCATGAAGGAAGGCCTTAGTGTAGTGAATCAAAAAAATCCGTCCGTCGAGCCGGCTCAATTATTTTGATTCCATTCGTCGAGTCAGCTCGATCCATAATCTAGCTGACTTGACAGCATTTGGCTCGAGCATCGCTTTCTATTTGCCTGAGAGAGCTAGCTCGAATCTGCCTCGAGCTGACTCGATCTCATCTTGAGCCAGCTCGGCTATATATCCGAGTCGACTCGATTGCATATCGAAGCCAAATTCTAACAAGAATGCCTAAGCACCCAATCTAGAATTAAATCAATCAAATCATCCTGGTAAGTGGGAGAGAGGTGGGGATCCCCCTGTTTCTTTCTTTAGACATCAATGAATTGACTAAGTCAGACAACGGAATCAATTAGAAACCACGTTCTCTTTACCAATCATGAACTACTTTTCTAGACACCGATTGATCAATTTGACATCTAGATTGGTTCTTCTATCGGTTAATTGCACTACAACATAATATAATTTTATATAGGACTTTAATTGGTCTCTATGCACATTCCAGTTCAAAATATATAACATACATGAATTAATCATATCAATCATATCAGCATATATCATCACTCTAGGACAACCATCATCACATAGTGAATATTTGTCATTATGCTAGTGCAACCATACAGAATGATATACATCATAATATAATTATGAATAATTAAGCATGATCACATCATATTAAAAATATGCTAAAATTTTAAATATGATCATATCATATTGACAATTTTGCCACTAAAGTATAAACATAACAACATATGATTTAGTCTAATAAGGTTTACTTTGATACCACTATAGGATTTAGTGTACAAGATGGAAGCATAGATTTCAAAAAAAAATATTGAAATCATATAACCAAACCAAAAACCTAGGACCACCTTAATAGAATTTAAATCATATAATATGCATTTATAACAAAAATGAAGGTATTGGAACATACCTCTGATCGCTAAACTCTAACTTGACCTTGATCACCAGTAGTAGCCCATCAGTGATTTTTCTAGGTGCCCATGTATTCACCCTCTAATGTTGATCCATACAGAAACTTGATCAAGACACCAGAACCTTTGATTATTTTTATTAAAATTCTTATGATAAGAACTTTAATTATATGGGCAGAACCTTTCCTAGCCTTTGCAGTCACCCTTCTTGCCTACTCTTTCTTATATTTCTTTTCTTCTTGTCTTTCTTTACAATCTTTCTAAGCCCTTATCCTAAAGAAGACCTTTTGTCCTTAATAGGACTTGTCTTAACAAGGGAAGGAAGAAAGAAATTGAACAACCAGGGAGCATAGTAAGAAAGAAAGAAGAGTTCTCAATTCTAAGGACTCTCGGAGCGCACCCCTATTTATAATGTACATAGGGGTGCCTCCAAAAATTTTTCATACACATTCGTTATTTTCATCTCATGCCCACTCAAAAATCTCATGCCCCATTAGAAGAAAATGCCATGTGGAATTAATATAAAGAGGTGCCTTAAAGCAGGACTCTTCATAAAATTCTATGTAACTTTTTTCCGAAGAGTCGCAATACTTTCATATTGGTGCCATTAATTTCTACCATTGATCAGTATCAAATGCTGATCCAAAATTCTAAAAGAATGGTGCCAAATTAGAAGATGGCATGGAAAACTTGGACGTGGAAAAGTCAAAGCTTCAAGGTGTTTGACTTGGTGCAAGAGGCGCCTACAACCAAGGGGGCAGCAAAGAGTTGATCTTTATCCAAATTTTAGATAACCAATGAAGAGAATAACTAGCAGAAGGACTCTTCTATGCCCTCTCTTCATTTGAAATCATGCAATAAAATTTATATGAAAAACTAAGGAAAACTTTAGCGTCAAAACATATCAATGCACCACATGTCCCTAGTGCATGGACCAAATCCCATGCACCAAAGAAAAAGATTCTCTAGTGCATGGGTTGCTTATTTATGACATCCAATCCCTTCGTCAGCAAGCCAAGGGTCAACCCAATCAATTAGCAAAATTTGATTTAACTTAAATTGGATTTAATTAGCCTAAATTGGAACCTAATTCGAATCTAGGTGCTATGGTTTGCAATATTTGCTAGCATATTCAACCTGCAAACATGATCTAATCCAATTAGACCCTTGAACAATTTTCTTTGCATGTGATCCATTGGATTCTACATCTAGCCAGTAGTGGATCTGGGTGCAATTTGACCTAATTTGGTTAGAATTTAACCAAACCAATTTAGGTTAAAACTTGCAAACCCAAATTGATCAATTAAAACTTTTTTTAATTAACAATCAAATTAAATTCTTTAATTTGATCGAACCCATAAGACAAGATTGACGTCTAGCAATATATCATGTCTATCTAGAAGATCTAAAATTTTGATAGAAATACCAAAAATATCCTTCAGTGAAAAGTTATCGTACAATAGGATCCTTCAATCACCATGCATCCCGAATATGACTATGGATATGGAATCATGTCAAATCCATCTTCATATTCATTTTTCTTTTAATCATATAATGATGATTTAATTAATAAAATATTAAAAATTATTTTTAATTTTCATCATGCTTTGATCAAAGTCTTCTTAAATCATCATTTGATTGAAGCAATTAGGATGCGATCTCCTCTTACTAGGAGTGATTGATTTCTTACTGACCTACTCATAACCTTTATATGCAATCCACCATATCCAAATCATCCCGTACATGACTAAGTCATGAATGAGTATGAACCAAAATATGGATTCATGCATACAAGGTTCTATGGTAGTCTCAGGTCAAAAGATTACATGCACAACTCCCACTATGAGAACCATCTATTGACATGTAGATAAGACTCCATTAGATATTCTCAAGTTGGATCAATTCAGTAAACTCATTCTTTAATGAGCACCCACATTCTTGTATTAGTGTCATACACAAGTGATAGTGAGATCAATCATCCTCTCCAGCAAGCATACATAGGATGCGTTAGTCTTACTGGAAACATTGGTCCCCAACTCAATGTTACATTGATCAAAAATTTTTAAATTAGAATTTTAAGATTTTAGGTCTCACTAGTATGATCTCATCATAACCCTAAAACCATAGCCCTAATATATGGGATTCATCATAATATTAAATAAATAATTAAGATGCAGCATTTGATGAAATAAATGCCTTTATTTATTTGCAAATGTCATTACATGAGTTTGGAAGATGAAAGAATAGCCCATCAAAATACAAAATTTGATTGGCTTGAGGGCATATTTCTTTCATTTTATAGATCCTAGATGGAGGGTTTAGTAATTAGATTACATGCTTTTGTAGATTAAGTAGTTTAATCTGCATTTTTTGCTATATTTTATTTCAAAAATATTTTAAAATTCAAGTATAAAATCCTTCATATTTTTCATCAGCACCATCATTGCACAAGAATAAATTTCTAGATGTCGACTTTCAATCATCTATATCAGATGTAAAATCTGAGTCTATATACCCCTAGTTCTATAGTTCTCCATTACCAAAGATCAAAAATTTATTCTTAGTCCTTCTCAAGTACATAAAGATGCACTTCACAAAAGTCCAGTATTCTTCATCTGAATTCGATTGATACCTGCTAGTAACACTTATAGCATGGGTGATATCAGATTATGTACATAGCATGGCGTACATGAGGCTTCCTATTGCCAAAGCATAAGAGATCTTACTCATGCATTCAATCTCCTCAAGTGTGTTGGGGCACATCTTTTTAGAGAGATGAATATCGTGTCTGAAGAGCACTAATTGTAACATCCTGGATCAGCAAAATAATAAAATAAAAGATCCATGTTCAGGTATGTGTGGCTTATTGATTTATTTTTGGTATATTCGAGCCACTTAATCTTCATTATGAATTACTTTGAATTAAACTTACCTTGCTAAGGATTGTTGAGGTCATTTTAAAGTAAATTATGACTATCTATTATTTCAAGTTCTGAAAATTTTCTAAGT
This sequence comes from Cocos nucifera, assembly GCA_006176705.1. Classification (NCBI taxonomy): domain Eukaryota; kingdom Viridiplantae; phylum Streptophyta; class Magnoliopsida; order Arecales; family Arecaceae; genus Cocos; species Cocos nucifera. The sequence continues at coordinate 760,118 of QRFJ01000187.1, forward strand.
CTGAAAGTAGCACCTATCTATCTAGAGAGCTATATAAAATATGGATTTTCTTGAAACCAAAATTGATGGTAATTGATCCTTTGGTGTTGGTGAGTTATAAAAAATTTTTTAATAAATTTTATGATCCCTTAATCCATTTTCTCTAAGAAAAGAAAGTTTTAAAAATTTCAAATTTGGAGAAATTTAAACTAGAACTCAAATTTTAATATCTGATTCTTGAGAATTTTGATTTTTCTGATATTTTTATTGAATCCAAATAGAAGATTGTTTCTTATTTATATTTATATTTTAAAGTTAATGAAGAGTAAAATAAATAAAGATATTAACTTATAAATAAGCAGAGTATTGGATAAAGCTGTGAGCAGCTGTAAGCAGAGTATGAAACTAAAATTTCTAAAACCTAGGGGATGGGGTAGACACTTGTGTGAGAGCGATCGACACTGTCTTAGGAAAATAGAGAGGGTGATTTTTGAAAAGTTCTGTGGTGGCACAAGAAGGGGCCAACACTCGCCTGGAGGGTATCAACACTTTTATTGGAGAGGCTGACCTGAGGGATGACCTATTTGAGAAAAAGGGGCAATCTAGGAGCTAACCTGTGTGTGGGTGTCAACACTTATTTCAAAGGTGTCGATCCAAATTACAAAAATTTCTAGGAGTAGGTTTTAATCGAGAGGATTTTAAGTTGGAACTTTTAAATAATTTTTATGCGATGAGTGAGCAACTAGAGGACATTAATAAATGGGAGAAATTCATCTTGATAACACCTGTTAAGCCTAAAATTGGGTGGAATCACTATGAATTGACATCTAGCAAGGTTTAAATTAGTTTATGTTTTTCCAACCTTAAAACAACTGGTTCCTTAGTTGCTGTTTCAGTTTCTAAATTCTTCATAGAGAATAAGGAAAGAGGTTAGGAAAAGGTGGTGTTCTCAATCAGCCAAACTTCAAAGGAAATTAGGCTAGCAAAAGGAGTTTTGGAAATAGCCAAAATTTGAGAAAAGAAAGAAGCTATCGCCATAGCAGTAGAATTTTTCATCCTTTAAAGTAAGAATTTTAAACTCTAGGTTACGTATGTATTAAGTTTTGAATAACTTCTTATAGTTTCGATGTTTTAGTAGGTCAAACTACAAGTTTAAGCTTGAGTTTAAGGGAGAATTGTTGCTACTCATATATTTTTGATGAATTTCTGAAATATTTAGCAAATAGAATTAACAATTGTAATTAGTTGAATGTAAAGAAAGTTATAAATAGAAGTTTTAGATGAATTATTGGAAACCCTTATGTTTATATTAAGGTTTGGTTAACCCTAAAACTAGGGCAAGCAAGATGAAGTGAAAATAAAGATAAGAAAAGCTAAGGAATAAGAGTTAGAGGAGTTAAGAATCAGTCTAAAGCAAAGCATACATCTTTATTTTTCATGTATCATATGGTTTGATATTGATATATGTGTGTGTACCCATTTGAATAGGGAAGGAAGAAAGCTCAAGAGAGTGCTTGAAGTGACTTAAGCACCAAAGATAAGAAAGATAGCACGATAGCTAGTTAGAATGAAAGGTGAGTAGATTTTCTATCTAACTCTAGTTTTTCTCATATGGTATTTATTATGAAAGAGGCAAGTTTTGCAATGTAAATAAGTTTACTTCCTATTGTTTTCAGCTTATATGTACGTTTTTATGCAAACAGGAAAATAGGAAATGGTTTTATAAGAGTATGTGAATTTATTTTGAATAGCATGGTATTATATTTTGAAAGATGTTAAAATAGTTTATTGACACTCCTTTGAATGTAAATTGTTCTTCATTTAGGTTGCATTAATTATGTAATTGTAACTTTGGTGATGAGAGTGATTATCATGGTTGACAAGTTATATATATGTTATGTGTATATATATTCCTATGGGAAAAGCAAAGCAAGCTTTGAGCAGAAAGTGTTTTATTGAATTGGTTTTCAGTAGGTGACCCATAGGAGTAATCAACCTATGGGGTGAATTGTGACATTGCTTATGGGAAAAGAAATATTTACCTGGTGCTTGGTAGTGAAATTTTTCCCAGTAGGGCTCTATACTTTGCCCAGTGGGGCTCTATATTCAGCTGGCACCTCCACAGTCTTTGCCTAGTGGGGCTTTATACTAACAATGCCATATCGACTGCCCTTAGTAGGGGTGTGCTGGAGTGCAGTCGGTGGTATCTAATGAGCTGGTACCTCCACAATCTTATTTAATTTAGTAGTGACCATATTGACTGCCCTTGGTAGGGATGCGTTGGAGTGTAGTCGGCGGTAGTTAACAGCTTGATGTTATTTAATTATTTACATGATTGCACTTTTGTTCAATAAGCAACAACTTTCTTGAATGTATTATTGGCAGGTGGTGTGTATGTGAGACGTAGATCTCAAATAAATCAGTGTACTGTAATTTGTTTTAGCTCAGCAAAGCTTCTTTCAGCAAAGTGATTCGATTGTGATCGTACACTTATTTGATTCTTATTTATTTGAAAGTGCGGTAGAAATATAAATCATATATTATGATAATGAGTATTATAGCTATGTTTTTCTACTTTTTCATTGATAGATTGATTATTCACTCATTGAGACTTTCCCAAGTCTCACCCCTCCCTCTTTTTACCTATAGTTTTGGAGTAGCTAAGCTCAAAGAGTTGTATCAGCTTGTGTATTAGCACCTTTAGTGGAGGAAGTATTATGTAATAATGGCTTGTAAAGAAAATATACTTTGAGAACTATTGTATAGTTGAAATAGTTAAATCAAAAATTGGTATATGTATGTGTATTAGTTTGTCTTATAAAGGCATGTATTAAAAAGATAAGTAATGACTATAATGTGTGCATGAAGTATAGTTCTGCTATTGAAATTCCAAGTTTGTTTATGTGATTTTTTGAGTTATGAGTTAAGATAATGGATTTTAGCAAGTCAAAATAATTGAATTGAGATGTTTGTATTGGAGATGAATGAACGGTTCAGCTTAATTGAAAGCAAGTTACTAACTAAGGTACAGTTCAGCATAGTTATGATTTAGAAATCTTTTTAACCTTTGATAAGGGTTGGGTGTGGCACTGTCACCCAGTTTAGTTAGGGGTGGGGTGTTACACTAATCATCTCTTGGAGTTTTTCATGCTGACCTCTTCAATACCTTCTCTATGTACATCTTTTATGAAAGACCCAGTATCCTCTTTAGTCTATCTCTATAGATGTTAATTTTCAAAATAAAGGATGCTTCTCCTAGGTCTTTCATAGAGAACTCTTTGGACAACCATATTTTGACCGAGGTCAATATGAAAATATCATTTCCAATTAGAAGGATGTCATTCACCTACAATATAAGGAAAATAACAACTCTCCCACTAACCTTTTTGAAAACACAAGGGTCCTCCTCATTCTTGATGAAACCAAACGATTTGATCACATCATTGAAATGAGCATTCCAGCTCTGAGATGCTTGCTTTAATCCACAGATGGACTTTTGCAACTTGCAGACCTTATGATCACCTTCACCAGATGTGAAACCAAGGGGCTGTTCCATATAGATATCTTCCTCAAGATATCCATTTAAGAATATTGTTTTCACATCCATCTGTCATATTTCATAATCAAAATAGGCTACAATTACAAGCAATATACCGATAGATTTTAGCATGGCTACTAGCAAGAAGGTATCCTTATAGTCAATACCTTCGTGCTGACTATATCCTTTTACCATTAGCCTAGCCTTAAATGTCTCCATATTTTTATTTGCACCTATCTTTCTCTTAAAGATCCATTTACATCCAATAGGTTCTATAGCTTTAGATAGATCTACCAAGTTCCAGATTTTGTTCAAGCACATTGAATCAATCTCTGACTTCATTTCCTCTTGCTATTTCCTAGAGTCAATATCTGATATTGCCTCATCATAGGTTGTGGGATCATCACCATGAACCTCATTTCCCATGAGAAATATTTTCTCTACATCCTTTGAAATAGTATCTAAGTACCTCTCAGGAGGATAGAAAATTCTATTTGATTTATGAGGTGGAGGAGGTTATGTTAGGATTGGCTCAGATTGACTGGGTTCCATAGGTTCCTTGGCTCATTGCTCTTTGAAAATTTTTCCTCGAGCCTAATCTATCTCCCGATGCCACCATCTTGAATAAACTATTTTTCAAAAAAATTAGCATGCCGACTCACAATCACATTATGGTCTTCTAGAAAATAGAAATAATATCCTAATGACTCTTTAGGATATCCTATGAATCGAGCTCTTAGGGACCTAGACTTTAACTTGTTCACTTGTTGTCTCTTGACATGGTCTAGACAACCCCAAATTCTAAAATGACTCAAACTTCGCTTCTTACCATGCCATATCTCATATGGTGTGATAGGAATGGTTTTACATAAAATCCTATTTAATAGGTATATGACTATCATTAGACTATATTCCCAAAGAAAAATAGGAAGGTCCGTGAAGCTCATCATGGATCGGACCATATCTAATACGATCTGATTTTTCCATTCTGAAATCTCATTGAGTTGAGGCATTATAGGTGAAGTCCACTGTGAGACTATGCTATTATCCTTGAGATAGTCTAGAAATTTTTGAGTAAGATATTCACCTCCTTGATCTGATTGAAGAACTTTAATGGGCTTTCTAGTTTGCTTTTCCACTTCATGTTTGAATTCTTTGAACTTTTTAAAGGCTTCAGACTTATGTCGCATCAACTACACATACCCGTACTAAGATAGATCATCGATAAAGATAATGAAGTAGAAAAGTTGTCTATAGCCGGTACATCAAATGGGCGCACATATCTGTATGCACTAGAAAAAGTAGGTCTATGTTCGTTTTTCCATATCCTACAAAAAGGAAGCTTAGTCATTTTGCCTTGAAGGCATGATTCATAAAGTGGATATGACTTGAAAGTCAATGTACCCATTAGTTCAGATTTCTTCAATATATTAATCCTGTCTTCTTCTATATGATGTAGCCTAAGGTGCCATAGATACCTTTCATTAATACTATCTCTAGATTATTTTGATCCTATGGCATTCATATTTTGCTGAAATTAAACACAAAAACATCTATATGTAACTGATAGAGAGCATTAATTAAGAAACTACTTACAATTTTATTTCTTTCATAAATAATTATATAGTGGTCCTTAAAGAAACTAATTACATAGTTCTCTTGTGCTAAACATAAAATAGAAATCAAATTTCTACTTGTAGTAGGTACAAAGTAACAGACTCTAAAAACTAAAACTAATCTAAATGGTAGTTGAAGAGGATAGGTTCTCATGGCCACAGTAGCAACTTTTGCTCCATTTATGACGTGCAGGTTCATCTCACCATCCCTCAGCCTCGTGCTCTCCTCAAGACCCTATATAGAAGTGCATAAGTTAGCACTAGGACTGGAGTCAATTATCCAATTGGATGTAGAAGAAATCGTAAGGTTAGTTTCAATGACAAGCATACCTTCAAAAGGACCTGCCTCTTTCTTGTTCTTCAGGCTGGTCAGGTATGAATGGCAATTCCACTTCCAATGGCCTTTGGTGTTGTAGTGAAAATATTTTTCTTTGTCCATAGCCTTCTTCTTCGGTTCCTGCTTACCTTTCTGTTTCCCATATATCTTTTATTTCTTTGCAGACTTTTTCTTCGTACCAAAAGACTTTTATTTGGTAGAAGTCCGCTCCACAGATAGAACTAAACCCTTTGAACCTTTCATAGTCAGCTCAGCAATAACCAACATATTCATTTAATTCAGTCAAGGTGCATTGGAGCTAATTCATATAGAAGTTTATGATGAACTGCCCATATGAATCAGTCAAGGACTATAGGATCACATCAATCTGTAGCTCCTTGTCCATAATGACTATGAGCTTCTCAAGCTCTTCTAGATCCTTGATCATCGCCAAGCAATGATCTTGGACCGACTACCTATCATGCATCTATGCCTTAAAAAGTCTCATGAAGACTTGATAATGTGGTGCGCGACTTTGCTCGCTAAATAACTCTTGTAGGGAAGCTAATATTTGGCACGTAGTTCTGATGTCTTCATGTTGGTACTGCAAGCCATCTGACATGGAGTCCAACATGTAGCAACTGACCTTATTATCATCATTTGACCACTTCTCATGAGATGCTCTCTATTCAGCGATCAGATGAGCTGGTAAAGTGGGAATCTCCTAGTCCAATACATAGGATAGCTTTCTAAACTCAAAATAATTTTGAAGTTCCTAAGCCAATCCTTGAAATTGTGTCCAATCAATCTATGGGTATCTAGGATTCGGGTTAAGGGGTTTAACACCGACATTTTTCAGTAGAGAGTCAAAAGTTTCTAGTTAGACTTGTAATTTGACTTGATCAATTTATTTAGAGATTTTATTTTTAAGTAAATTAGGCTCTCACTATTTTCTCGGATCCCTATACTCCATTAGAAGAGATGTAAAAGTCTCCATGATTATTGACTTTTAGTAGGTGGTGTGGTCCCATTGATTGGGCCAACACCTCACCTAATAGTTATTGATGATGGGTCAGCCATGTAGGAACCAGATCTAGGATTTTAGGGCTAGATCTTGAAAATTTTTCAAGATTAGATAGTGAAAGACTTAAATAAATAAATATTTATTTATAAAACTAGAGAATATTTTAGATCTAAGATTCTATTACATGATTATGGCATGGAATTAAATCAAAAATTAAAAATATAAAGGAAGAAGAAGTGTTGATCATATCAACATAGATCTACACTAGATCAGAATCATATGAGTAACAGAAGATCAGATCTTTATTATCTATGCAAGTTAGATATTTTAACTTATTGATCTAGGCATGAGGATGATGTTATGAGTTGCACATGCATCCGATCTCTAGGAGTCATCCACACGAGCCCATGAATCATGTTAAGAAGTCATGATGCAAGAAATCAGCATAGTATACTAGTACTGTGCTGATCCTTCTTCGATCATCGATCTGGAACCACCTTCTTCAAATTTTGGACTCTTCAATTTTTAGAAGAAAGGGGAGGAGATTTTGAACCTGACACACTCTCAAAAATCTCTAAAGAAGGAGGAAGAGATCAAAGAAAAACCCTAGAAGAAGAACCCTTCTTCTTCTTATTTTCTCTCACCTAGACACATAGATTGGTGTCTATGAAATCCCCATGCCCCAATATTCTTTCTCCTTAATTTTTACACACCCTAAAGCACTCTTAATGGTATGGAATCCAAAAAAAAATCAGTCTAAAATTTATTTTAAATATTAAGATATGGAAGAGTCTTATCTAGGTCAAACACCTAGACAAGGCAAGTCCAACATAGGCAACTAGTTAGGGTGCCCAACACTTGGGCACTCCCTCCATTCTTTATGATGTGGACCATCAGGAATAAGCACACAAAATCCTACTCTTCCCTATGAAAAAATATGAGAAAAATCAGGTATGTGAGCGGCACAAAGCAAGGAGGAGTTTTAGGTGCTTAAAATTCTATCTCATAGAATTTAAGTCAAAACCAACTCCTAGTTTGACTTGGTCCACAACCAAATGCCATCTAAGGAATAAGGGAAGGCTATGGGTGTGTGTGAAGGCTTGGGAAAAGATTTTTCCATGTTCAAAATTAAAGAGAAGGGGCATGCGGGGCGTGAGGGGTCAATGGTGCAAAGAATAGGGAGTCCTAGTCATACTAGGATTTTTATTTTGACTTGGTCCAAGTGATCTATGAACCAAATTAAATTAGGATTAATTCAATCCAATTAAATTAGATTCTAAATAAATTAAGGACTTAAGTAAATCAAATTAAATTTAATTTAATTCTAATTTAGTTTTTTAATTAAATTAGAAAATTGGGTTGACCTAAGTCCTAGTTGAACTAGGACTAGTTCTTCCTTGCACTTGGCTTATCTAAAAAACTAATTGAACTTGATCCAATCAAATCCAAACTAAATTTAATTAAATAATATTTAATTAAACTTTATCTTATCCCTTTGGCTTAATCAAATTAAATCAATCAGCAATCAAATTGCTAATCGATTCTCCTACAACACTTGCACTAGGTTAAACATCCATCATATTGATCGTTTAACCCTAGAATGATTCTTAATCGTTGATCAACCATTCGATCAGATCATGAACTCTAATGTGTGTAACCTCATAGATCTGAACCTAAGTTGGTAGCATAGAAATAAATTTTTATATTAATCAACATAACCATCTAGCAATGATATCCGATGGTCGGATAGGTCGAATATGTAGAACAACATCCTTAGAACCTATGCGGATATAGTTTCTATATAATTCATCTCCTTGACCAAAATGCTTGTAGGATACCTCAAAGTTCAACTATCAACTCTGATCAAGCTGTCCATATTGTATTTCAAAATATCAAATCCATCTTATGGATTACCTTGGCCAAGATTTTGCTATATTGAAATACAGTGATATATTCTTCTCCAACTCTTGGAGTGATGAATTCCATCTTAATCACACACCAATTTTGCAAGTACTTGATTATGCCTAGAAGCCTTCTATTATTGAATTAGAAATTTAGTTAGTCTAGTACCAAAGCACTGTGAGTTGCTTGCAAGTCACTGAGTTGATCTCAGGTCTTAGAGATACTTATACCTATATCCCATCAGAGACATTCTCTACAACAGAATGCTCTAAAGTTAGTTACATTCAGTGATGATGTACCTATACATCTTATCTGTATGCCATACCAATATCTCCATACTTCTTGGTTAAAAGGACAACCAACCTATATGGCATACAGTGACCTATGCTCGATAGACACTGTCGTCCTTATTAACAGCCTATCATTTGATCATGAATAGTTTTAAGGACTAATCGATAAATCCTCTCTTTATCGAATCTAAATAGTCCTAAGAACTTTATCACAATAATTGAGCTTGTTAGAAGATGAAAACTTATAATAAAAATATCAAAAATATATTTTATTAATTAATAAATTAATTATATTTATAAAATAGCTCAACCGTCAATAGGCTGATGATTGACTTTGGAACATATTTTTCAATAACTTTCACTTATCCTAAAGCCACTCGACATAGTATCTATTATCCATCTTTGATTTGTGATTGTCAAACTCCTTTATCGCTAGGGCTTTAGTAAAGGGGTCGGTCAGGTTCTTCTTTTCATCAATCTTCTGAAGATCGACGTCATCTCAATCCACGATCTCTTTGACTAGGTGGAAGTGGCATAGAATGTTTTTCATCCACTGGTGTGCCTTTGGTTCCTTTGCTCGAGCTACGACACTAGTGCTGTCACAGTAGAGCAGGATAGGACCATCTAGAGAGGATGCTACTCTCAGCTTGGTGATAAACTTTCTCAGCCACATAGCTTTCTTCATGGCATCTAATGCTGTGATGTACTCTACTTCGCAAATAGAGTCTACCATAATATGCTACTTGGAACTCTTCCAGCAGATGGCTCCAACATTTAGAGTAAAGATATATCCCGACATGCTTCTGCTATTATCATGGTCAGATTGAAAGTTGTTGTCTGTAAATCTCATAAATTTCAACTCTGACTTGCCATAAACCAACCATTGGTCTTTAGTATTTCTTAAATACTTAAGGATGGCTTTAACCACATTCTAGCGATTTTCTCCAGGGTCAAACTGGTCTACTTAGTACTCTTTGTGAGTATGCCACGTCTGGTCTCGTACATATCATGGCATACATAATAAATCACACTACTGAAGCATATGTGACTCTACTCATATGCTCTCTCTCTTCAGAAGTTATTAGATAATTCTTCTTAGAGAGAAATTTCATGGCCTATCGGAAGATTGTCCTTTTTAAAATTTTCCATGCTAAACCTCTTTAGCACGGTATCTATCTACGTGGACTGGGATAACCCAAGTATTCTTTTAGATCTATCCCTATAGATCTTCATCCCTAGGATATAGGATGCTTCACCCATGTCCTTCATGAAGAACTGAGATGGCAACCAAATTTTTATTTCCTGCAATGCGGGGATGTCATTTCTAATTAAGAGAATGTCATCCACGTACATGATAAGGAATACCACTACTGGATGATTTGCTCATTTATAAATGCAAGGCTCTTCTCCATTCTTAATGAAGCCATACATTTTGATTATCTTATCAAAATGCATGTTCCAACTTTGAGATTCCTGCTTTAATCCATAAATGGATCTTTGAAGCTTGCACACCTTTGACTTATCTATGGATGTGAACCCCTCAGGTTGTATCATATACACCTTTTCAGTCAGCTTTTCATTCAAAAAAGCTGACTTTATATCTATCTATCAGATCTCATAGTCTAGATGGACAGCTATCGTAAGCATTATCCAAATGGATTTTAACATTACCACAGGAGAGAATGTCTCATCATAGTCAATACCATAATGTTGATGGTACCCCTTGGCAACCAGATGGGCTTTATAGGTCTCCACCTTTCCGTCTGTATCTATTTTTCTTTTAAAGACCCCCTTACACACAATGGGTTTAACCCCTTCGGATGCATCCACTAATATCCATACATCATTGACCTTCATGGACTCCATTTTAGATTTCATGGCCTTAAGCCATTTTTTAGAATTAGATCTCTGCATAACATCCATATAGGTGATCGAATTCTCATCGCTCTCATCGAGTTTGATGGGATCACCGTCCCAGACCAAGAAACCATAGTATCTATCTGAATGATGCGGTACTCTACCGAATTGCCTTAATGGTGTAGGTATACTAGGCTTCGGATCTGATCTAATCAAATTTGACTCAGGTTCAGCTACAGGTATCAATTTTTCTATCCATTGAATTTTATCAAGTTCAACCTTAGAGGCAGCAGTTTCTTCACCAAGGAACTTCTTTTCTAAAAAGATTACCTTAAGACTGATGAACACCTTTTATTCTTCAGCATGGTAGAAATAGTAACCCTTACTTTCTTCGGGATATCCTATAAACACACATTTATCAAACTGGGGTCCAAGCTTATCTATATGAAATTGTTTGACATAGGCCAGACAATCCCAAACCCGTAGGTGAGAGAGTGTAGGCCTACACCCAATTCATATCTCATATGAAGACTTTGTGACAAATTTACTCGATACATTGTTCAATATATAACATGTAGCCTTAAGAGCATAACCCCAAAATGAAATAGGCATACTAGAAAATCCCATCATGGATCAAACCATATCTAACAAGGTTCAATTTTTCCTTTTCGATACACCATTATGCTATGATGTTCCTGGAGGAGCCCACTATGAGAGAATCCCATTCTCTCCTAGATATGTTAAGAACTCACTGGATAGATATTCATATCCTCGATCTGATCGAAGAGTTTTAATACTCTTTCTAGTTTATTTTTTTACTTCACTTTGGAATCTTTTGAATATTTCAAATGAATCCAACTTGTGTTTCAATAGATAGACATATCCATACCTGGATAGATCATCTATGAAAGTAATGAAGTAGAAATATCTACCTCTGGCATCTGTGCTCATTGGTCTACATAAATCAGTATATACTTGACCTAAGAGCTTAGTACCTCTCTCACCTTTTTCAGTAAAAGGTGACTTGGTCATTTTACCAAGAAGACAAGATTCATAGATTGGAAGTGATTCATAATCACTGACTTCGAGAATTCCCTCTTGAGTCAATCTATTTATCCTATTCTTATTTATATGACCTAGCCTATAGTGTCATAGGTAGATATCAGAGAAATTATCTAATCTGGTTTCTAAAAGTGTACATTACACTCACAGCCTATGATAAAATTTAAATACCATTTCTTTGTTATCCATGCATTATTGTAAAATCATTCATAATGATATCACAATAATCTTTCTTTATAGATAAATGATAACCATCTTTAGCCAAAAGGCTAATAGAGATTATATTCATCAGAAAGGAAGGATAATAATGACATTCATTTAAAAAAATGATATTAGTATTGAGAATAAGTTGAACTATTTCCATAGCTAGAACTGGAACAAACCTTCCATCTCCAACATTCAGGAATCACTTATTATTTTCAAATCTTCTACTAATTTGAAGTCTTTGCAACGTATTGCAAATATGGACTAGACTTCTAGTATCCAATACCTAAGTAGAAGTATCACAAATAAAAAAATTATAAGGTGTTATCATATAACATTCTTAATCAGCAACTACTTGCTCATCTCTCTTATTTAGCTTGTTAGGGTCATAAAAATCAAGATATTAAGGATAGTTCTGAAGGAAAAATCCTATTTCTCAGATCAGGTTTGATCAGATCTGATTTAACCAAGAGAAATATTTCAAAAAATTTTTTTATTAAATCTAAATTAGATTTGATACTTTTTAGATATGATTAGATGGATCTAATAAATAAAATAAAAATAAATTAAATCAAATTTAATTTGTATCATGTTGTTGGGTAATCCTATTATCCTATGATGATCCTACTGATTGTTTGAGGTTCTAGATGCAGCCATGCAATTGCTTGGCCTCTATTGATATCTACTCAAGTAGGATCTGGAGATCTCCTCCTTCTCAATCTATCCTCCAAATATCAGATCTGGATCTGATCTTGAAGATCTTCAAAATAATTTTTGAAGATCTAGTGTCGTCCCTTGTAGCAGTGTTGCCTTCTTCCTTTCTTGTCATCTTTCTCTTGCCTAGATCGCACCAAACTAAAGCCCAAGGCCTCTTGAACATGGAGAGGAGAGAGAAGATCAGAGGTAGGTGTGGAGAAGAGGGGAGAGGGGCTATGTGGCATCGGTAAGGGAAGAACTCTTTAAACCTAGGCACAGACAGGGTTTATATAGACCCTGCTGCACCATGTAGTGCCACATCATCCCGATCAATCACGTCTTTTCATATAATAAGATCTAAATCTGATTGATGGATTGACATCACCTGATCCAATTAGATGAGAGCCCCTCTCAAACATCCTTGGGTGGCGTCAGGACTGATCAAAGTAGAGTCTTAGGCACCGCCTAAGATTATTCTATGAAGCAACCTGGAGTCCCATTTGTATGGGACTCCAGGCATCATCATCCTTGGGTGCACACCTCCCTAGGCATGCGTCCCCTCCCTTTCCTCTTTTTAGTAGGTGGATAAAAATCAAATCTCTCTCCTATGGATGCATGACATATGGGCAGATATCTAAGTGTCAAAGGTCAATGTTTGACCAAAGTCAAAAGACAAGAATTAGTAGGTGACGGAAAATGGTAGGTATTATCTTAAATTTATCTCACAAATTAAGACAACCCTTTTCTAACCTAGACAAACTCCAGTCAGATCATGTAAAGGTACCTGAGTGAGCCTAAATATATTTGGCTTAGTCAAGATAACTTTTAATGATTGTTGAAGGAGAACATTAGGCTCAATTGTTTGCTAGCATGATTTTCTTGAGCCTAATTGAATCTTATTCAAATCAATTGAACTGGATTAATCCAATTGATGATATTCAAATCCAAACTCTTATTTGTGTGACCCAGTTAGGCTCAGTTCCATATGGTAATGGGATATGTCATGATCTCTATCATCAACATCATTGAAACATCTTTCGATGGATTAGAACTTTTTTGATTTAGACAACTAGTATGATCGATCATCCAAATCATTCTAATTGCTTCCAAAATCCATCAGTGATACTTAGTAGTATATGGTAATAATGCATCAAAACTGAGAACGAACCTCTCGGTGTAGTTACCTATGTGATTAAGTTTCTTTATCTTGAGCTCCGATCAGATTAGGGTTAAGGTGAACTCGTCAAACCCTAATATCCATCATATAATTAATCATTCGATTCAAGTCCAACATGAAAACCTTAATAGAAACTTTTTCTATTATTTTACTATGCCATGGCCATGGGCTTATGGACTTGATTCTCATGATCATCATAGGGCTACTCCTTATCCACCGAGGTAGATAAATTCCCTATTGGTGCAATCCAATTCCTATAATGAACATGCTATAGCCAACATGCACCTCAGGATTCTGATTGGCTAAGAGATCGAGTTATAGTATAGTCAAACTATAACACCCTCAAGATGAACTGCTGATGCATCTCAGATCAAAGAACCAGACACACAACTATAGCTTCGAGCCAGTCATCGATGAGAAGGTAGACTTTCTTATGACTGCTCGAGGTGGTCACGCTCGGTGCCCTCATTCTCTAACAAGTACCTGTACTCTCACTCCGGTGTCTGTACACCATAGATTCAAGACTCATCTACTATAAAGAAGCAATTATACACCAATCTTTCAGATCAACCACCATCCTTGTGATGATCCTACAGTCAGGAGTATTTTATGAGTTAGTAATAAAAATTCATGTCTTAAATATTCAACTCTTGAAAATATAAACTATCATTATCATTAACTCAAGGGATGTATCACAGATACTAAATACGCATTATGATAGAATATAATTTATTTTATTATTTATAGTCAAAATTATAATTTTATTCTTTGAAGTGTATAACAAGTGTCAGTCAATTATGGCTTCTAGGGCACACATATCTAACAAACTCCCACTTGACCTAAAGTCAATTGGCTACAATTCTAAGTCCCATCTTCTCAAGGTGGGCTTCGATCTTCTGCTAGCCTAATGGCTTTATGAGTAGGTCTGCCGCATTATCTACGAAATCGACTCTCTTGACCTCGACATAATCTTTCATAAGGTAATCACAGATGAGGTGGTATTGTCGCTCGATGTGCTTGGATTTCTGGTGAGACCTTGGCTTCTTAGCAAGGACTATGATGCCATTATTATCACAGTATAGAGGAATGACATCTGATGGCATCACTTCGATCTTTGTGTTAAACTTTTTGCACCAAAATGCCTCCTTCAAAACTTCTGATGCAGCAATGTATTCTGCTTTCATGATGGAATCTGCGATTACTGTCTGCTTGAAACTCTTCCAATTGACAGCACCACCATTACACACAAACAGACTCTCCAGATGTCGACTTTCGATCATCTACATCGAACATAAAATCCGAGTCTGTATATCCCTGGACTTGGAGTTCTCCATTACCAAAGACCAACAACATATCCTTAGTTCTTCTCAAGTACTTAAGGATACATTTCACAGAAGTCCAGTGTTCTTCATCCTGGATTTGACTTGATATCTGCTTGTGACACTCACAGCATGGGCTATATCAGGTCGTGTACATAGCATGGCATACATGAGGCTCCCTATTGCAGAAGCATAAGGGATCTTGCTCATGCGTTCTATTTCCTCAGGTGTGCTAGGGCACATCTTCTTGGAAAGATGAATACCATGTCTGAAGGGTATTAATCCCCTCTTAGAGTTTTTCCATACTAAACCTCTTTAGTACTTCCTCTATGTACATCTTCTGTGAAAGTCCTAGCATCCTATTCGGTCTATCTCTATAGACCTTAATTCCTAGAATAAAGGATGCTTCTCCTAGGTCTTTCATGGAGAATTCTTTGGACAACCATATTTTAACTGATGGTCAACATGGGAATATCATTCCCAATAAGGAGGATATCATCCACGTACAATACGAGGAAGACAATAGCGCTCCCACTGACCTTTTTGAAGACACATGGTTCCTCCTCATTTTTGATGAAACCAAACAATTTGATCACATCATTAAAATGAGTATTCCAGCTCCGAGATGCTTGCTTAAGTCCATATATGGACCTTTGCAGCTTGCATACTTTGTGATCAGCATCACTGGATGTGAAACCTATGGCTGTTCCATATAGATATCTTTCTCAAGGTATCCATTTAAGAATGCTATTTTTACGTCCATTTGCCATATTTCATAATCGAAATAGGCTACAATAGCAAGCAATGTGTGGATGGATTTTAGCATAGCTACTGATGAAAAGGTATCCTGATAGTCAATGCCTTCGCATTGACTATACTCTTTTGCCACTAATTTGTCTTTGAATGTCTCCATATTCCCATCTGCACCGATCTTTCTCTTGTAGATCCATTTACATCTAATAGGTACTATACCTTTTGGTGGATCTACCAAGGTCCAGACTTAGTTTGAGTGTATTGAGTCAATTTCTAACTTTATTGCCTCTAACCATTTCTTGAAGTTGATATCTGATATCATCTCATTATAGGTTTTGGGATCATCACCATGAACTCCATTACCTAAGAGAAACATTTTCTCTATTTTCTTTGATATAGTACCTAAGTACCTCTCAAGAGGACGTAAAACCCTTTTCGATTTATGAGGTGGAGGAGGTAGTGATTGTATTGGCTTAACCTAATTTGATTCCATTTGGTCCTTAACTCGTTGCTCCTGTGAGACTTTCTCCTCGAGCTTGATCTACTTTTCAATATCGCCATCTTGAATAAACTATTTTTCAAGAAAGATGACATGCCGACTCACAATCACATTATGATCTTTTGAAAAGTAGAAATAATATCCTAATGACTCTTTAGGATATCCTATGAATCGAGCTCTAAAGGACCTGAAGTCTAACTTGTCCGCTTGTTGTCTTTTGACATGAGTCGAATAACCCCAAATTCTGAGATGACTCAGACTTGGTTTCTTACCATGCCATATCTCATACGGTGTGGTGGGAATGGTTTTAGAGGAAACCCTATTTAGTAAGTCTATTGCAGTTAACAGACTATATCCCCAAAGAAAATCAGGAAGGTCTATGAAGCTCATCACGGATTGGACCATATCTAATAGGGTCCGATTCCTCCATTCTAAAATTTTGTTGATTTAAGATGTTCCAGATGGAGTCCATTGAGAGACTATACCATTTTTCTTAAGATAGTCAAGAAATTATTGACTAAAGTATTCACCTCCTCGATCTAATCAAAAAATCTTAATGGATTTTCTAGTTTGAATTTCGATTTCATGTCTGAATTTCTTGAACTTTTCAAAAGCTTTAGACTTGTATCTCATAAGATACACATATCCATACCGATATAACTCATTAGTAAAGGTTATAAAGTAGACAAAGTTGTCTCTAGCCGGCACATCAAATAGGCTGCACACATCAGTATTGAAAGGAATATGCACTAAACCCAATTTATTTTTTGGGGTGTTCTTTGTCTTTCAGACTCATGTAATGACATTTTTAATAAAAGACATTTATTTCATCATATGCAGTGTCTTATTATTTATTTAAGATTATGATGAACCTTATAAATTAGGGGTATGGTTTTAGGATTATGATGAGATCATACTAGTGAGACCTAAAATCTTAAAACCCTAATTTAAATATTCCTAGTCGATGGGACATTGAGTTAGGGATCAATATTTTTTGGTAAGACTAGCACATTCTTTGTATGCTCAAATGAGAGGATGATTGATCTCACAATAACTTGTGTATGATACTAATACAAGAATGTGGGTGCTCATTAGAGAATGAGTTCACTGAATTGATCCAAATTGAGAATATCTAATGGAGTCTTATCTACATGTCAATAGATGGTTCTCATAGTGGAATTTGTGCATGTAATCCTTTGACCTGAAACTACCATAGAATCTTATATATATAAATCCATATTTTGGTTCATACTCATTCATGACTTAGTTATGTACGGGATGATCTGGATATGGTAAATTATATATATGAAGATTGTGAGTAGGTTAACAAGGAATCGATCACTCCTGGTAAGAGGAAATAGCATCCTACCTATTTCTAATAAATAATGATTCAGGAAGACTTTGATCAAAGCATGATGAAAATTAGAAATGATTTCTAATGTTTCATTAAATGAATCATTATCATAAGATTGAAAGAGAAATGAATATGATATTGGGGTTGACATATTTCCATACCCAGAGTCATATTCAGGATGCAGGAAGATCGAAGGATCTAGTTGCATGGTAAATTTCACTGAAGGGTATGTTTGGTATTTCCATCAAAATTTCACATCTTTCGGGTAGTCATGATACGTTGCTAGACGTCAATCATGTCTTGTGGGTTCGATCAAGTTAAAATTTTAATTTGATCATTAAATTAGAAAGTGTTCTAAATTAAGTCAAATTGGGTTGGCTAGTTTTGACCTAAATCGGTTTGGTTGAGTTCTAACCAGATTAGGTCAAATCACACCCTGACTCACTGCTGATTAGATGTGGAACCCAATGGGTCACACACAAAGAGAATTGATTAAGGGTCTAATTAGATTAGACCATGTTTGCAAGATGAATATGCTAGCACATATAGCAAACCCTAGCACCAGGATTCGAATTGGATTCGAAATCAGCTTCCAATTTGGGCTAATTTAGATCTAATTTGAGCCAAATAGGATTTGACCTTGAGTTGGATTAACCTAGATTGATTGAGCTTCAGATTGGACACCACCTACCAGCATCCCACATGCCAGAGAGTCTCTCTCTTGCTCATGGGAAGTATTTCATGCGCAAAGGACTCTTTGGCGCATGGAATAAGATGGCGCCTACCTTCTTTGACTTTTCCCATATATTATGTTGCGTAATTTTTTTTAATTGGCATGGACATCAGATATGGGGTGCAGAAGAGTCCTTCTGTAGATAGAAAGACTTCTTTTTCCTTTTAAATTTTTTGCCCATGATGTTTTTGTCGCCCAAGACCCCTTGCCGCCCAAGACTCCATGTCGCCTACTCCTCCTTGACGTCTCTTGGACCAAGTCAAAGTCTCTTGGGACTTTGACTATTCAAAGATTATCTCCACGCCTTCTTGCTGATTGGGCATCCCTTCTTTAGAGCCATTGGATGGCTTTGTATCATGATCTAATGGATGAAAAGGGAGGCGCCAAAGATGATGCATTGCGACTCTTCGTAAAAACTTACGTAGAATTAGTCCAAGAGTCCTTCTGCTTTAAGGCACCTCTTGGACTAAGTCTATATCTCATTTTTTTACTGATGAGGCATGAGATTGGCTGATGGGGCATGAGAAATGGATAAGGAAAGGGCGTGAGATTTTTGTTGGCATCCTTACGTACATTATAAATAAGGGTGCGCATCAAGAGTCCGGGTTAGGAAAACATTATCTTTTCTTTCTTACAAGAGTTTCTTTTTGTCCAATTTTCTTTCTTCCTTTCTCTTGTCTAGACCTTGTCTTTATAAGGACAAGAAGTCATCTTAAGACTAAGAGATTAGGAAGGAAAATTAAGAAGACAAAAGAAAAAGAAAGATAGATAAGGAAAGGCAAGGAAGGTGACATAAAGGCTTAAGAAGGTCTTGCCCATTTAATTGAAGTTCTTATTACAAGAATTTTAATTATATAAATCAGAGGTGCTGATGTCTTGATCAAGTCTCTATGTGGATCAATGTTGGAGGGTGAACACATGGGCACCTGGTGGAACCCCTGACAGACTACTACCGACAATCAGGGTTAATTTAGGGTTTAGCGATAAGAGGTATGTTCTAATACTTTCTTTTATATTACAAATGCATGTTATATGATTTAATTGCTAATAAGGTGGTCCTAGGGTTTTGGGTTTGGTTTATTTTGATTTCATATTTTGCTTTGAAATCCATGCTTCCGCCCTGTACACCAAACCCATCAGTGGTATCAGAGCGAGCCTTATTAGGTTAAATCATATAAT
This sequence comes from Cocos nucifera, assembly GCA_006176705.1. NCBI lineage: Eukaryota > Viridiplantae > Streptophyta > Magnoliopsida > Arecales > Arecaceae > Cocos > Cocos nucifera. The sequence goes on from QRFJ01000187.1 coordinate 779,616, forward strand.
GCTTTGCTTATAACATAATACCATAAATGAAAAATATGGTATAATATCTTTTAGCATATTTCTATTTATATGATGAGATCATATTCTTTTACTTATCATAATGAGATTATGTTGTATATATTATTCTGTAAAGGTTGCCCTGATATAGTGGAGAGTATTCACTATATAATGATAATTGTTCTAGAATAATTATACATGTTAATAGATATATATATATTTTATTATATTTGATGCTATTGGGCATTTAGTTTGATTTAAATTAGTATGTACATTGAGACCTTTTAAATTTCTCTATGAAAAATTATATTAAGTTGTAGTGTAATTAATCTATAGCTGAATCAGTCAGGATGTCTAATTGATCTATCGGTGTCTAGGAAAATTGGTTCATGATTGGTAAAGAGAACATGGTTTTTAATTGGTTCCGTTGTCTGATCCTGGCCAAATTTATTGGTGTCTAAGGAAAGCAATGGAGGGACTCCCATTTCTCTCCCATTTACCTGGCTGATTTGATTAATTTAATTCTAGATTGAAATGCTTAATATTATATTCACTACATTAAGGCCTTCCTTCATACTATTTTCTTATTATGTCCAGAACCATATTAGTTCTATTGTGTAACCACAAGATCTATCATGGGAAAGATGTAATATTAATCTAGTGCATTGAGATGCTTACAGTATTTTGAATATACTACTTTGTTGTGTAACCACAAAAGTAGTTATATTTCATTTTTGTCTGTATAGAAATGAAGGGTTCTACTTAAACTAAAACATTAAAGTTTGTTGTGTTAACACAAGGCTATTAATGTTTTAGAGGCAAAAGTTTTTTGAGAGTTGCATAAAATGCAATTGAAAAGAGTTTCCTACCTTTGAACTTATAACAAGTTTGTTGTGCAACCACAAGACTTTTTATAAGGAATTAGGATCTTATTCTCACTAAGAAAATCAATAAGAGGGTTATGATTTTTAGTGGGAGACATAATTAAATTAAAGTCCTAATTTAATTATGTTTGTCATCATGAATTGTTTGCTTATGTATTGTTCTTTATTATGTAGATTAAATGGCTTCTTCACTTTCATTACGTTCAATTTTGGATTCAAATAAATTGACTGGTCAAAATTATGTTGATTGGTTGAGAAATCTTAAAATAGTACTCAGTCAAGAAAAACTCTCCTATATTCTTGACACCCCTGATCCTAAGCCATTAGGAAAATGATGCCACAGATGAAGATAAGTCCACATACAAGATGTGGCAAAATGATTCCCTTACTGTCAAATGCATCATACTTGCCTCTATGAATAATGAATTACAGAGGCAGCATGATAGCATGGACACTCAATCCATATTGCTCAATCTAAAAGAGCTTTATGGAGAGCATAGTAGGACTGCTAGATATGAGATATCTAAGCAATTATTTCATGCAAGAATGATAGAAGGAACATCCATACAAAATCATGTTTTGATGGTAATTGACCTAATCACTCGATTAAGTCAATTAGGTTTTGTAATGGATGGAGAGTTAAGTCAGGATTTGATCCTGCAATCACTCCTAGAATCATTTTCTCAGTTTGTCGTGAACTATCACATGAACAAACTAAATTCTTCATTATCTGAACTATTAAATATGCTCAAGACAGCAGAAAGCCATATCAAGAAAGATAAGGCTCCTCTTCTTCTTGTGGATGGGATCTCTAAGAAGAAGGCAGGCAAAAAGGGTTCAAAAAGAAGGTTGAATCCTAAAAGTGGTATAAATAAGAAGAAAAAGAGGAAGAAGGTCTTTGGACAGATGACCTATTTTCACTGCGGCAAAGCAGATCATTGGAAGAGAAATTGCAAGGCTTACCTTGCAACCATGAAGTCTGGTGCAAATAATGCACCAAAAGGTATGTATGAGATACATACTATATTATCATTAAATTCTTCCATTTCAAATTCTTGGGTATTAGATACCGACTGTGGTTTTCATATCTGCAAATCTTTGCAGGGGCTGCAGAAAATTAAGAGTTTGAAGAAAGGTGACTTCAAGCTCTATGGCGCTGGAGGAGAATCTATCCAGGCAGAAGCTGTAGGGACAAATAATATTGAAGTTACCTTATGGGAAAGATCTTAGAGCTTACAAATTGTTATTATATGCCTAAGATCATTAGAAATATTATATCTATACCCTTGTTATTAAAACAAGGTTATAGTCTTAATGTAACGAGCGAAGGTTGCTCGATCAAATATTCTAATGAAAATATTTGTTTTGGCATATTTAGCAATGGTTTGTTGACTCTATGTTTGGATGATAATATATTTCATATTGATGAAAATGAAAAACATAAGAGAGATGACATAAATAATACTTTACTTTGGCATTGTCGATTAGGTCATATTAGTGAGGCTAGGATTAACAAGTTATACAAAGAAAAGTTCTTTGATCCTTTTGATTATGAATCATTGGGTAACTTGTGAATCATGCCTCATGGGTAAAATGACCAAGATTCCATTTAGTGGACATAGAGAAAGGACAAATGAGTTATTAGGACTTGTACATACGGATGTATGTGGTCCTATGACAACTCAAGCTAGAGGAGGATACTCTTATTTTATAACATTCACTGATGATTTATCTAGGTTTGGATATGTGTATCTTATGAAACACAAATCAGAAGCCTTTGATAAATTTAAAGAGTATCAAAGTATGGTCGAAAAACAAACTGGACAATGTATAAAAATCCTTCGATCTGATCGAGGAGGAGAATACTTATCTAGTGAGTTTCTAGACTATCTTAAATTTAAAGGGATTCTCTCTGAATGGACACCTCCTTATACACCACAATTAAATGGTGTAGCCGAAAGAAAAAATCATACCTTATTAGATATGGTACGGTCCATGATGTGCTTCACTGAATTACCTATTTTCTTCTGGGGTCATGCTCTGGAGACTGCAATTTACATCTTGAATAGAGTACCTTCTAAATCTGTATCTAGTACTCCATATGACATATGGAGAAGTAAGAAACCTAATCTTAAGTATCTTAAGATATGGGGTTGTCCAGCTTATGTCAAAAGAAATTTTGGACATAAACTTGATGCTAGATCAGACAGATGTCTATTTATAGGATATCCTAGAAATAGTATAGGATATTTATTCTACCATCCTACTGAACAAAAGGTATTTGTAAGTAGGCATGCCATTTTCATGGAAAAAGAATTTATCCTAGAAAAGGGCAGTGGCAGAAATATTGAACTTAGTGAAGTTCAAGAAAAATCAAATAGAAATTTCTCAACCATATAATCACATAAAAGAACCAGAACACATAACTCCTATCCATAGGTCTAAAAGAGTACGAAATACACCTATGAGGTATGGGTTCATTATTGAGAATAATGAAGCCCAAGTCATTGAGAATGACGAACCTCTGACCTATACGGAAGCAGTCAAAAGTAAGGACTCTTACAAATGGCTGGCTGCCATGCAATCCGAAATAGGAATCCATGCACACCAACAAAGTATGGACTTTGGTGGATGCACCAGAGGATATAAATCCTATTGGATGCAAATGGATTTTTAAGAAAAAGATTGGAGCAGATGGTCAAATTGAAACCTATAAGGCCAGATTGGTGGCTAAGGGTTTTAGGCAAAAATAAGGGATTGATTATGATGAAACATTTTCACCTGTTGCCATGCTCAAATCTATTCGGATTATGCTTGCTATAGCAGCATACCACGACTATGAAATATGGCAAATGGATGTAAAGACTGCCTTCCTTAATGGTTTCCTTGAGGAGGAGGTCTATATGTCACAGCCAGAAGGATTTGAGTCAAATGAGAGACCAAATCAGGTATGCAAGCTTAAGAGATCCATTTATGGATTAAAGCAAGCATCAAGGAGTTGGAACATCCATTTTGATGAAACAGTAAAAGAGTTTGGTTTTATCAAGAATGTGGATGAACCATGTGTGTACAAGAAAACTAGTGGGAGAACCAATAGTCTTCTTGGTTCTGTATGTAGATGACATACTCCTCATTGGGAATGATATCCCAATGTTACAATCAGTCAAATTATGGCTATCAAATAAGTTTTCCATGAAAGATTTGGGAGAAGCATCCTATATACTAGGAATAAAGATCTATAGAGATAGATCTAAGAGGATGCTAGGCTTGTCCCAATCAAGGTACATTGACTTAATACTGAAAAGATTCAGTATGGATGGGAGTAAAAGAGGTTATTTACCCATGAGTCAAGGCATACATCTCTCTAAAAAGATGTCTCCAAAGACACCTAGAAGAGAGAAATAGAATGAGTTCTATTCCTTATGCTTCGACTGTTGGATCAATAATGTATGCCATGTTATGTACAAGGCCTGATGTTGCTTATGCTTTAGGCATTGCAAGTAGATTTCAAGCTGATCCAGGAGAGGATCATTGGAAAGCTGTGAAAAATATTCTTAAGTACTTAAGAAGGACTAAAGATATTTTTCTTGTATATGGTGGTTCTGATCTTAAACTAGAAGCATATTCTGACTCTAGTTTTCAATCAGACCCAGATGATAGCAAATCCATTTCAGGGTATGTCTTTACTCTGAATGGTGGAGCAGTGAGTTGGAAGAGTACTAAGCAGCCAACTGTAGCTGACTCAACCACTGAAGCAGAATACATAGCTGTAAGTGAAGCCGCCAAGGAAGCTGTCTGGATGAAGAAGTTCATCACTGAATTAGGTGTTATTCCTGAAATTGAGAATCCAGTACCACTTTACTATGATAATACTAGAGCTGTAGCTCAAGCAAAGGAACCAAGGTCTCATCATAAATCCAAACACATTCTGAGATGCTTCCATCTCGTTCGAGAAATTATTGAAAGACAAGATGTGGTCATAGAATGAGTGGATACAAAGAACAACATAGCAGACCCATTCACTAAGGCTTTACCACTGCAACTGTTTGATCGCCACCTTGATTGTATGGGATTAAAATATAAGGGCGATTGGCTTTAGTGCAAGTGGGAGATTGAAAGGAATATGCCCTAAAGCCAATTTATTTTTTGGGATGTTCTTTGTCTTCCAGACTCATGTAATGACATTTTTAATAAATAAAGGCATTTATTTCATCATATGCAGTGTCTTATTATTTATTTAAGATTATGATGAACCCTATAAATTAGGGCTATGATTTTAGGATTATGATGAGATCATACTAGTGAGACCTAAAATCTTAAAACCCTAATTTAAATATTCCTAGTCGATGGGACATTGAGTTAGGGATCAATGTTTTTCGGTAAGACTAGCACATTCTTTGTATGCTCAAATGAGAGGGTGATTGATCTCACAATAACTTGTGTATGACACTAATACAAGAATGTGGGTGCTCATTAGAGAATGAGTTCACTGAATTGATCCAAATTGAGAATATCTAATGGAGTCTTATCTACATGTCAATAGATGGTTCTCATAGTGGAATTTGTGCATGTAATCCTTTGACCTGAAACTACCATAGAATCTTATATATATAAATCCATATTTTGGTTCATACTCATTCATGACTTAGTTATGTACGGGATGATCTGGATATGGTAGAATTATATATATGAAGATTGTGAGTAGGTTAACAAGGAATCGATCACTCCTGGTAAGAGGAAATAGCATCCTACCTGCTTCAAACAAATAATGATTCAGGAAGACTTTGATCAAAGCATGATGAAAATTAGAAATGGTTTCTAATGTTTCATTAAATGAATCATTATCATAAGATTGAAAGAGAAATGAATATGATATTGGGGTTGACATATTTTCATACCCAGAGTCATATTCAGGATGCAGGGAGATCGAAGGATCTAGTTGCATGGTAATTTTCACTGAAGGGTATGTTTGGTATTTTCATCAAAATTTCACATCTTTCAGATAGTCATGATATGTTGCTAGACATCAATCATGTCTTGTGGGTTCGATCAAGTTAAAATTTTAATTTGATCATTAAATTAGAAAGTGTTCTAAATTAAGTCAAATTGGGTTGGCTAGTTTTGACCTAAATCGGTTTGGTTGAGTTCTAACCAGATTAGGTCAAATCACACCCTAGACTCACTACTGATTAGATGTGGAACCCAATGGGTCACACACAAAGAGAATTGATTAAGGGTCTAATTGGATTAGACCATG